>CM018683.1:14765408-15204926 GCA_009363875.1 Mikania micrantha
GTGCCCAAGACCATAGCCATGAGTTTGCTAGCTGGTTTAAAAGAAAAAGTCATACGTACGAATGTCCCAGATCATATTTTTGGCTTTCTAAGGGCCTAGTCCCCACGCAAGGAGATACCATGGGTATTCTGCCAATGGTTATAGGTTCATACCAAATCACGAGATGAGAAATGCCTTACTCAAAATAGTGGTGTTTCAATTACATCTTTTAACTCCTATTTTGCAAGTTCTCAAGACAAAAAATCCGGCAGTTGGTAATGTTGACTATTATGGTAGAATTTTGGACATAATTGAGCTTGATTATTGTCAAAGTTTAAAGTTGTATTATTTCATTGTGAGTGGTACCAAGTTGAGAAGATGATTATGGTTTATCATGTGTTAATTTGAATAAGTTTTGCTATTCAGATGATCCTTTTGTCATGCCTTCCCAAGTGAAACCAGGTTGTTTTATGTAGCAGACCCTATAGAAGATTGGTTTGAATTATGTTATCAACATGGTTCCAAGAGATATCTATGACTTTGAAGAATATGAAAAACCGAAACTAAACCGAATAATTTGGTTTCGGTTTTTTTCGGTTCGGTTTTTTCAGTTATTCGTTCGGTTCGGTTTTTTCGGTTAATTCGGTTCCGGTTCGGTTATTTTGGTTTTTTGCTAACCCCTATATCATTATTTGTATACTATCTTTTTGTTATCACTATATTAATGGTATTGTATAAATCAATGACAAGGTGTTGATCAAGATGATGAATATCAAGACATGGATGATATGACATTTGTTGAAAATGAAAATGAGGTTCAAACGGACGATAGTGATGAGAATTGGGAATTGAGGACGACGTACAAATTCAAGAACGATTACAAGGTTCCAAATTAGAAAAGGAAATAGGTTAGATTAAAATGCTTAACTTGTTTCTTTATTATATATATAAATATACTTGTATATTTTTAATTTATATTGAACCTCAGAGTTTCCTGAATCCAAGAAAAGAGGACCAACAATGCTACATGTTGTGCATATGCGGAAAGTGGATGATCGTGAGATGATTATATGCAATGAATTTGGACAACCTGTTGGACCAGTGACAAATGAGAAGGATGTAGTAGGACGATTCTCTCGATTTTTAGGTACAATAGCTCGTAATCATAGTTATGCGCCATTAATCCATAGTTCATGGCACAAGGTGCCACATAAAGATAAGATATGGGAGTATATCTTGGTAAGGTTTTAATAGTTTTAAGTCTTCTTTATTTGTTAGATTTTTTTAATTCTTACTTAATGACAAATTTCTTTTCAAGGAAAAATATGATGTGCCTGATGCAGCTAAAAAATGGGTTCTTATGACCATAGGACATTCTTATAAGGTACATAAATGCAGATTTAAGAAAAAACATTTCTATCAGTTTAGAGATGATAAGACAAGATGGAAGAACCGTCCTAAAAGCATTCCAGAAGGTGATTTTGCACAGTTGTTAAGATTATGGAATAATACAAATGTTAAGGTAATATACTACACAATATCTCTATTATATTTGTAATTTAATATAACTTGATGTACTTAGCTTTTTATGTTATATATTCAAATGTGTATCCAGAAGCGTTGTTTGCGGGCTAAGGAAATGCGCATGTCTCAAAAAAATATGCACACGGCTGGTCCAAAAAGTTTTGCTAGGATTCGTGATGAGATGGTAATATATCTTTCTTATACTATTGAATTCTCTGATTCATATGGTTTTCTTTTGGTGTGTTTATGTTATCATGAATACAGATAAATGATGACTCAAACAAGGAATTACCTACTTTAACTAAAATGTTTGAACATACACGTAAAAGGACAGAAGGACGTGCATATGTTGATACTTATGATGACACACAAAGAAAAATTGTAAGTTCGTATTTTAATGATACAATATGTTTTGTAACTTTTTTTTTGCATGAGATTAGTTTTGTAGGGGTATTGTTCGTTTTAATATTTTCTTATTATTTTTTGAATAATATTGAAGGAACAAATGAAGAACTACAAATCTTCAGAAAATGAAAGTGCTTCAGTAGATCCTTTTACGATTGTAATGAACAAAGAGAATAGTGGATATTGTCGACTTTATGGCAGAGGTGTTACTAATAGATTGATAAAGAAATTAAACGGTGGTGATACCACATGCACGTTTCCAGGAGGACTTATGGAATCATTCAATGCAAGCTTTGAAGGTCAAAAACATGAGTTGCTTAAAATGAGAAAAGAGCTTGATGAAGAACATGAAAGAAAAAAGACAGAGTTAGAGGCTATTCAACTTGATATCAAAAACCAACAAGAACACTTGGAAGCTACGATGCGAAAACTATTGGAACAACTACCTCGTAAAGATTAGTGTAGAAGTAGCATGTTTTTATTACTCTTTATTATGAATGTAATTAACAATTTGTTTTGTTGGTTAATTTCTTTTTTAATTTTACCATATGTTAAATTACATCATAAGATTATCTATGTTTTTATTGTTTCGATGAAATTGGCATGCTAATTGAAATTGTAGTAATTGAAACAATGATGCTACAAAGTTGCATTTTGGGTTAAACAAGGTTGCATTATTGTAGCTAAAAGTGTAAAAAATGTTGCATTGTTATGAAAAAAAGGTTGCATATTTCTCTACTAAAACATAATAATGGTTGCATTTTAGTATAGAAAAGGTTGCATTTTTATAAGCATAACCATAAAAAAAGTTGCATATGAAGGTAAAAAAGGTTGCATTAAAAATTTTAAAAAGTTGCATATGAAAGTAAAAAGAGTTGCAATAAGTTTAAAAAGGTTGCATCTTAAAAGGTTGCATTTGATTACAACATGCAACTTTTATGAAAAAAGTTGCATTATCAAATAAAAAAGTTGCATTAGGTCTAATGCAACTTCACCTAACGCAGCTCTTTGTAAAAGGTTGCTTTAGGGGTAATGCAACTTTTTAAAGGTCTAATGCAACATTTTAGTGGGGTTGCATTAGCTCCATTTTGTTGTAGTGTGTAAAGTTTGTCGATGCTTATGTATTTATGTGCACTATTATGTTTACCTTAGACAAACGTATTATTTACCACCTAACATTTAATTTGAGATGATATCATTGTCATAATTGATAGGGGTCTTGCATTGATTATAATGCTATTGACTGTATTGATTTGTTTTGATGTTTTCATGAGAAGGTTTAATGAAGATGATCAACTTTGATCACTTAGCCAATTAATGCTATATTACATATATTTATTGATGTATTGTCGACTGGATTAGCAGCCAAGTAGGAGAATGTAAGAATTTATTAAATGGCTTTTAACCATTTGACAATTATGACCCTTACACTTAAGATATCTAATTTGATGGAAGTTGATATCTTAAGGGTCTATTGTGTAAAATGGTGGTTTATTGATTTAATTGTCTTTTGCCCCAATTTCATCATTCACGTTCTTAATTTCCTCTTGAAAGTTCTCTGCGTATTTTCTTCAACATAGAACAAAAGGAACATAACACCATCAAGAGGAATTTAATCCATCAAGAGTGACAAATAGACTTTTAATCATAATCATCTTCATGGCTTAATCTTCATCTACACTCAAGAATGATTCATCTTCATCAAGTAAGTATTTGAAACCCTAATTTCATGGTGTTAGATTAATTAGGGACTTGTATGATTATCATATGTGGATGAATGATTCCACATCGATTCCTTTGTTTCAGATTTGAACAAGAACAAGTTTGTATACGAAACAATAAATAAGACGTGATTAGATGAAACTTGTAAATCCAGTAAACGTGTTGTTGATTCCTAACATGATGCTTGAGAGATGACGATCCGATCGGTTCCCGTTTAGGGTGTATAGTGAGGATGGGTTAGGAGAGCTCGGTGAGAGAGGTTCATGAAATCCAAAGGTTAGGGATTTCTAATGATGATGTTGGTAACCTTAATTATGAGCCTTAAGCTCCTTTATATATACACCCAAGGGAAACCCTAATTAGAATAAATAAGGATAATTACGTCCATCAAATAATTATCTATCTGCTATGGGTAATTATGTAATTGATCTATTTAGTTAAATAATCATGAGGGCCATATTGTAAATATTTAGTCTTACATTCTCCCACTTGGCCAAGTAATTATTTATTATGAGCATCAAATAAGTGTGCAGATTGACGATACTCATTTTAGTTCTAAATTGTAATCATAGCAGAGAAATACTATCATTGAATCAGTTATTCAATTCAAGACCCTCATTAATCAATACAAATTTAAAACTTAAGTTGGATCAATTAACAAGTAAGCCCTTTAACGAATGATTTGTGTTATTAGTGTCTATATGTCATTAGGCATGCATAAACATATATTTAGAGACAAACAAATCAAATAAGTGAGGAAATTTCATTAATCATAAGTAAGTGCATTATGCTATAAGATCTTTACATAAGCTCATCTTCGAAACATGTTCTTCGAATATCTTAGGAGGGAAACCTTTAGTCATTGGATCCGCAAGAATAACTTTAGTACTTATATACTCAATACAAAGATTATTTTTCTCAACTCGCTCGCGAACGAACAAGTACTTTGTATCAAGATATAAACCAGCACCGGTCGAACTGTTACTGTTCGAGAAGTTAACGGCTGCTGAGTTATCACAGTAAAGCTTCAATGGTTTAGGGATAGACTTAACGAATTTGAGTCCAGCGATAAGGTTTCTCAACAACATTCCATGACAGGTTGCATTGTATACTGCAACATATTCAGCCATCATAGTTGAGGTTGTTGCCAGCTGCTGCTTATGACGCTTCCATGAGATCGGTCCGCCTGCTAACATAAAGATGTACCCCGAAGTGGATTTCTTGTCATCTTTGCACTTGGCAAAGTCAGAATCAGAGTAACCAACCACTTCCAAATTATCACTTCTTCTATAAGTCAGCTTGAAGTCTTTTGTCCCTTGAAGATATCGAAGCACTTTCTTAGCTGCTCTCCAGTGATCAAGGCCAGGATTAGTTTGATAACGGCCAAGCATTCCAGCAATGTAAGCGATATCAAGACGAGTACAGACTTGAGCATACATAAGGCTCCCGACTACTGATGCATAAGGTATCATTGTCATTTGCGCCTTTTCAGACTCAGTCTTCGGCACTGAAAAGAACCGAAGACATCTCCTTTAACTACTGGAGCTACAGAGGGAGAGCAGTGTTGCATGTTGTAGCGTGTGAGGACCCGTTCAATGTAAGCCTTCTGAGATAAACCCAAAAGTCCATTGACCCTATCTCGGTGTATTTCGATGCCAATAACATAAGAGGCCTCTCTGAGATCCTTCATGTCGAAATTATGCAAAAGTAAGCACTTCGACTCATGCAACATATCTAAGTTGATACTTGCCAAAAGAATGTCATCGACATAAAGGACAAGTATAGTAAAGTTGCTCACACTCATCTTGAGGTAGGTGGATTGATAAACTTGATTCTTCATGAAACAGTGCTTCTTCATCACTTCATCAAACTTAAGATACCATTTTCGTGAGGCTTGCTTCAACCATATATGGATTTATTTAGCTTGCAGACTAAATGCTCTTGACCTTCAGGCATGAAACCCTCAGGCTGTTTCATGAACATGTCTTCATACAAGTCGTTGTTTAGGAAAGCATTTTTGACGTCCATCTGATGCATCTCTAAATCAAAATGAGCTACGAGGGCCATCACGATCCTTAGGAATCCTTTCGAGAGACAGGTGAAAAGGTATCTTGATAGTCAATTCCCTCTTTCTGAGTGAAACCTTTCGCAACCAATCTTGCTTTGAAGCGTACAATGTTCCCATTGGAATCCAGTTTTGTTTTGAACACCCATTTACATCCTACGAGTTTTACTCCATTGGGTAGTTCTACCAAATCCCAAACATCGTTTTTCTTCATGGAATCAACCTCGTCAGTCATAGCCATCTTCCATTCAGAAGACTGATCACTAGTAATGGCTTCATGATAAGAGGTAGGATCATTAAACTTTTCGGCATCCATTTTAGCTTCAGTCTGGTAGGTTACATAATCATCAAAGTTAGTAGGCACTTTAGGCCTAGATGACCTCCTGAGGTGATTAGCGGGTTCAGCATGGCTGGTATTGCTTTGATGTTGATCAGATGAGGTGTCTTCATTCTTAGTAACGTTTGGAGTTGTAGTAAGTCCTGATTGTGTCAGAGTTGGTGCAGTGAAGTTTGGAGTAGCATGGTGTACAAGAGGAGTAATCGGAGGTAAGTTAGTCGACGAGTGTCTCCCCCGCATCTTGTACTTCTTGCAAATCAGAATCAGGATTTTTGCTTCTCTCACTGACCTTTGAATCCTCAAGGAAATGAGCATGCTTTGTTTCTACAATTCGAGTGACATGGGAAGGACAATAAAATCTATAACCCTTTGAGTGATCGGGATACCCTATGAAAAAACATGTTGGGATTATAGAGTTTAGCTTCGGCAAGACAACCCCATACTTTCATATATCTAAGACTCGGTTTCCTTCCTGTTCAAATTTCATAAGATGTTTTAGGGACATATTTCGAAGGAACTCTATTGAGTATATGAACTGCTATCTTTAATGCCTCGGTCCAGAGGAATGAGGGTAAATATGAGTAGGCTAACATACTGCGCACCATGTTCATTAGCATTCTATTTCTCCTTTCAGCAACACCATTTTGTTGAGGAGTACCGGGTATGGTGAATTGGTTCACGATCCCCAGGCCTTTACAAAGCTCATAAAATGGATCAGGAGCCTGACCCACATCAGTATGTCTACCATAATATTCACCTCCTCTATCTGATCTCACAAATTTTATTTTAAGATTTAGTTGATCTTCAACTTCAGTTTTATAATCTTTAAAAGTTGTAAGTGATTCAGATTTATCCTTAATTAGATACAAGTACATGTATTGAGAGTAATCTTCAATTAAAGTGATAAAATGAAGTATGTCTAGTTATTCCAGCAATGGTGCAAAGGCCACTAATATCAGTGTGAATAATTTCTAATAAATTAGAACTCCTAGTGGCACCTTTCTTAGTTACTGTTGTCATTTTCCCTTTAAGGCATTTGACACATGTTCCAAATTCAGTGAAATCAAGAGAAGGTAAAACTCATCCTTCACAAGTCAAGGTAAGCGATCTCGTGATATGTGGCCTAAACGTTGATGCCATAACATGGATGAAGTTTCTAAGTCTCGTTTTCTTTTAGTCTTTGTTGAGTTCTCATTAATGTTATATGACAACAAAGGCTTAGAGAATTCATCATCTAGTTCTTATTTATAGAGACCACCATCCAGAAGACCAGTACCAAATACTTGAGAATTATAACTAATAGTAAGTGACCGATATCGAAGTGTCAGTCAAAAACAAGAGTAAAACTCATGTCTCGGTTACCTTATTAGATAGGGTGAGTCGGGTGTCGAACCACGAGGAATTTATGTGGATGGTATACTTGTAAATTGATTCGTGACCTAAACTTAACTAAAACGGAAAATGTAAACTTGAATTGAATGGTTTGTTTGTTAAACTTAAAAATCAACTGCAGTTAACTAAAATGGTTTTAACAATAATGAAAAAGGTGATTCTCCCGGGATTTGGATTCAAAGTGAGATTCGTAGATTAGTTACTAAGTTGGAACAACCATATAGACATGATTAGAAGATTCAAATGTTTGTGATGAACAAGGACTAGCTACTTCGATTGCAAAACAATGGAAGATTATCACATGAACATCAATTGCATATTATAAACCCAATCACAATCTAATATATCCTAATTGCTAGAAATCTCAGGAATTGAAAAACAATGAATTAGGGTTTGAATAAAAATCCAATCTTTACAATCGATTGAATAAACAATAAGCAAAAAGCATCTAATGCTTAGATTGCTAGTTCCAAACACAATAGTAAACTAATCTAAATCACCCGCTTATAAGAATCCTTAGCCCGAAGGAACCCACGCATAAATTAGCCGCTCATCTCTTGGAATTGATTTGGATCTGCATTTGGGATGATTTGGCAATGTTTGGATGGAAGAGAATAGCCAAAAAGCTTCAATTTTTACTTTCTTGCTATTCCAAAATCGCTTAGAACTGACTGGGAGAGAAGAAGATCCTCAAAAAACCTAAAAATCACTTATTTATAGGACCAGACTTCGTGAGGACCGTAAGCTATGGTCTGGCCATAAGCTACTGTTGGGACTTTGTGTTAAGCTTGACCGTAAGTATGGCCAGCCCGTAAGCTATGTTCTGTAGGTTCTGTTAGAAAGTGCAGTAAGCTATGGTCAGCCCGTAGGCTATGGTCTAGCCAGATTCCTTCCTAACTTGTTTTCTTCATATCTTTCTCATTTTAAGTCCGTTTTTCGCACTGTAAAAACCCAAATCTTCATCTCGAGATCCTCTAGCCTATTAAATCATGATCCTTTCACTTTGAAATGGTTAAGTGCTTCCAAAATTGCTCCCAATATTCGCATTTAACCTACAAACACACAAGCTTGCGTAGTTATCTCATTCTAACCAATCAAACACATGAAAATGCATAAAATTTGACATTAAACACACATAATACTCATTCCAAACCCCGTACATCAGTAAGTCTACCATTACCATGAGAAACATAAAAACCATCCATGTCTAAATTTGGTCCTGATACAAGATTCCTAGAAATTTTAGGAATATATAAGGTATCATAAAGTTTAATACATAGACCGGTTTTCATTATTAATTCTAAGGTTCTCACGGCAGCAACAGATATTTCTTTTCCATCCCCAAGCTTAAGCGTTCTTTGGTTTCTTTCCAGCCTCCGGATTGTAAGGAATCCCTGAGTAGAATTGGTCACATGAACCATAGAACCAGAGTCAAACCACCATGTGTTAGTTGGAATATTTAAATTAAAGGACTCAAATATCATATTAAGATGATTACCTCTCTTAACCAATCATTCCTTGAAGTTAGGGCAATCTTTCTGCTTATGTCCTACCTTTAGGCAGAACTTGCAGTAGGGATTGCCATTGGAATTGTTAGAGCTGGAAGAAGCACCTGCATTGGACTTGGGGACTTTAGAAGCATTCTTATGAGTATTGTTCTTCCTCTTCTTCGAACCAGTAGCCATTAGGGAAGCAACATCTGGTTTCTCGAGCTTCTGACGCTCTTCCTCTTGTACGCACATAGCAATCAACTTGTTCATCATCCATTTATCTTTCTGAGTGTTGTAGTTGATCTTGAAAGCCTCATAAGATGCAGGAAGAAAAGTAATAATGAAGTGAACCAAGAAACCATCACTGATCTCCATGTTTAATCCCTTAAGTTTACGGGCCATGTCGTTCATCATCATGATGTGCTCACGAATGCCACTGACTCTATCATACTTAATAGACACCAGTTTCATGATCAGGGTGCTAGCATGCGCCTTGGAGGTTCCTTTGAATTGCTCCTCCATAGAAGTAAGGTAAGCCTTAACATTAGTCAAATTAGGAATGGCTCCTCTTATGATTGGGCTGATAGAGTTCTTAATAAACATGAGAGCCATCCTATTAGCCTTCTCCCATTTCTCATGTAGCAGCTTAGCTTCAGCAGTGCTCTTGTCAGTAAGGGCAGGAGGTGCAGGCTCTCTCAGTGCGTAGTCGAACTCAGTAATCCCAAGAGTTAGCATCAGCGAATCATTCCAAGCAGAGTAGTTTGCACCGGTAAGGGTTTCAATTCCCATATTGGGAGTTGTGAATCAAATTAGATGAGAAAGAGTAATATACTAAGGCTATAGAAGAACTTAGAGTGATCTTATGGGGTAACTTAGATCTAAGGCTGGCAGATATAAAGACCATTATAGTAATGAATTTGTGATAAAGAGTCTAATATAACATCAAATTAATAGACTAAATTAGGTTCTACTTAACAAATGGGTTTCACTTTGGTTAATAACCATTCATCTAAGTGTTAGAAACAATTTAGTTAGAAAATAAAATGTGCATTAGGAATGTAACACATCACCTTTGGGCAGAAGTGAGACATTTTATAAGCATTATGCACATATTAAGTTTGCAAACATATATATAACACATCACCTTTTGGCAGAAGTAAAACATACATGCTTTTAGGCAAAATAATGTCATGTGAATATCAATGTTTAAGGATATACACAATTAAGTGACAATGCTTAATAAGACTCAAATAATAAGATGCAACACATTACCTTTGTGCAGAAGTGAAACACTTGTTATTGAGTTTAAGCAAATTTTATATGTTAAGGTTTTGTAAAACATGATAGTTTAAGGTTTTAACAAAACAATTTAATTTATTAAGGGATTCTAGCTACAAAAGTGCCTTATAAGCAGTAGTTAGTAGTCAATACAAGTGTGTTTTGGATGCCCTTCTTTAAATGTTTTTATTAAATGCATTTAAGTACTTTTTTTAAGGTTATGTGCATGCTACTTGATTGCTATACATGAAACAACTTGAGACAAATGATGGTGATTTGAATAAATACTATATAATATGCTAAACTAATGATGATGATCCTATGAATGAATATCATATGATACGATAAATGAATGATGATGCTATGAATGAATGTTAATTAATGATATTGATGAACGAATGATCATATTATATGAATTATGAATGGCTAGCATTTATTGCTATAAATGTCTTGCTATCGATCCTAGTACTTTTACTAGATGAATGGCTATCCTGGCATTTGTTGTTAGACGCATGGATATACTAGAACTTGTTGCCTGATTAATAATTATTTGAACGTAGCATTTGTTGCTAGATGAATGGAGTCATATCTTGATACAAGTCTCTATGTCTGAGTGACATTCATTCTATGGATACTATTAATAACATTAATTGTGATTTATATTTAAAAATAAATGTTTATTTTTGGAAAAATATAAGAATGCCACGTGGCATTTGTGTGGAATCATTTATTAGTATAGGCAGATTTGATACTTGTTTTCTGCTGCTATGAATCTATTATATGTAAATTACACTTGAAAAACTACGTTTATGATGTAGGAATCAAATGAGAGGATTCTCGGATTCAGGGCCTTTCAAGTTACACCAATTCTTAGTCCTACCAAATTGACACCGATTCAAGTCCCATAAAGCAAGCAAGAGGTGATTTAGTAGTAGATTTTAGTAGATCTTGGTTGTCCATTAATAAGATATCTATAACTATTTTTAATGACAAATCTATCGTACTCTTAATTTCGATCTCGTTACAAAAAAAGAAGCTATATGGGTCTAAACTCAAATCCTTGAATAACAAGTCCCCTCTTAACTCTGTTGCCATGTGATGAGGTCAACTGAAGACTCATACGAATTATTTCGACGGTAGCAACAGTTTGAAATTCCCAAATTTGTACTTCCATCCAACCATCGTTCCTTTGTTGTTGAATACCTATTATTTGTGGCCTATGGACCGGGTTGTGGGTGTTCTGATTAGCCTTTGGTCTAATAACTGGGGTTGTAGGACTTGCTAAATACATGTACCAATTATTATCATGTGAACCAAACGTTTCACTAACTTCCACAGGATCCTCAAATTTTGATTGGTTCTCTCGTAAGTACTTGTAAACAAGGTAAGTTTTATATGTTGTTTGAGGCGATAACAGGTGAGATTGAATTTTGCAATCGATGGCAAGTCTTGATAAATAAAGGAAAATAGCTCTTTTAAACCTGAAAAATGTGTAATAAATCACCTTAAATGTAAAGGAAATGCTAGAAAATCAACATGCTTCAAGAAAAACTCAGGTCAAACATTTATAAAGAATTTCAAGAGTATGATCATGAAGCTATATATGAACCTACCTACATATCTAAAATTAAGACTTGCAAAATGGGCGGATTGAGTTGAGTAACAGCTCATAACATGTACATGTCAAAATAGGTGCGATTCATGACAAGTTCTAAGTAAACTCATTTTTGGTATAAATGAGTCTTTTTTGAAAAACATCAATTTAATTAAAGTCAAATGTGTTGTAACAAAATAAATAGTAGATTTGGATATCTTTAATAATTTTCTTTTCAAATATGTTATTGAGTATTCTTATATCCGTTTGAATCCATTTTATTCGCATAGTTTTAGATTACCCATATTGTGTTAAGATGTTCCCCATATTAACTCGTTCTACGTAATGATGTTACCCCTTTCAACCCAAAAACAATAATTATTCACTCAAACAACTGGTTTATCTTATTTTGAATCAAGATTGCCACCCCTACCTATAGTAAGTCTCCTTGAATGGCCAACTAAATAAATTAACTGATAAAAAGATAGTACATGCTTTCAGAATTTGCTACATGCGGCAACATATCTAAGGGATCGTATCTTGTGAAAACTCAATCTTAGAGAGAAAATCCTTAAACACTATCTGAACCATTGATTTGTAACCTTGAAAATAAATATGTGGTCAACATGAAACCTAAATAAAATATTGGGTTTTAAATAAACAAACCAATTTTAATAGGGGTTAATATGTACCACATATTTATTTACAAGATTCCAAATCAATGGTTTAGATAGGGTTTAAAAGTTTTCTATTTAAGATCGAGTTTTCATTTGATGAAATCTCACATATCTAATATGTTTTAGTTCTTCATCACTTATGATATGTTAAGATAATGCAAGTCACACTTCAGTCTAGTAACTTCACACACACACACAAATAAATTGACTCTTTAAGCAATAACAAAAACTTAGAGAAAGAACATTAAAACTGGTGGGAAGATAAAAAGAACCTTGGTCCGTATAAATGCAGATGATGCTTGTTCGATGACTCTATGTAAGCGACTGATAGCATATGGCATTTCTTCCCGTTTTTGTTAAGAAAAAACCACTATCAAACAACATATAAATATGTAATCAGTACTCGTTTAGCAATTCAATAATGGGTTTTACAGACAGTGGCGGACAAATTTTTTTTTTTACAGGGGCGGAAAATAGGTAGGCAAAAATGGGTATGGGTCAAAACCAGATCAGGTTAGTTGAAACCACAAAACACACGGATCGGTCTAGCTAAAAAACAGGTCGGGTTAGTTTAAACCACAAAACTAACCTATCAAAAGTATTTAGAAAAACAATTGCTTAAATAATTAATTTCTAAGTTATATCATAAGTTAGTATTTGAATGAAATCTTTGAAAAGAACATAATTTTTATTGTTAACTTCTGATGATATCCTTGTGTAATCAAGGTTGTGCCTATTCTAATCAGATTTGTGCCGCTTATAATCGGATTTGTGCCCCCTTTTTGTTTCAAATTTAAACAAAATTATTTAAAAACAATACGTTTTAACATTCGATTGTGGTGTCTATGTGGAGCCAATTTCTCCTCCCTAAGCTTTGCATCCGCCTCTGCTTATCAGTAACAAATGTAATGTTTCAAAGTTACCTTTTCACCGTCATCGATTAAGAAACCTTTGTGAATAATTGAGTAAGCTTCCTTCTTCGTTGTCCATTGCATGATATCTGTTGACCATTTCATTATGTCTTCATAATCTGTTGGCAATTTTTCTTCCCAATATGCATCAGAATCTGATATGCTTTGATTCTCATCTTTATGTTCCACCTGCAGAACATAATCATATTCATATTCATTAGACTTTGATCATATGACTAATACTTAGCCTTTTATTTGTAATCTTACTTTCTCCAAGGGCCGAAACTCAATGCCTTCAACTTCAACTGAATCGAAAAAATTTTCGAATTCATCAAACAGTATTCCAAGATTAACAATTTGGGAGTCACTAGTAAACTGAAACAATTCACACTCCAACCATCCATCTTCTCTCTCATACGCAAGGCATGAAACTAAAGTTCTTGTCTCCCCTTGTAATCTGTATTTGAGGTATATAGGCTGCCATTTGCTTGCGCGGAAGCGAAACTTAAACACAAGATTCACTGTGTATGTGGTTAGTGGTGATAAGAATTGGCTTTTTACATGTGTTTTCAATTTCCCATCTTTATAACGCAAGGATCCCACTGCAAACCTGCGACACAAGTATCTTACATTACCCCAAATCAAGTGCTTAGACAACCGATGTGGGACAGTTGTTTATCTTGAAATGGTTTCGATCTGTAACATAATGATACATCGCTTTTATACTTGTCAAAATCTAAATAAAACAAGATGAGAAGTCACCTTGACTTATAACATGACAACCATGAATTACTTGTATCTGAATTCAAACATTCTGCAAAGGGTATCATTTCACAGTTTTCTCCCTTCTTGTTTATAGAAAACCACTGTCCATTAAGTAGTTCAAGTTAGTTTGGCTAATGTAGGATGATATGATTAGTCACGATATCAGTCTGTATAGCTAGTTACTAAAAATTATTATAAAGCAACTATTTACCGTTTTGCCATTGTTAAGAAGGACCCCCTTGTACACAAGTTGCTTCAATTCAGCTTTGGATGTATAGTGCAGAGGAGGTTCTGTAGTCTTAGCTCTTGTCGTTCGAGTGCAGACTCGAGTTCTGTTAAAACCTCAGCCATCTTAGGCCTGTCTTCACGAGATTCCTTCAAACATCAATACGCAATGTATGAAACTCTTTCTAAAGAACTCGGATCTAATGGTTTGATGGTTGGACTTTCAAAGATGATATTGTTTAGCTTCTTATGTTCATAGCTTTCAATCCACATGGGCATAAATTTCTTGTCAACACGACCATCTCCATATGTACAACATAATGTCCCACATAAAATTTCGAATAAAACCACACCGAAAGAGTATACGTCCGACTCTTTTGTTAGGGTGTGAGTCAACGCATACTGTGGATCACAATACCCTGGGGTACCTACTGCACTTGTGACAATGACTGAATGTTGCTCATTAGCAGGGCCCATTATTGATAGCCCGAAATCTGAAACTTTAGCATTCCAATGTTCATCTAGTAGGATGTTGGAGCTTTTAATATCGCAATGGATAAGTCTTTGGTGTGTCCCCCTTGGATCATGAAGGTGGCTTAGTCCCTGTGCGGCATCAAGGCATATCTTGAGACATTGTGACCACGTGAGATGTGGTGAACTTAAATGGTGGTCAAGGCTACCACGAGACGCGTGCTCATACACGAGTATCATCTCATTCCCGTGGTAACAAAATCCCAAAAGTGAGATAAGATTTTTATGGCTGAAACGGGAAAGCGTGGTGATCTCTTTCAAGAACTCGGGTATTCCTTGTCCATGCTTAGGATCGTTTCGCTTAATAGCAGCCATGCTCCGACCCTTAAAGTGAGACACTTCTCCTTTATAAACTTTCCCAAAACCTCCAACTCCGATACGGTTCTTCTTGTCGTTGAAGTTGTCGGTGGCTGATGTTATCTCTTCCAGTTCAATTTTAAGATGTTGAAACTGCCTCAAGAATACATCCATAGTTGTGGATTAAAAGGTGAAGAAGTAACACAAAAGGTGTGTGCAGTTTTCCCAGTTAAAATTGAAAGATGGTGAAGAATGAAGGACAATCGATCAAAGAATAATTTGGTGTGAGTGCGGAATGAAAAGCAATGCCTTTTAACAGGATCAGAAGCGTGAAATTGGGAATATATTACAATACTAGAGGGGCCAAAACTGACCAGAGATATATTATGTGGTAATATCTCCACTTCAAATAATAATATCTCTTAATTAATAAATATATTAATAAATAATAATAATTAACATTTTCATAAAAACAAATAATGATAAATCACTTTTATGATATAAAATAATTTATTTATATATACAAAAATCGTAATTTAATTTTTTTTACTTTTTATTCAAAAGGTAATTAATAATACAAAAGAAATACTTATAAATATAACTACAAACAAAAGAATATAATTATAAAAAACGTATTTTTTGTTTTTATTCAAAACTAAATACTTATAAAAAACGATATTTTTTTCGTTTATATTCAAAACGTAATTATAATAAACGTATTATTTTTTCGTTTGTATTAATTCTTACATGAAAATTTGTAATATCGATCTTACCGGTGACGGACCTTAAACATTTTGGGACGAAACTAATGCTTATAACAAAAAATAACCTTTTGTTCTAAAAATTAACATTACAAACGTAAATAATTATAAACATACTTTTAAAAACCCTAAATTTAAGATCCTACAAAAGTTTTTTATGATAAATTCAATTATTAATTTATTATTAAATATTAAAACGTGTATTGACCTGTCCAATGAAGCTTTTCGGTTCCCAATAAGCCGGCGTTTTGTATTTCCGATGAGATAGTTCGATTTCTAAGGAGATATCTCGTCTTTTAAGGAGATATATTACTGAAAAAAGTACAAAGCGTGGTCTCTTAAAGATATTTCGTATTTCAATGAGATATCTCGTCTTTCAAAGAGATATATGACTGAAAAAAGTACAAAACGTGGTCACGAAGAGATATTTCGTCTTTCAATGAGATATATAACTGAAAAAAGTACAAAGCGTGGTCCCGAGGAGATATTTACATATAATATATCTCTGACGTGGTCTCGCTGACGTGTAAATATATATATTTTTTATTACAGGAGATATTATTTAAGATAATATCTCTAACATGAAGATATTTTTACATATCAGAAATATTATGTCATATAACATCTCCGTCAGCGATATTTTGACAAATGACAAATTCTGATTGGACGAAAATAAGAGAAAAATTGTAAAGATTTGGCTAAAATGCCTTTTTGACTGTTTAAAGCAGATATTTTGGTGATTTTTCCTATTATTATTTTCTACGTATGTCAGATTTTCAAAGTTTGGAAACAACAAAGAAAAGAGGGAGTAATGATTCTGCAGAGGTTTGTCCGACTTTAAAGACTAAAGATATTAATTAAACAATACCTCATCGTGATGAAGGATCTCCACGGAGTATTTTCTGCATACAGAAGTATAGATGCGAACAAGATGAAAGAAAACGCACCTTGAAGAGCTAACAAAACTCTAATATGAAATAGAACGATAATTTCTGATAAAACCCTAATCAAAAACAAGATCTGGAACGATATCTCATCGTGATAATTGGTAAAGTATTGGTAGAAACCCTAATCTATAAGTTAAGCATAAATCGAATCACAGAAGACCATATCTTACCTAACGCGGCTGATAATCAGTAAACAAATCGTTGTAAGCGGCTACTATGGGAAAAGATGGTCCTATTTGATCTTCGTCAACTACAAACCCTATTCTTAGCTTAAGCATAGAACCGAGCACATAAGACCAAATCGTACCCCAAGGGGCTGTTAATCGGGATTATTCCCTTGATCACTGCTACGATGTTTGGAGAAGATGATTGTGATCGTCGGCCGTGATATAGATTGAATTCAGAGTTCGAAGGTCGACCGGTTGCCCACTTCATGTGTAAGACCATCTCCAACGGTTGGAGAGGTGGTGGTTTGAACAAGATTTTGTTGTTGGAGAGGTGGTTTAAACAAAGAGAGGTTTGTATTTTCAAACCAACAAAAACCAAAAAATGTGGACCCCACATCTAATTTACACTCATCACATACATATATAAATATTTATTAAAATATTAATCCATATATATACTTATATTTATATTTATAAAAAAATATAAAAAATTTTATATATATATATTTTATTTATTTAAAAATTTATGTATTTTTTTTGTTTGTCCAATTTTTTTACGTAACGGCTAGTTTAACGGTTAAATTTTTAACGGCTAGTTTTTTAACGATTTTACTATCTATTTTATAGTATTGTGAAATTGTTATTTAAAATAAATGTAAAAGTAAGTGATGATGTGGAAATATAAAGATGGTTTGAGAAGGTGTATTGTTGGAGTAAAAAAGGTGGTTTTTAATAAAGCTGATGTGGCAGTGATGTGGCTGGTTTGAACCAAGAACTGTTGGAGATACTCTAAATGGACGTGAAAATGGGATTAAAAATGAATATATGTTAAGTTGAAATCCGTGAATCCAAGACTTTCAATTAAAAAAAATCATAATAAAACACAAACTATTTTGAAATTGAATGAATTAACTTAACATTATTTATCTTACATAAGGGTAAAAATTACTGCTGATTATTAAATTGTTAATTTGGTGAAACATGTTAATATTAACTTATTAAGTAACATATAATATTTAAATATTACACCCAAAATATATAAATTTTAATCTTATTACATTCGACGTGAATTTTTGATTTAACAAACCATAATCTGGAATTGTGGACGATGGAGAATAAAAGAGATATGTCATTCGTACTAAGAATATGTTACAAGATATTATTTATTATTTTGCTTGCTTTTAGTTGTTTCCAATTTATTCTGTTAGAACGAATTTAAGTAAAATTAATAAAATTATACCAAGGTTTCCGGCTACCGGACGGGTATAAAACTAGTTAGAGATTGGTAGATGGTAGTTAAAGACTTAAAGGCGGAAAAACGGATTTAAATATTTGGGTGAACAAGGGGAAACAAAAAAATTGGGGATTCTAGTATGTTGGTAAATTTTGAAATTAATTTTTTATTTACTAACTATAAAAAAAGTTGTTTTTATTTAAAAAAGATGATGATATAATTTTTTAAAAAATTTTGAAATTAATTTTTTATTTTTTTAAATTGGGGATTCATGTAATTTACTCTTAATAAATCTAATTTTTTTTATAAAGTTGACCCATCTTTTTTTATGCATTTATAACTTTTTATACTATATTATTATTTTTGTAAAAATTGCACCATATTTCTTCCTCTCTCTCTCTCACAGACACACACACATGTGTATATATATAAAGGAATGATGATGTGAAGTGAGTAGGTAATGGGACATTTTCACCAAAATGGTGGGGTGAGTGGTTGTGATAAGTTCTTATGTGACGCCTACGTGACGCATAGGTGGAGTGAGTGGGTCACTTGGCATACCTAATAGTCTAAGAGGGCGACAGGTTCGGGCTAAGCGAAGCCAATGCCTTTAAACCGGCGGTGTCTTACCTTTGAAAATAATGCCTTCTAAAGTGTTTTAACTAGAAGTTCAAATCGGCTCCAGATTTCAAAGATGAGCATCTCAATCCAATTCGATCTACAAGATGATTGTGAGATCTCGAATCGTTAGGGCTTTTGATCTACAACCCAAACCGAATCTATGGAACTCAAAATTACCTGAAATGGTGGATTGTTGATCGTGTTCTGGTAACCCTTAGACACAGTCTTTCTCGAGCAGAAATTCGAGACCTAGAGTCGATTAGAGAGGAATCCACGAGTGTGGTTACATTCGAAATGTCGAAATACGTAAAAGCCTTATTGTTTTGATGGTTAATATGTCCGAAACGTTCGAGTTCTATTTAGGAGTTAATGCTACGTTTGAAGAAATCAAAAGTCGTATTAATCGATATTATAATCGTGTTTTTACGATCTAGATGCGTTAGGAATTTGTTTTCGGTCATGGAGCATTAAAAACCCCAACGATTGGTGGTCAAATGAGAGGGTTTAGGCGTCACCGGCGTATGGCCGGACTCCGGCGGGGATCTGGTGAGAATTATGGCTGGGAAAGAAGACAAGGGGAAAAGGTTTCATTCTAGTCCTTCTAGATATAAGTAATTTATCATTTTATTTATAAACTAATATGTAAAATTTATAAAACTAGTTTCTAATGAGTTTTAACAAATTAAGTTTTTAATACTTTTTATAATTTTTTTATAACTTTTATAATACTTTATTCAATTTGTTTAATAACAACCAAACTTATTTTATTTTATAAAAATAAATACATATGTTTATTTATAAGCTTCTGATTATTCTAAATCCTTAACATATTTTTGTTACTCACAAGCATCTATATATTATTAATACTAGTTTAGTATCCCGTGTATTACACAGATTACACGTAAAAATATAACAAATAATTATCAATGAAAATTTAGAAAAAAATAAGATGATTTTTAATACAAAATACGATTACAATTTTGAATGATTTAATATTTTAATTATTATAATAATATTATTTATTTATACACTAACTTTTTTTAGAGTTTGTTTTTCTTAAACATTGTGTTTCAAATAATTTTTTTTAAACATTTTATAATGCATAACAATTTTTTTTAAAAAAGTGTGTCTTTAATATTAATATATTTTAATGTATTAAAAAATCTTTTTATTTTAAAAATGTATTAAAAGTATGTTTAATATTTGGTATTAGGTTATATACCTGTGTATTACACGAGTTTGTGAAGAAAAATTATGTGATTTTATAACTATCATTATATTCTTTTTTTATTAAATAATTATATTAGTTATACTTTTTTTATATTAAAAAACTTTAAATTCAAAAATTTATAAAAAAATGTTCTTAATACGCACTTATAACATTAAACATAGATGATATTTTTTATCGAGTATTAATTTTGTGTATTTATGTAAACAATTAATAACATTAAATGTGAGTTTTATATTTAAAAATAACATTTTTTTTGGAAAAATATGAGAATGCCATATGACGTTTCTTGAAATCAATTATTATTATAGGAATATTTAGTAAGAGAGAGAGGGGGAAATAAAGGTTGAAAAGTTTTAAAAACATAACATGTGGCACTAAAACCTTTATTTATTAGTATAGGTGGATATGAAATCAAACTCTTATAGTAATAAGTGATGTACATATATTTATATACACATAAATTTGTTTTATTAAATTAGTTTAACTTAATTAACTTATTAATTAATTATTTTATAATGTATGCATATAGATCCATGTATAACAATATTAATTTAATTAATACCCCAATACTTTTGTTATTACAATCGATACCAATTCATTTCTAAGAAAACCCTAAATGTCACAGGGTGTTAATAGGTTTGAAGTCGATTTCAATGAAAAGAGAGTTATTCCTCTGAAGCTTTGTGGTAGCCACAGCAGCAACACGAAATTAAGCCTTTATTGAGCTTCGAGCAAGGGTGCTTTGTCTTTTGGAGCCACAAGAGATTGAGTTTGAACCAAGATACACCCGATAACATGTAGTGCTTCGGTAGGTGTCTTTATCACTAGCCCAATCTGCATCAATGAAAGCATGAAGTGTGAATGGGGAATTGCATCGGATATGGATACTATGAGAAAAAGGTTCCTTGGAGATACCTTAGAAGACCGCTTCAATGCAATCCAATGTTGAGATGTTAGGGCATGCATGAAATGGGATAATCGGTTGACAATGAAGGAACTATCTGGTCGAGTTGAAGACAAATATTTGAAGAGACCCAAGAAAAGTGCGATATTCAGACGGGGAGTCATGAAGTGGGCTGCCTTGTAAAGATAATGAGCATGAACATAATGGCTTTGTGAAGCTTGCATACATGGTTAGCAAACAACGGGTTAACAAAGCCAGGTGGTTGGGACATATAAGCATCCTCATGAAGAGTACCTTGGAGGAATGCATTGTTGATGTCGAGTTGACGTAGAGGCCATTGATGAACGATAGCAATGGATAGGATAAGTAGTAAGGTAGTTGGTTTAATAACGGGACTAAAAGTTTCCATATAATCAATAGTGGGTAGTTGGTGAAATCCTTTTGCGACTAGTCTAGATTTTAGTCGTTCAACCGGCCCATCAAGTTTGTATTTGGTGCGAAAGCCCACTTGCAACCAACTAGGTTAGAGGCAGTGGAGGGGGGAATAAGAGACCACGTGTTGTTTCGTTCAAGAATTCAAGAGCATTGAATTCTTCTTGCATTGCATGGCACCAAGAAGGATGTTTCAAGGCATGGGAGATAGTTGGGTGTTCAGTGGAGAGTATTGAGGAAGCATCAAACAGGATGTAGTCACCATTGTGGTATTTTGAATTTGGTTGAGGGTTGTTGCAAGTGTTGGGTTTAGAGGATGGGGGAAGAGGTGCTCTTGGAGGTGGTTGAATGGTGGAGATCTCTGTGGAAGAAGAATCATGGTTGTGTGGTGTTGGATTTGTTGAGGGTTGATTTATGAGGAGTTGGCAGGCGAGTGATCAAGGTGAGAGGGGACGGATAGTCATTAATTTGATCTAAATTAGTGGCAGGTAGGAATATGGTTTACGATGATTGTTTATTGTTTATCTAAATGATTACTTATATCAGGTTTCATTTTCATATAAAACCAAACTAGAATTTACCAACGTAAGTAGAGTTGTTTAACATGCATGTCAAGTTGAACAAGTTATGTTGATGATAACCCAAAGGCTCATGGCAATGATTGAATACTACCCTTATCGTAGTGCTAGCAATCCTATTGACTCAAAGAACATTGTTTATGAATATGAGTGAATTTTTTTAGTTTATGAATATTGTTTTGATGTAATGAATGATTTAATGTAATCTTTTATTCATGTTTTCAGTTACTGTGATATGCCAATTACAGTTTAAAAACTAAGTTTATGATGTATGAACCAACTGAAAGGATTCTAAGGTTCAAGGTCTTTCAGATGGCATCAATTGTTATTCCCAACAAATTGACACAAGTTCAAGTCTTGACACAAGTTCAAGTCTCACAATGCAAGCAACATGAGATATAGTAGTAGATTTAATTTTAGCCTGAATGTGTTCGTTGTTCAAGAAAATTTTGCTGCCATCTTGGTTGTCCCTTAATAAGATTTGATAACTTTTTTCAATAACAAATCTATAATACTTTTACTCTTAAATTACCTTCAAACTAAACGTTTTTTGACTCATTAAGTGTTAATTCAGTAAATGGTTTAAATCATTTAGACTTTGTTTAAGGCTTAATGGGTAAGAGGTTGTCTAACTTGGATTGACATGTGTTTTTTAGTGAAACAAACAATTTTAGCATATGACGAAATAAAAAGGTAGCTGCTAATATAATCATTAAATTAACATCAAGCAACCCCTAATTTACCCATTGGCTGGTTTGAACCATAACCTTCCATAGATGTATGACGCATCTAAGAGGGAAACCAAGTTATCTAGTCTCTTATTTCTTTACTTATTATATGTTTTTTTTTAATATGTGTGATAATATTTCTTATTATTCCTTGTTTTGTTAAACTTCCCATCACAGGCATGTTAGTAATAACGATGGTATTCGGTTTCACTTTTAGGTAAAAACAAGTTTGACCAGTTAATATATTAAATCCATATTTAATATTAACGCAACGGAATTAGGGTTTCAAACTTTAACACTGTGTGATGCGGCCAAAAAAATAATTAGGGATTCTTGAGATGAACTTCTAATCTCCTTCATATTGATTTTAATCACTCACAGGCCCTAAAGCTTAATCGGGTTTAGTTTAGGTCAAATACGCAACACCAAGTCTAACACCATTAGTTTAATTGAATAAATAATTAAACTTATATAATTAATATCAATTATAAATTACAAATCTGTTCGTGATTACCAGTTAATCAAGTTAAGTGGATTTAATGTTCGCTGACCAAGGTGTAACTCTTACGGGTCACAGCTCGATTAGTTACGTTAACTTATCGGGTCCGTACATATAAATTCAACAAGGCACTTGTCCCATATAATAATTACTAGTAAAATGCCTGCGCGATGCAGCGGAAAACAAAATAATTAGGCTAATGATTTTGGCTCGTAAAAAGCTTAAACCACCTAATTTTTGTCAAATCAACTCTTTTAACTAAAAAAATTATTATGATAAAATTCATTATTTAAAATGCCAAATATGATATGACAAAAGTGTGAAGAAGTAAATTATTTAATTTGAGAGGGTTTCCTTTTATAGGTATTATATGACACTTTATTTTTTACATGTATCAATGTGAGACAAACTAAAAAGTAAAAGAAAACCATTTAGTTTATGGCTCTTAAAGCTTTATTTGTTGTATTTTATGTTCTAAGAGTTGTAAAACTCTTAATTTTAAGAGTTTTTGGTAAAAGACCATTGTGACATTCCTATATGTATTATATGGTAGTATAGATAAAATAGTAGTGTATAAAAATACTTGTTACAATGAATGAGAATTATTCCTTACAATGTATTTCAACCTGAAAAGAATGAAAACGATTTTTGTGCTTACATTTAATTCTAATCTGGTTACAAAAAAGAAGCTATATGGGTCTAACCTCAAATCCTTGAATGACAAGCCCCTCAAAGCAGTTTCATTGAGTGAACCAGAAAGATAAATTAACTTGTAAATTTATAGTACATGTTTTCAAAACTTGCTACTTGCGACAACATATCTAATATGCTTCGTCATCACTTACTAAGCCTAACAAAATGTGTGGTTGGGTTGTGAAGTTATACATGAATCTACCCACAAGGGCCGCCACCAGGGCCTTTTGGACTCCACCTAGGGGTTCTGCACCTAGGACCTTGCAAGGGGTTCGGCCCCCATGACCCCCGCTTGCTTAGGAGCTAGGAAATCTTAAACGAGAATGCATTTCACACCTTTAACTCTTTAAGACTCTTTTACATTCAATTACGCTAAATTATACGACACTATTTTACAATGTTACCCATTTCAACACAAACTACGTTAATTTTTCACCCAAATCAATCCAATTATCTTGTTTTAGGCCAAGATTGTGAGGACTTATGATATGTTAAGATGATGTAAGTCACACTTCATGCTTGAACTTCACACATACATAAATAAATTGACTCTGTAATTGGGAACACAAACTTAGAGGAAGAACATTATGCAAGAAAACGGATGGGAAGACATATAAGAACCTTATGTAAGCCGCTGATAGCTTATGGCATTTCTTCCCCTTTTTGTCAAGAAAAAACCACTATAAAGCAACAATATAAATATGTAATTAGTACTTGTTTTGCAATTCAATAATGGGACTTACCGATCAGTAACAAATGTAAAGAACCCTTCCTTTCAAAGTTACATTCTCACCATCATCGATTAAGAACCCTTTGCGAATAATTGAGTAAGCTTCCTTCTTCGTTGTCCATTGCATGATATCTGTTGACCATTTCATTATGTCTTCATAATCAGCTGGCAGTTCTTCTTCACAATATGCATCTGAATCTGATATGGTTTGATTATCATCTTTATGTTCCACCTGCTGAACATAACCATACTCATTAGACTTTATCTTTATGTAATTGAGCTGTTCAATTCTTTTAATGATGCACATGTACATGAATAATTAGACTTTATTTTTGTCATCTTACTTTCTCGATGGGCCGAAACTCAATGCCTTGTACAAAAATCGATTCATAATATTCATCGAAGCCTTCAAACAGAATTTCAAGATCAACAAATTGGGAGTCGCTAGTAAACTGAAACAATTCACACGCCCACATTCCATCTTCTATCTCATACGCAAGGTATGAAACTGAAGTTTTTGTCTCCCCTTGTAATCTGTATCCGAGGATTATAGGTTCACATTTGCTCGAGAAGAAGTAACACGAAAACACAAGATTCACCATGTATGTGGTTAGTGGTGACAATAATTGGCTTTTTACATGTGTTTCCAATTTCTCATGATAAAAATAATAGTAGCCTCCCACTGCAAATTTATCCCTATATCTGCGTCAATAGTAGCATGCATCGCGTAATGTTAATCAAATATTTCTCAATTAAAAGCTAGAAACATAACTACACAAAGGATGAGAAGTCCCGGTGAATCACAGGATCGTACATAACTCTTGTATTTACTTTCATTACGAATCCCACAAATTACAATACTAGAGGGGCCAAAACTGACCAGAGACCAATCTTATGGATTCATTTGAAATTTTTATTGATAACATATAGCATTATTTTCTACGTATGTCAGATTTTCAAAGTTTGGAAACAACAAAGAAAAGAGGGAATAATGATTCTGCTGAGGTTTGTCCGACTTTAAACACTAAAGATATTTCATCAAGAAAAAATCTC
The DNA here is from genome assembly GCA_009363875.1 of Mikania micrantha. Lineage (NCBI taxonomy): Eukaryota > Viridiplantae > Streptophyta > Magnoliopsida > Asterales > Asteraceae > Mikania > Mikania micrantha. The sequence goes on from CM018683.1 coordinate 14,791,179, forward strand.
TTAGATCTCAATAGAGAGTTAACATCGTTTAAGCTCATCAAATCTATCATCATTCGATAACATTATTTTCTCTCTAACCTAAGCGATGATTATTCAAACATTTTTCCGTATCCATATTATCACCACCTTTTAAGTTGTTATTTATAATTTCTTTTATTTTTATCAATATTTTTAATAAAATTAAACTAAATAACAAAAAAATAAAAGATTTATTATATATGTACGCATGGTTAATGTTGGATCGGGTTGTTCAATCTTAAACAACACTTCACAAGTATTTCTCACTTACAATCCAATAGATGTGGAAAACTATTAGAAGGATCTCACTAAACACTCAAAGGTGATCAAAATAATCTTTGAATAACAATAAGAACACAAGAAATAAATTCAAGCTCAAAGATATATTTCTCTCAAAGTATTACACGATGCACGCACACTTAGTCGGTTTACAATGAGAGGTTATATAGCCAAGGCTACAACCGTATACACGTAGGAATAAAAGTTGGGTATACTAGACAATACATAAAGTAAAGCTTATTCTAGTATGTTGAGTGTCTTAACAGGCTAAGACACTCAACTACAATCATTACATTAATAGACATTTGACTTAACAAAAGACTCCTAAATACAAAAGACATTTAAGCTGTTGATCTTCAAGGCTTCAGATAATCTTTTGCATTTAATGCTGAGGAAGGGAAGTAAGGTGCTTTCACTGATTCTAGGTGTTCAGTCTTTGTCTTTACTCAGATCAGCATGCCTTGTGTCAGTTCCTTTTGTACTATGAAAGTACTTCAGCCATGGTCTTTGTCAGAGGATAAACCTCGGAAGTCTTTGTCTTGTGGAAGCTGGGAAGGTTCTTCGAAAGCTTGTAGTCTTCGGAAGCTTTAAGTCTTCTCTAGCTTTAAACCTTTAAGTATTCTTCTTGCGAAGCAGTTGTCTTGTATAACCTTCGGTAGGAACAGGTTATCCTTCGGAAGCAATGCTGCTTCCGAAGAATCACTTCTCCCTTCCGAAGGCTGTTAGTCATTGTAACTCCTATACTTAGACAAAATAAGAAGTTTGGTAAGCATCAGCCTTTATTAGTCTTTACAATCTCCCCCTAGGCTGATGTTACCAAAACTTCTATGGAATTACCCTAGGCTTCAATTCACCTCTCAGTACCTGTGCCCTTGCCCTTATCCACTTGATGCCTATCCTCCCATCTGATCCATTATCAGGATTGTTGAGAGGAAGCTTTTCTAGGTCAAAGATATAGGGATTGGCCAACACCATCAGCTGCACAAGATTCACCAGCTTTATTACTCCATTGTAGTTGGTGAGAATGAAGATCTTTTCTTGTGCATTGAAGCTCCATTTCACTAAGGGAATATATGAATGCTCATGCATTAGTCCATGAATGTCCCTTAGATCTTCCTGAGATTGTGTAGTTGCTGGAGCTGCTTCTGGTGTGACTTCAGGTACTGAGAGTACTGCTTCAGGCTCAGAGTCAAGGGAGATAGGATTTGTTCTCTTCTTCTTTTTAGCTATGCTCTTTTTTCTTGTGAATCTTGGTGAGTCTTGAGCCACAGCTTCACTCCTATGTTCTCTGGCCTGTTGATCCTCCACATTGGATCCCACTGTATCTTCTGCTCTTGTAGTGGGCTCTTGGCCTGCAGCCTCAGTTCTTGGAGGAGTTGGTCTCCTCTCATCTGCCATAAATTGTCTCTCAGGATCAAGTACTATAGTTCTTTTAGCTGTCTTTCCCTTTCTGATTTTGATCACTAAAGAGATTGGCATGTTATCCATTGAGGGGCTAGATGGAGGAGATGCTTGTTCTTCTTTAGGGTTTAGGGGGAACTTGTTGGGGAACATTGCCTTTGTTACTTCCCCACACATGACTTCTTCTCCCTCTCTGATCCCTGTACCAGAGAGGGGAAACTCTATTCTTACTCCTCCCCCTAAACCTAAGCCTAAGCTTAGGCTTGCCCTTTGAGCATGTATTTGCTCAATTGAAGGTAACTCACCTTTGGCAATCTTAGCTTTGATGTCTCTGATATGCATATCCATGGTTGAGTTCTTCATTGGGCCTAGCTGCCGAGCATGGAAGTCATAATTCAGGAGAAAGGGCTTTGACTTGTCTCTGTAGGCCTTTTCCTTTTGCTGCTTTGTAAGAACAATCTTGGCCTTGGATACAGCAGCGACCTGTTCTTGTTGCTGTACCCTGTCCATCTCGGCAGCCATCTGAGGCACCGACCAGAGCCATACTTCATCAAAGTCATAGCCTCTCTCTTCGAGCAGAGCAGAGAGTTTAACTATTTCTTCATCCAGAGAGGTATCTGGTCGGCCCTTTACTTTCTTTGGTCTTCTCTCCTCCTGTTCTGCTTCCTCCTCTGGGGTTAATTTTCTTTTTCCTTTGTCTTCAGTAGTTAACTTTACCCCAGAGGGAGTGTCTCCTGTTGCCTCACCAGCTGGTTCATTGGCACATAGCTCCTCTGAGGAGGAATCATCAAGAATGACTGGGCCTTCGGAAGCAGCTGCAGCTTCGGAGTTAACCTTAGCATTCACTGCCCCCTCCGGTTGACCAACCATCTTGGTTGATTCCTTATTAGTTTCCCTAGAGAGCTCAGGAGAGGAGGAGAGGTCTTTAGCAGCAGCCTTTGTCTCAGAAGAAGGAGACACAGGTTCCATGGAGATTGAAGGTTGTTCTTGGATAGTTTCTTCCATGGCAACCTGGGCTGCAGTCTCAGAAGGAGACTTAGTCCCAGAAGGGGACTGGTGAGTCCCAACAGGGGACTTAGGCTCCAAAGAGACATTTGTTGTGTTGACCTCTTGCTCTGTCTCTTTGGCAGCCTCTGTTGCCTCAGAAGAAGAGGAAGAGGAAATAGATGAAACATGGAAGTAAGTGCCCAAGAAGTCATCCCATTCAGTAGTCAAAGTGACTATGGATGGGTTAACTTCCTGTGCACCTTCCTCTTCTCTTACTTCTGGTCCTGACCCTGCAGAAGGTGCATTCTCCCCCTTTTTGGTAGCATCAGGGGATAAGAAAGAAGTTGTAGCAGGATCAGAATGGAAGGGTTGAAGAATTACTGGGGGACGCCTCCTGAGGTCCAGAATGATGGCATCTTTAGTCTGGACCTCAAGCCGCAGGGTAGCCACCTCAGCTTCCAGATGAGCTACCCTGGCTTGGAGGGATGTGATGGTAGCCGTCAATTCCTGTGTTTGAGTGCCCTCATCTACCTGAGTAGAATCATGGGGCGATGGAGTCCTGAGCCTAGCTCCTGCACCTCCACCACCAGATGTGGTTTCTTGGCACCCTGTACCACTGTCCTGAAGAACTTGAGACGGTTCATTAGTAGTGGCAGCCTCATCTGCATTGATCCCTTCTTCACTTCTGGGATCAACCTCTGATGTGATGGGCTCTAGGTCAGGGAACCTAGCTTGTAACTGTGTCACCACTCTCATAAGTGTTTGGGAAGTGGGAGAGAGTGGCTCCTCCACAGCTATAGCAGAGGTCCCTTGAGCCTGGGAAGTGGTATGGGTGGGGGACATTTCTGGATGGTAAGAACATGGAGACCTGGGAGACAGTCTCTGAGCTAATGGAGTTGCTTCATCAGAAGCAGACTCAATGATGGGAGAATCCCTTTGGATATTCTCAGGTATGTATGGTGACATACTCTGAGGGCTTTCAGGCTGGGTAGGGGCAGCCACAGATTCCAGAGGAAGAACCTGTGGAATGACTACAAGTGTGGCTTTCACCTTAGGTGAAACTGTGCCCATAGCAGTTCTTTTCACCTTTTTCTTGCTGGGTTCAGAGGAAGGGGCCTGAACAGCTGTAGAGAGCTGTACAGGGGTTCGTTTGCGTTTGTAGGTAATCTTTATGGGATGAGGAACAGAAGAGGAAGGTGTGGGTTCAGCATCTGTGGGTTTAACATAACTGTCACCTTCAGGAGTATGTGACTCCATAGATGGAAGAAGAGGAGTGAAGTTCCCAAAGAACTGGGCACTCTTCTTCTTAAGCTGCACAAAAACCTTGGAAGAAACCAAGGGTATTTTGTATGTATTCCCAGTTAGGGAGAGGGAAGTGCTCAACTCCCCATAGAAGATCTGCTGCAAAAACTTGGGGTACATACAAAATTTCTTTGGTGACAAAATATTGTCAACCAAATTATTGAAAATAAAAGCAGAAAAGTTGAACAGTTGGTTGGAGACCAAGCCATGAATAGCCGAGGCTAAGTCAGACGGAACTTGATCCCAACCTCCTGTCTTATTGGAAAGACAATGTAAGAACAAATGTATGAGGTACTTGTAATTATAGGACACTCTACCCTTCAAATAGGTTGTTGTAGGGAGAGGACCTTCGTACCCTATCGACTTAAACGTCGATGCTACCTCATCCTTTGTGAATGAGACCTTTCCACCGGCATCATTGAGTTTGAGATGCCGATAGATGGTCTCCACATTGATAGAAATAGGATGAGCATCAATGGTGGCAATGAGAGTCCGACCATTGGAAGAAGCAGAAACAGAACAGGATGCCCAAAATTGTTGGTGATGAGATTCATACACCAAGGGCTGAACAATTAGTGCAAAGGAATACCTGCTCTTTTGAAGAAACGAGATGATCGGAGCAAAGTCAGCATCATTGTCGGATGACAACTCCGCTGGAAGGTTCTGAGCAGGTTTGAATGCAAGGAGAGCCATTTCGATCGGAGGTTTTTAGGTTACGATTTGAGAGAAAAGGAAAAATCAATTTTGAAGTGAAACGGTGAGAGAAGATGAATGAGTGGGAGACCTTTTATACCTTCGGATTTCAGCATTTAATATATAGATACATTAAATTTGAGATCCGGATGTCAGAAAAGGTCTTCCGATGACATCTAGTTTCTCAATAAATGGCTGAATACTTTCTAAGGGCTGAGTTGCTTCCGAAGATGTGGCTTCCGGAAGGAGTTTAAGAGACCAAAAAGTTTTTCAGAAGATATTTGCTTCCGAAGTATAAAATTTATACTGTCGGAAGCACTGCTTCTGAAGTATCAGAAGCAATGGTTAAGAAGTATAAAAGTAATACATCGGAAGCATTGCTTCTGAAATATTTGATAAGTTCATCAAACAAAATGTTCTTCGGAAGATACCTTCTTCTGAAGAGTACCTTCAGAAGGTTAAGCTTCCAAGGTTAATGTATCGGAAGAATATTTCTTCAGAAGGTAATTTAGCTTCTGAAGTGTGAGAACTTCCGACTAAAGAAGAAATAATGCTTCCGAACACTTAACCTGTCTTCTGCTGAGTAGTTACTCATCAGAAGATACGTTAAGTTTATCTTCTGAAGAATTATTTATTCCTTATTAGTACATCTATTCAAAGTTAATCATCCCAATGGATGTTATTAATTACCTGAATCTTCCTTCATCAAATGCTTTGGTGAAGAGATCAGCCAGATTGTGTTCAGTATCAACTTTGACTAGATAAATTAACTTCTTCTCAGCACAATCTCTGATGAAGTGATATCTTATGTCAATGTGCTTTGTCTTGGAATGTTTGACAAGATTGTTGGTGATGGAGATTGCACTTGAGTTGTCTATCTGAATAGGAGTGTTGAACAGATCTAATCCATAATCTTTCATCTGATTCTGAATCCAGATAACTTGTGCAGAACAGCTAGAAGCAGCTGTGTATTCTGCCTCTGCAGTAGAGGTAGATACACATGACTGTTTCTTGCATTGCCAAGACACAATTCTGGGTCCAAGAAATTGACATCCTCCTGATGTGGATTTCTTGCTGATGTTGCAACCTCCATAATCACTGTTAGTGTAAGCCATGAACTGAAAATCTTCATTTCTAGGATACCATAATCCTAGGCTTGATGCTCCTTTGAGATATCTAAAAATTCTTTTCACAGCCAGCATATGTGAGACTTTGGGATTGGCCTGAAATCTTGCACACACAAGTTGCAAACATGATATCTGGCCTGCTTGCTGTGAGATACATCAAAGAGCCTATCATCGCCCTGTACTGGTGTTGATCAACATCCTCCCCCTCAAGATTAGGGCTAAGAGATGTTGTTTTGGACATAGGAGTTCCCAGTGCTTTGCAATCAGACAGCTTGAATCTTTCAAGAATGTCCTTGACATATTTTGATTGATTAATAAAAATCCCTGTAGGAGTTGTTTCACCTGTAGTCCAAGAAAGAAGGTGAGTTCTCCCATTGAACTCATTTCAAACTTGGATTTCATCAGTGATTCAAAGTCCTTGCAGAGAGATTCATTAGTTGAACCAAAGATAATATCATCAACGTAGATCTGTACTAGCATGATATGTTGATTGGACTTCTTGAAAAAGAGAGTTTTATCAATTATTCCTCTCTTGAAATTGTTAGACAGTAGAAAGGAAGACAAAGTTTCATACCATTTTCTGGGAGCTTGATGCAGCCCATAGAGAGCTTTATCAAGCTTACAGACATGATCAGGAAACTTTGGATCTTCAAATCCAGGAGGCTGACACACATAGACCTCCTCATCAATTTTTCCATAGAGAAAGCACTTTTTACATCCATTTGAAACACTTTGAAGTTCTTGGCAGCTGCAAATGCTAAGAAGATTCTGATTGCTTCAATTCTTGCAACTGGAGCAAAAACTTCATCATAGTCTATGCCTTCCTCCTGAGTATATCCCTGAACAACCAGTCTTGCTTTGTTCTTGATGACAACACCTTTGTCAGCCTTCTTGTTTCTGAACACCCATTTGGTTCCAATTGCATACTTACCTTTAGGTAAAGGACAGGTCTTCCAAACTCCTTGTCTTTCAAATTGAAGAAGCTCCTCTTGCATGGCTTCTACCCAACTGTTGTCTTTCAATGCCTCAGCAACCTTCTTTGGTTCTATTTGGGATAGAAAGCATGAGAACAAACAAATGTTTGCTTCGTGCATCTAGTTCTTACTCCTTCTTCAACATTTCCAATAATGTTCTCAGCTGGATGAGTGTTGTGAATTCGAGTTCTTGGAATCACATCCAATTGAGAAGCTTCATCCAGATTGATTGACTCAAGGTTAGGAAGTACTACCTCAAGCTGAATTTCTGGCATATCTTGTGGATTCTGAATTTGGACTGTGGTGGGTTGGTTTTCTCTGGGTAAAGTAGTTTCCAGAGTGTTTGCCTCTGCTGATGGACTTCCTACTTCTTCTTGATGTTGTAAACCAGAAGTAGATTCACTTGAAGGACCTGCCTGAGATGTGTTAATTGTCTCAGGCTGTGACACCATTTTGTGCTGAAGTGGATTCTACCAAGATTTGTCTTGAAGCTATTGGCAGTTCAACACGAAAGTCATCTTCTCTTGTGCATTTGGAGGTATCTATGGTAGCTGACTGTGAAACTGGAACATACTCTTTCACCAGATTAAATGCAGATGTAAAACTATCAAGATCAAATAACCAATCAGGGCCTGTTCCAGGTTTATTGAGAGTATGTTCATTGAACTGAACATTTGCAGACTCTTCAATAATTCTGGAAGCTTTGATGTATACTCTATAAGCCTTAGCATGTGAAGAGTACCCAACAAAGTAGCCCTCTGCTGATTTCTCAGCAAACTTGGCTAGATGATCTTTAGTATTCAAGATGGTGCATTGACATCCAAATGGTTTGAGAAGCCCAATAAATGGTTTTCTCTTGTGCCAAATTTCATAAGGAGTCATACCGTGTGGAGTCCTAGGAGCACTAAATTGTCTTGTGATACCTTTAGATTCACAAAAAGAATTTAAAACATGATTCTTGAATTCTGTTCCTTGATCTGACCTAATTATTTTTACATGGTGGTCACTTTCATTCTCCACCCTAAGTATAAATGATTTTAGGATCTCAGCAGTTTCATCCTTGGTATTTAAGAAAAAGACCCAAGTATACCGAGAGAAATCATCAGTGATCACCAAGCAATATGATTTTCTACCAAGACTTTTAACACTTGTGGGGCCAAACAAGTCCATGTGCAGTAAATGTAGGACTGTTGTGATAGAATTTATCTCTTTGGCATGGTGAGATGATTTGTGCTACTTGCCTTTCAAGCATGCAACACATTTATCAACACAAATGAATTCTTTATTTGGTAAACCGGTTACTAAGTTATTTTTGACAAGTTTATTCATATTTTTAAGGTTTACATGACAAAGTCTCCTATGCCAAAGGGATGATTCATCAAGTGAAGCTTTTGAGACAAAGCAACTTATGTTACTGAGTGGTGTAGCTGTGCTCATGTCAAGCATATACATGTTATTTCTTCTTGGAGCCCTGAGCAAAATTTGATCATTTGGAACAACAAATCCTGGTTTTAAAACAATACATTCATGCTCAGTAAACAACATGTTGTGCTTTTGATCACACACCTGTGATACACTCAGTAAATTATAATTTAGTTCCTTAACAAAATGCACATTCTCAAAGCTTACCTTGCCATTTGTGATAGTGCCCCTCCAAAAGCAACAGACCCTCCAAAGAATGGTTCATATTTATGAAGGTGAGTCTTGTTGCCTGTCATGTGCTTGGAACAGCCAATGTCAACTATCCACAAGTTGCCTTTTGATTCCTGCTGTCCCTGCACATGACCAGAAGTGAGTTAGTTTCTGATGGGAACCCAAGCCATTGTGGTCTTGGGTTTTCCATTAGCATCATTATAAGTAAATTTCTTTGACATCATTCTAGTTGGAACCAATGATGTGCTTGTTTTTGATTGGACTGATGTTTGAACAGATGGTTCAGAGATTTCCTTTTTCTTCTATATCTGTTTGACTTTTGTCGGAAGAGCTTTCTTCTTTTGATGATCATCGGAAGCTCTTTTGCTTTTTCCTTCCGATGACTTGAAAGTGGAGTTTTTCTTCTGATGGTTTTCTTTTGATGATCTTCTTTCGGAAGTAGGGGTTTTCTTTGGTCTGTTGGAAGCTCTTTTTGCATGTGCTTCCGATGCTTTCTTACCTTCGAAAGCCTTCTTGTTTTGTTTCTTTTGACTATTAGAAGTACTAGCTTCCGATACCTTCTTGACCAATTTCCTTCCTGGTTCTTCTGAAGAAACAGATGACCTGCTCCAGCTCTTCTTTCTTCCTCTTCCATGTATTTCAGAGATGATTCTGCTTCTTGGATTATAGAAACAGACAGCAGCAAAGTGATTCATCTCACCACATATCAGGCACAGTCTGATTGTTGAAAGATTGTTTCTGCCTATCCTTTTTGATGAAGGTTGAGCTTTGATTTTCAGAGAGTGATGGCTTGGATGATCCAACAGGCTTGTTGGATTTTGGATTTGCCTGATTTCCTGAAAAATTGACCTTTCTCTCCTTTGATCTACCCCTTTTGGACTTGTCAGATGGACAGGTCACATAGTCATCTGAGGAGATACTCCCTGTCTGTATGTTCTTAGCTTTAACAAAAACTGATGAGTGTTTCTTAGTTTTCTTAGTTTTCTTAGTTCTTTTATTATTTCTTAAAGCTGATTTTATTATTTCTGGTTTGATAGGAGTATCCCTCTCATCTGAGCATGTTGAGTTACTAGGGTTTGGATCAGAGAGATCATCACTTTGATCTACTGTGTGTATGTCTAACTCTTCATCATACACAAGATTTGTTACTGGTTTACATATGATTTCTACCACAGGAGTATAAGCAGATGGAGGCTCCATTTTGTTATAACCCAAACCAGTTCCCATCTTTCTTTCAAGTTCAGATGTATCACTCATTCTAAAAAGTTTTTCATACTTTTCACCTTGGCTTAGAAATTTGTCTCTGTAAGACTCAGCCAATACAAGTTTTGTCTTGGCAGTGGTTAGTCTTTCTAAAAGATTTTTAATTTGACACTGTTTGTTAGTGTCTTCATGTTTTAAACTTGAAATAGTCTTTTCAATTTCCTCAATCTTTTCTTTGTAATTTCTTTCAGCCTCAAAGAAATTTGCCTTGACAACTTGTAAAGACTCAAGCTCATTACAGAGTTGAGAATTTATCTTTTTATAAACAGTTAACTTTTCTAAGCATTCAGGTGTGCACATGTTATCAATTACCTTGCTTGAGGAGGTTGAGTCATTTGCCATCAATGCACTGTTGGAAATGGAAGCATCCTCAGCTTGAAAGCTCCAATCTGCAAAGTCTTGCTCTGCAATGTTTGCATTGTTTGTTGAGCTTGATGGCCTTTGTTGTGGTTGCCCAGAAGTTGATGGTTGAGTGCTTGGAGACTTGCATTCCCTGGCAAAATGCCCTAATTGTTGGCAGTTGAAGCATTTGAGCTTAGATTTATCAAGCCCAAACCCAGTCTTCATGTTGTGCCTTTTGAATTGTCTGCCAGTTCTTTGATAAAACTTCTTTGCTCTATTGGAGATCATTGCCATTTGATAGTTTATATCCATCTCCTCAAGGTCATCTGCAGGAATGCCATCTAAGTCTTCCTGACACAAATGAAAGTAGTTGGTTTCATCAGCCATAAAAGCTCCTTGCCCAGAGGTTGGTAGTGGGGTTGGATTAGAGATAGGGTTTGAGTGTGTGTTTGATGAATTTGGAGTTTCAGGAAAAGTGACAGTGGGTATGGAGGTAGGATGGTAGATGGGTTGATAACTTTGGTATGGAGGATTGTTGATGGGTGCATAAAGGGCTGCTGAATCAGATGATATATGGGAAGTTTTAAATTCTTGAGCATCTAATTCCATCTGGTAAGCACTGAGGATGCCAAACAACTCTCCAAGAGTCAGAGTTTTCAAATTTTCTGTTCTTCTGATTGTCACCGAATAAATGTTCCAACCCTTTGGAAGAGATCTCAGAAATTTTCTGAGTACATCTTGATTATCCAGTGACACACCTGCAGTTGTTAATTCATCCACAAGTTGAACGTACCTTAGGTACTGAGAAGACATGTTCTCATTGTTTTATTGACAAAAGTTTTCAAACTTCTGTTTTAGCATATCCTTCTTGTTTTCTTTGACATCCTCTGAACCTTCATACATCTGCTTCAAGGAGTTCCACAGTTCTTGAGCAGACTTGCATTTCTTGAATGCATGTATAATAGAGTTTGGTATAGACATCTGAATGAGCCAAAGAGCTTTAGCGTCAACTTCCATCTTCTTGTAGTCTTCATCTGAGTACATGGATGGCTCTTTTGGTACTGCAGCTCCATCAGCTCCAGCAGCAGCAACTGTAGGAATGTAAGGACCTTCAAGAACAGACTTCCAAAGTTTGAAGTCTTGGTTCCTTATGAATCCTTCCATTCTGACTTTCCAAGTATCAAAGTCCTCAGGGGTGAACATCGGTGGTTTGTTGAGTGTACCATTTTCTGTATCATGTTTGTTTAGAGCAGCCATTTTATCAAACACACAGAGTATGAGTTAAGAAGCAGTGAGATATTAGAAGAAATAGAGTGGTTAACTTAAGGATGATTAATCACTTAAGTTTGAGAGCCAAAGCTCTGATACCACTTGTTGGATCGGGTTGTTCAATCTTAAACAACACTTCACAAGTATTTCTCACTTACAATCCAATAGATGCGGAATATCTATTAGAAGGATCTCACTAAACACTCAAAGGTGATCAAAATAATCTTTGAATAACAATAAGAACACAAGAAATAAATTCAAGCTCAAAGATATATTTCTCTCAAAGTATTACACGATGCACGCACACTTAGTCGGTTTACAATGAGAGGTTATATAGCCAAGGCTACAACCGTATACACGTAGGAATAAAAGTTGGGTATACTAGACAATACATAAAGTAAAGCTTATTCTAGTATGTTGAGTGTCTTAACAGGCTAAGACACTCAACTACAATCATTACATTAATAGACATTTGACTTAACAAAAGACTCCTAAATACAAAAGACATTTAAGCTGTTGATCTTCAAGGCTTCAGATAATCTTTTGCATTTAATGCTGAGGAAGGGAAGTAAGGTGCTTTCACTGATTCTAGGTGTTCAGTCTTTGTCTTTACTCAGATCAGCATGCCTTGTGTCAGTTCCTTTTGTACTATGAAAGTACTTCAGCCATGGTCTTTGTCAGAGGATAAACCTCGGAAGTCTTTGTCTTGTGGAAGCTGGGAAGGTTCTTCGAAAGCTTGTAGTCTTCGGAAGCTTTAAGTCTTCTCTAGCTTTAAACCTTTAAGTATTCTTCTTTCGAAGCAGTTGTCTTGTATAACCTTCGGTAGGAACAGGTTATCCTTCGGAAGCAATGCTGCTTCCGAAGAATCACTTCTCCCTTCCGAAGGCTGTTAGTCATTGTAACTCCTATACTTAGACAAAATAAGAAGTTTGGTAAGCATCAGCCTTTATTAGTCTTTACAGTTAAGTTAAACTAAATAAGACTCTTTACTTAAAAAGTCTAAGAAGGATCTTAAGCCATTAGATAATTAATCAATGACTATGATTAAATCAACTTGTTGGAGGGTATTTTAGTAATGACTATTTTTGTTGATTTTTATCAAGTTCTCCTACTTTTTTAAACGTTCATGACCTTTACATACGTAATTATTTTTCGAAAAAAACCCATAAAAACGAGCATTTTTTTATCTTCAAAATTAGTAGTATATTGCTATAGAAAAAATTTTTTTAGTCCATTGTGTTTTTGTGCAGGTCATTGTGTCTTTTTTTTTGTTTTTGCTCAATCTTGTCTTTTGCCGAACAATTTAAGGCACAATGATGTCGCATAATACATTATGTCAAACAAGGATAACACAATGAAAATTATGAATAACACAATGATCTTTAAAAAGATACAATTACCTATAATAAAGACATAAAGACGAGTATGAACAATTTTGTACAGGTTATTATGTCTTTTGTTTAGGTCATTGTGTCTTTTGTGCATGTTCATTGTGTCTTTTGTGTTTAATGTTGTGTTTTCTTGAACAATTTAAGACATAGTGATGTTGCAAAGTACATAATGTTAAGCAAGGATGACACAATGACGAGTATAAATAACAAAATGATTTTTAAATAAAGACACAATTACCTGTAAAAAAGACGTAATGATGAGTATAACAATTTTGTACAGGTCATTGTGTCTTTTGTGTTTCTGCTCAATGTTGTGTTTTCATGAACAATTTAAGGCACAATGATGTTGCAGAATATATAATGTTAAGCAAGGATGACATAATGTTGAGTATGAATAGCACAATGATCTTTAAAAAAGACACAATCATCTATAAAAAAGACACAATTACCTGTAAGAAAAACACAAAAAGGTAATTATACACAAACGTTTAAAAAAGACACAATGATGATAATTAGACACAATGAGCTGAAAAAATTGCATTTTTTTATAATAAATTATACTCATTTTAAAAATAAAAAAATACTCGTTTTTATGATATATTTATTTAAAAATAATAATATTATATGTAAAAGCTACGAACGTTTAAAAAATGTGGGGGGAAGTGGTTATGACTAAATTACTCTCTAACAACTTTTCACTCTAAAATTTAAAATTTTCAATCTTAAATTTGATTTCATGATCTAATAGTTAATAATCTTTCTTAGCCTTTTTAGGATAAGAAGACTATTTAGTTGAACTTAATCTTATGTACACAAAACAAAAACGCAATCAACAAGAGTGAATAGTAAAATTAATTAAATTATAACTATTACTACATGAATACTTAATTATATTTTTACAAAATAAGTAAGCTATCCACTTGGCCTACTGGTTTAATCAAAGGGTCGCCCGTTCAATTCCCAGTAATAGTGATTTTTTCTTTACTTTAATAATAATAACTAAATATTAGTAGTAATTAAATAATGAAATCAATTAAATAATAGTGATAGTTAATAATATAAATATTCAAACAATGTTTCTTAATTTTATTTGTTAGTGCTATGTTTGTATTTCTTTATGCTGTATTTTGCAAATGTAGAAATCTTTTTACTATTTTGATATGCGATTTTTAGAACTGCATGCTTATGTTTGTATTCCTATTATTCGGGAATGACACATGTTTTTGCGATGATTCGATTAATTGTTTTAGGAAGGATTGAAAGCCATTGTGACCGGTTTTTTTGGTATATGTTTTGATATTCATGATATTATTACCGCTATTACGACAAAGTGCCCATATTGGCAAAGCGGTATGGCCTAAGTTTTTTATAAATTGGTTAGCATAGTTTGCAGTGCGTTTTAGGTCATTTGTTATTTTTTTTACTTTATCTAATGCTTACAAATAAAAAATAATATTATTTAAATGAATAATAACTATGAACGTTTTCCTGTTTTATTTGTTGATCTTATGTTTGTGTTTTCTTATTGGTGGATTTTGACAACTAAACACGGTCCTTTTTTGTGTGATGGTAATGCCTACGATGAGTACGCTTTCAAGTTTTATGTCGGGATGACAACTGTTATATCATATTTTTATATATGTATTTTGGTATATAAGATCATGTCTTCATTCTAATATTCACAATCATAGCAGAATTCCAAATAGAACACGTGAGGAAGCTACTAGTTGAAATACATGTGAAAAGAAATGGAATTTCAAACAAAACACGTGAGGAAGCTACTAGTTGAAATACATGTAAAAAGAAATGGTAAAGAGAAAAAGGGGAAAAAAAAAGAAAGAAAGAAAAGCCTCCGCCACTCACTTTACTACCATTGTTGAAAAATTATCCAATTATTGATGACCTTTATCCATTATTTCAACCTTTTTAGTCAGAACAAAGAAAAGAGAGAGAGAGAGAACGGAAATAGAAATACAAATGTTAATTAATCAAAAGGAAAAAAATTCACCATAAACTAATTACAAGCAAGAGTAGTAGACCAGAAGATATGCCTAGTGTTTTGAAAACCGGATCGAACTGGGAACCAGGGCTGACCGGTCCAAAAGTGTCATGTTAATCGCCTTTGTGGGAACCGGACGGTTGAGCTAGTTTGCCGGTCGGACCGGGAACCGGTAAACCGGTTGGACCAGATTTAATTTCAAGATTTTTTAAAATAAAATTTAAAGAATGAAAATTAAAATCAAACCTTATATTTTTTTAACATAATTATGTTTGTTTAAACATTAATTATGTTTATTTAAATGCGTTTATAATTCTATAATTTTTTTGGAATTTTTTATATATTTATTATGTCATTCTACTCTTGAATCTAGTTTACCGGTCCGACCACTAACCAGTAAGACGTCCAGTCCGATTTTGAAAACATTAGATATGACACTAGCAACCTATATGATAAATGTAAAATTACTAATGAGAATATTATTGTAGGAAGAATTCTGTTATTTTAACAAAACATTATAATAGTTTTATAACTACAAAAAACAAGTTTTTGGTTATTTTTCCAGTATATGTTTTTCAGTGCTAATTTTACATACTTGTTCTTGTTTTCTATTTGAATTAATCTGCTTAAACTTGCAAGAGTTGCGTTAAAGCATTTCAATTTGAGAGTGACACCTAGCTACATGACTCAAAGTGATATCAAGTACAATTCAAAACTATGAACCTACAACTTAGCCCTAATTTAAGGAAGACAGAGTCCTAAATAACCAATCAAAAGTGTTTTAAACGCTGAAATGTCCACTCCACAAGAATACAAGATGGGGCTTTGATCCACCATTTTCCCTTTTGTTTTACCAGGGGGTGGGGGTTGTGATATTAGTCCTGTGTGTTTTAGACCACCACAACTAGAGGTGCAAATAAACCGGTTCTAAACCTGCAGTTTTAAGGACTTGAACCGAAATTGAATATGTTTTCATCGTCCCGGTTTGTACCCGAAAAAACTTACAGCTTGAATTGGTTCTATTTTTTTGTTTTTAAGAACGTCGGTTCCTACCAGGCAAGAAAAAAAAAAGCTTCCAAACCAGTTATTGACCTTTTTTTTAATAATCTAGTAGATTATAACAGCTATATGACCCTTTTTTTGGTGTTGACTGTTTTTCTGATCCCCTAACTTATCATAAATAGATGTTTGATAAATTGGTTGATTATCTCACTTGAAAATGTAAGAAAACACAAAAAAAGAAGAATAAGTTTTGTTCCAAATTTCTACTCTCATTCACAATCTTCAATTGGTCAATGTTACAACATGAAATCTACGACTATTCAAATTATTCCTCATAATAGAAACATGGAAGTACAAACATTATCACAAGTTAGGAGGTGTAAGAGCACAACTAAACAAAACTAACTCATTTCTAGTCTACCGAACTTGTGGTTTAAGGTGTGAAGCTCCTAGACCCCAGACCATAGGACCTGGGGGTAATTAGCAATGTTTTCAAACCGGACCGGACCGGGATTCGGTACTAAGGGGGCCCGGTTATGTGCTTGGAACCGTTTTTGAGGGAACCGGGCGGTCGAACCGGTTTTTTTAAAAATATTTTATATTTTTTATTATATATTTATATAATATTTATGACATAATCCGGTTCTTAAATCCGGTCCGGCCAGTCTGACCGCTGACCAGTAAAGAGACCGATTCGATGTCCGGTCCGGTTTTAAAAACATTGGTAATTAGCGTGTCTGTTAGTGATCATTTCTAAGGTTGTATTTGTATTTCCATCCAACTAACACTTCTCGGTTGATAAATGTCATTTCTTTCAGGTTTATATGTCTATTTATACGAATAATCATGTTATGAGTGATATTTTCTAAGTATGACTGATAGATACGTCGATCTATGCGGGACTTTGGAACCCTTTGGATTAATTAATAACCAGAGTTTAAGAACTAACAAAATAGAGATGTCAAGGAATTCCCATTCACCTGAAACCAAATTAACTTTACACATCAGTTCCATAAGAGATCTAGATACGAGAATTTCAATAATAACGAGTTTTGCACTAGTGAATAGGAATGGAGTATTGTTTAGATATTTTAGTGTAATCGAATTATTTTTGTTGGTCAATGTGATCATGAGATTCATTAAACAAGTGGGTGAGATGTGGATACTTGTTTATGGTTATATAATTCAATGGGGTTTTCAATGGGGTCCAAGGGGCGGCCACCCCTAGCAGGGTCCAAGGGGCAGATTTATTAATTTAGTGGCAAATTAGAAAAATAAGACTCGAAAACTGTCAAGAGGCAACTTTTTCAAGTCATGCGTATCTCCAGAAATTTTTATTCGATCAAACATTGGTTCATTCAAAATCTATTACGAGTTCATACTTTTTCTTTGAATTGAATTGATTTTATCTAATCAAATAGTTGGGTGAACCACAAATAGTTTGATCTGAAAGTGTGAGCCACGACTTCAATTCATCCGGTGTAAAATTCACGTTTTTTATTTGTGATATACTCTACAAGTAATGCCTTGTAACAAAATTAATGTGTCAAACGACAATTTCTTATTAGAATAGATACAATCGGATTATTATCAAAATATAAGATTTATAGAGAATTAGTGGCACAAGACCAAATCACCCGGTCCCATAGAATTCATCCAGTTTTTGTTATAAAATTATTTAAGCATCTTTTTTAGGAAAAATGTAAGGTTTCATTAGTATGTAGTTAAAAGTAAATAAGTTATACATTATACCAAAATTGAAGTGTAAAACGAGAATTTATTTAAAAATTTTTAAAAAAAGAAGTCATGTCAAATTAACAAGAATTGAAAAGCTAAATTGCCAAGTTCCATAAGATTTGGCGATTTTTTGTTATGAAATCTAAGTTTTTTTTTTTTTTTCGTTTTTCTCTCCTAAAGCAAGAATGTAACGCTTAGATGGAATTGCGTAACTCAATTCTGAATAAAAAAAATTCAAATTAAGTGAATAAATTTAGTTAAAAAAAGTATTGCACTTTCAAAAATGCATTATATTTTTGAGTATTTGCTACCATATATCTTGGCCCGATAGCCAGTTGGCTTAATGGTGTAACAAGCAAACCCGTATTTCTATGATTATATAGCACTAGTTGTAAAACAAGAGACTCGGCAAAGAACTAATACTCTAAAAAAATGGAACAAAAATTAAAAAAAAAAACAAACAAACCATTTCCACGTATGCAACCAAGAGAGACGAAGAGAGAGGTCGACGGGTTTGAACCAATCTAAGCAAATTTTTTTCAGGTTTAGCGTAATTAATCATGGAAGTGAAGAATCTGATTGGAAACTATCATTACCTTCATCTACACGTTTGTATTGGCGGTTTACAAGTAGGTAAGATTTCTATGAATTTTCTCAAATAAATCATGATGTAAATGTTACAACTAGAAATATATAACCAACATAAAATGCAAACTAGTTTTGATGTTAAAGATAGAGTTTTGGGTGGAAAAGAGGCAAAATGGTAAACATCAGGTCGTTTTAGGTATGTTTGGAGACTCAGCCGAGTGTGGCCAAATTCAGTCGGATGCGGTCAAAACCCATATTTCAAAATCTAGATATGTAAGTGTGGAACGAAAGTTCAAAAATGAGTCTCAAACCCAGTTGAATTTCAGGACTTGGTCGGATCTTGGTGCCATGTTGAATCTCATACTCGGCTAGATCATGATCCGCTGAATCACAAACTTGATCGAGTTTCTAATTATTAATGCAGTTCACACATAAGTTACTAAGGGACTCTAGCTACAAAAGTGTCTTACAAGTAGTAATTAGTAGCTCAATACAAGTGTGTTTTGGATGCTATTCTTTAGAATTTTTACTTAAATGCTTTTAAGTACCTTTTTTTAGGGTTATGTGCATACTACCTGATTGCTATACATGAAACTACTTGAGATAACTTATGACGATTTGAATGAATATTATATAATATACCAAACTAATGATGATGATTATATGAATGAATTTTATATGATATGATGAATGAATGATGATGCAATGAATGAATGTTAAAAGAAACGATGATGTTATGATGAATAAATGATCATGTTATACGAATTATGAAAGACTAGCATTTATTGCTATGAATGTATTGTTATCCTAGTACTTTTACTAGATGAATGGTGATCATGGCAATTGTTTTAGACCTATAGTTGTACTAGCATTTGTTTCTAGATGAATGGAATCATATGTTGGAACAAGTCTGTGTATCTGAATGATATTCATTCTATGGAGGTTCGCCTCATATTGTTGTTATCCTAGAAATTACAGCTAGATAATTGTTGTTATAAGCATGTTCTCTTTGTGATAGAAAGTTGATTGGATGAATGAATGTGATAAACTTGATGTGCTTAATGTAGAATACAATATGGTTTATGATGATTGTTAATTGTTTATCTAAATGATTACTTATCAGGTTTCATATAAAACTAAACTAGAATTTACCACCTAATTAAGCAGACTTGTTTAACTTGCATGTCAAGTTGAACAAGTTATGAAGATGATAACCGAAAGTTTCATGGCAATGATTGAATACTACCCTTATCATAGTGCTAGCAATTCTATTGGCTAAAAGAACTTTGTTTATATCGTTTTGATGTAATGAATGATTTAATGTAATCTTTTATTTTTGTTTCCAGTTACTGTGATATGCTAATTACAGTTTAAAAACTAAGTTTATGATGTATGAACCAACTGAAAGGACTCTAAGGTTCAAGGTCTTTCATAGGGCATCAAATTTTTATTCCCAACAAATCGGCACGAATTCAAGTCTCACAATGCAAGTAACAGGAGATTTAATGGTAGGTTTTAGCCGGAATGTGTTCGTTGTTCAAGAAAAGTTTACTGCCATCTTGGTTGTCCCTTAATAAGATTTGATAACTTTTTTCAATAGCAAATCTATCATACTTTTACTCTCAAATTACCTTTATACTAAAAGGTTTTTGATTCATCAAGTGTTAAGTGCGTAAATGGTCTGTATCATTCAGACTTTGTTTAAGGCTTAATGGGTAAGAGGTTGTGTAACTGATTGACATGTGTTTTTTAATAAAAGAAACAATTTTAGCCTATGACGAAATACAAAGGTAGCTACTAATGTAATCACTAAATTAACATCAAACAACCCCTAATTTACTGTAAAGACTAATAAAGGCTAATGCTCACCAAACTTCCTATTTTGTCTAAGTATAAGTGCTACAAAGACTAACACTCTTCGGAAGGAAGAAGCTACTCTTCGGAAGCAACATTACTTCCGAAGGATAACTTACTCCTACTGAAAGGTGTACAAGACTTGTTGCTTCTGAAGAACAAAAGCTTCCGAAGACATTCCTCTGCTGACAAAGACTTCCGAAAATATTCCTAAATCAAAGACTGTAGCTGAGCACTTTCAAAGTACAAAAGTGACTGACACAAGACATGCTGGTCTGAGTAAAGACAAAGACAACATGTAATTAGTCAGAGAAACACCTTACTTCTCCCATGCTGCATTAAATGCAAAAGATCATCTGAAGCCTTGAAGATCAACAACATTAAATGTCTTTTGTATTTATTACTACTTTGTAAAGTCAATGTCTATTAATGTAATGATGATGACTGAGTGTCTTAGCCTGTTAAGACACTCAACATACTAGAATAAGCTTTACTTTATGTATTGTCTAGTATACCCAACTTGTATTCCTAAGTGTATACGGTTGTAGCCTCGGCTATATAACCTCCCATTGTATGTATGCTTCAAGTGTGCTTGTACGCTTATTACTTTGAGAGAAATATATCCTTGAGCTTGAAATTATTCTGGTGTTATTATTGTTGTTCAAAGATTATTACTTTGTCATTTGAGTATTTGAGAGATTAATCTAACAGAACATTCCGCATCTGTTAGAGTATAGAAAGAAATACTTGTGAAGTGTTGTGTAGATTAAGCAACCCGATCCTACAAGTGGTATTAGAGCTTTGGCTCTTGAACTTAAGTATCATCCTTAAGTTACCATTTCTATTTCTTCTAAAAATCTCATCGTTTCAAAACTCATAGTTTCTGTGTTTGTCTAAGATGGCTGCTATAAACAAACATGATACAGAAAATGGCATTCTCAACAAGCCACCGATGTTCACCCCTGAAGACTTTGACACCTGGAAAGTCAGAATGGAAGGATTCATCAGGAACCAGGACTTCAAACTCTGGAAGTCTGTTCTTGAAGGTCCTTACATTCCTACAGTTGCTGCTGCTGGAGCTGGGGGAGCTGCAGTACCAAATGACCCATCTATGTACTCAGATGAGGACTACAAGAAAATGGAAGTTGATTCTAAGGCTCTTTGGCTCATTCAGATGTCAATACCGAACTCCATTATACATGCATTCAAGAAATGCAAGTCTGCACAAGAACTTTGGAACTCCTTGAAGCAGATGTATGAAGGATCAGATGATGTCAAAGAAAACAAGAAGGATATGCTGAAACGAAACAAAAGTTTGAGAACTTTTGTCAACAAAACAATGAGAATATGTCATCTTAGTACCTAAGGTATGTCCAACTTATGGATGAATTAACTATTGCAGGTGTGATGCTGGATAATCAAGATGTGCTCAGAAAATTTCTGAGATCTCTTCCAAAGGCATGGAACATTTATTCAGTTACAATCAGAAGAACATAAAACTTGAAAACTCTAACTCTAGGAGAGTTATTTGGTATTCTCAGTGCTTACCAGATGGAATTAGATGCCCAAGAATCTAAAGTTTCCCATATATCATCTGGTTCAGCTGCACTTTATGCACCCATCAACAATCCTCCATACCAGAATTATCAACCTATCTACTATCCTACCTCTACACCCAATGTCATATTTCCTGAAACTCCAAATTCATCAAACATCCACTCAAACCCTGTCACTAACCCAACTCCACTACCAACCTCTGGGCAAGGAGCTTTTATGGCTGAGGAAACCAACTATTTTCATCTGCGCCAGGAAGACTTGGATGGCATTCCTGCAGATGATCTTGAGGAGATGGATATAAACTATCAAATGGCCATGATCTCATACAGAGCAAAGAAGTTTTACCAAAGAACCGGCAGACAGTTCAAAAGGCACAATATGAAGACTGGGTTTGGACTTGACAAATCTAAACTCAAATGCTTCAACTGCCAGCAGTTAGGACATTTTGCCAGGGAATGTAAGTCTCCAAGGACTCAGCCATCAGCTTCTGGACAACCAGAACAAAGGCCATCAAGCTCAACAAACAATGCAAACATTGCAGAACAAGATTTTTCAGATTGGAGCTTTCAAGCTGAGGATGCTTCCATCTCCAACAGTGCTTTGATGGCAAATGACTCATCTTCCTCAAGCAAGGTAACTGATAACATGTGCACACCTGAATGCTTAGAAACATTAACTGTTTATAAAAAGATAAATTCTCAACTCTGTAATGAGCTTGAGTCTTTACAAGTTGTCAAGGCAAATTTCTTTGAGGCTGAAAGAAATTACAAAGAAAAGATTGAAGAAATGGAAAAGACTATTTCAAGTTTAAAACATGAAGACACTAACAAACAATGTCAAATTAAAAATCTTTTAGAAAGACTAACCACTGCCAAGACTGAACTTGTATTGGCTGAGTCTTACAGAGACAAGTTTCTAAGCCAAGGTGAAAAATATGAAAAACTCTTTAGAATGAGTGATACATCTGAGCTTGTAAGAAAGATGGGAGCTGGGTTGGGTTATAACAAAATGGAGCCTCCATCTGCTTATACTCCTATGGTAGAAATCAGATGTAAACCAGTAACAAATCTTGTGTATGATGATGAGTTAGACATGCACAAGGTAGATCAAAGTGATGACCTCTCTGATCCAGACCCAAGTAACTCAACATGTTCAGATGAGAGGGATACTCCTATCAAACCAGAAATAACAAAATCAGCTTTAAGAAATAAGAAAAGAACTAAGAAAACTAAGAAACATTCAACAATTTTTGTCAAAGCTAAAAACACAGGGAGTAGCTCATCAGATGAATATGTCACTTGTCCATCAGACAAGTCCAAAAGGGGTAGATCAACGGAGAGAAAGGTCAATTTTTCAGGAAAACATGCAAATCCTAAAGCCAACAAGTTTGTTGGAACATCCAAATCACCACTCTCTGAGGATCAAAGCTCAGCCTTCATCAAAAGAGATCAGCAGCAACACTCTCCCAACAGTCAAACTATATGTTTGATGTGTGGTGAGAAGAATCACTTTGCTGCTGATTGTTTCTATAATCCAAGAAGCAGAATTCTCTCAGAAACACAAAGAAGAGGAAGAAAGAAGAGCTGGAGCAAGACATCTGTTTATTCGGAAGAACCAGAAAGAAAATCAGTCAAGAAGGTATCGGAAGCAAGCACTTCCAATAACTGGAAGAAACAAAACAAGAAAGCTTCCGGAAAGAAAGCTTCGGAAGCAAAAGAAAGGAGAGCTTCCTATGGAAAAGGAACCTCGGAAGCTCATGAAAATAAGGCTTCCAACAAACAAAAGAAACATTTTTCCTTCGGAAGAAGATCATCGGAAGGAAAAGGAAAAGTAGCCTCCGATGACTATCAAAGGAAACAGAGTCTTCCGACAACTCACAAAGTAAAACAAATATGGAAGAAGAAGGAATCAACTGATAAACCATCCCTCTTATCAGAAGCAAGCACATCATCTGTTCCACCTAGGATGATGTCAAAGAAATTTACTTATAATGATGCAAATGGAAAACCCAAGACCACATGGGCTTGGGTTCCCATCAGAAACTAACTCACTTCCGGTCATGTGCAGGGATAGCAGGAAGCAAAAGGCAACTTGTGGATAGTTGATAGTGACTGTTCCAGGCACATGACAGGCAATAAGACTCACTTGCACAAATATGAACCATTCTTTGGAGGGTCTGTTGCTTTTGGGATTGATCCAGTGGGAGGTTACATAACAGGTAGGGGCACAATCACTAATGGTAAGGTAAGCTTTGAGAATGTGCATTTTGTAAAAGAACTTAATTACAATTTACTAAGTGTATCACAGGTGTGTGATCAAAAGCACAACATGTTGTTTACTGAGCATGAATGCATTGTCCTGAAACCAGGATTTGTGGTACCAAATAATCAAATTCTGCTTAGGGCTCCAAGAAGAAAGAACATGTATATGCTAGACATGAGCACAGCTGCACCTCTTCGTAATATAAGCTGCTTTATCTCAAAAGCTTCACTTGATGAATCATCTCTTTGGCATAGAAGACTTTGTCATGTAAATCTCAAAAATATGAATAAACTTGTCAAAAAATAACCTAGTAACTGGTTTACCAACTAAGGAATTCATTTGTGTTGATAAATGTGTTGCATGCTTAAAGGGTAAGCAGCACAAGTCATCCCATCATGCCAAAGAGATAAATTCTATAACAACAGTCCTGCATCTACTTCATATGGACTTGTTTGGCCCCACAAGTGTAAAAAGTCTTGGTAGAAAGTCATATTGCTTGGTGGTTACTGATGATTTCTCTCGGTATACCTGGGTATTCTTCTTGAGTACCAAGGATGAAACTGCTGAGATCCTAAAGTCATTCATACTTAGGGTGGAGAATGAAAGTGACCACCATGTAAAAATAATTAGATCAGATCAAGGAACATAATTCAAAAATTATGTTTTAAATTCATTTTGTGAATCTAAAGGTATAACAAGACAATTTAGTGCTCCTAGGACTCCACAACAAAATGGTGTTGCTGAGAGAAGGAATAGGACACTAATTGAGGCTGCAAGGACCATGTTGTCTGATGCTAAACTTTCAATAACTTTTTGGGCAGAAGCAGTCAATACTGCCTGTTATGTCCAAAATAGAGTATTGGTAGTTAAGACACATGGTATGACTCCTTATGAAATTTGGCATAAGAGAAAGCCATTCATTGGATTTCTCAAACCATTTGGATGTCAATGTACCATCTTGAATACTAAAGATCATTTAGCCAAGTTTGCTGAGAAATCATCAGAGGGCTACTTTGTTGGGTACTCTTCACATGTTAAAGCTTATAGAGTATACATCAAAGCTGCCAGGATTATTGAAGAGTCTGCAAATGTTCAGTTCAATGAACATACTCTTAATAAACCGGGAACAGGCCCTGATTGGTTATTTGATCTTGATAGCTTTACATCTGTTTAATTTGGTGAAAGAGTATGTTCCAGTTTCACAGACAGATACCATAGACACCTCCAAAGGCACAAGAGAAGATGATTTTCGTGTTGAACTGCCAGTAGCTTCAACACAAATATTGGCAGAATTCTCTTCAGCACAAAATGGTGTATCACAGTCTGATACAAACAACACATATCAGGCAGGTCCATCAATTGAATCTACTTCTGGTTTACAACATCAAGAAGAAGTAGGAAGTCCATCAGCAGAGGCAACCACTCTGGAAACTACTTTTCCCAGAGAAAACCAACCCACATCTGTTCAAATTCAGAATCCACAGGATATGCCAGAAATTCAACTTGAGGTAGTACTTCCTGACCTTGAGTCAATCAATCTGGATGAAGTTTCTCAATTGGATGTGATTCCAAGAAATCAAATTCACAACACTCATCCAGTTGAGAACATTATTGGAAACGTTGAAGAAGGAGTAAGAACTAGAAGCTCTATGCACGAAGCAAACATTTGTTTGTTCTCATGTTTTCAATCCCAAATAGAACCAAAGAAGGTTGCTGAAGCATTGAAAGACAACAGTTGGGTAGAAGCCATGCAGGAGGAGCTTCTTCAATTTGAAAGACAAGGAGTATGGAAAACTTGTCCCTTACCAAAGGGAAAGTATGCCATCGGAACCAAATGGGTTTTCAGGAACAAGAAAGATGACAAGGGTGTTGTCATCAAAAACAAAGCAAGATTAGTTGTACAAGGTTACACTCAAGAGGACGGAATTGACTACGATGAAGTCTTTGCACCTGTTGCAAGAATTGAAGCCATTAGAATCTTTTTAGCATTTGCAGCTGCCAAGAACTTCAAAGTGTTTCAAATGGAAGTCAAAAGTGCCTTTCTCTATGGAAAGATTGAAGAGGAGGTTTATGTGTGTCAGCCTCCAGGTTTTGAAGATCCACAGTTTCCTGATCATGTTTGTAAGCTTGATAAAGCTCTCTATGGGCTGCATCAAGCTCCCAGAAAATGGTATGAAACTTTGTCTTCCTTTTTGTTGTCCAACAATTTCAAGAGAGGAACAATTGATAAAACTCTCTTTTTCAAGAAGTCCAATCAACATATCATGCTAGTCCAAATCTATTTTGATGACATTATTTTTGGTTCAACTAATGAATCTCTCTGCAAGGACTTTGAATCACTAATGAAATCCAAGTTTGAAATGAGTTCAATGGGAGAACTCACCTTCTTTCTTGGACTACAAGTGAAACAAACTTCTATAGGGATTTTTATTAATCAATCAAAATATGTCAAGGATATTCTTGAAAGATTTAAGATGTCTGATTGCAAAGCTCTGGGAACTCCTATGTCCAAGACAACGTCTCTTAGCCCTGATCTTGAGGGGGAGGATGTTGATCAACACCAATACAGGGCGATGATAGGCTCTTTGATGTATCTCACAGTGAGCAGGCCAGATATCATGTTTGCAACTTGTGTCTGTGCAATATTTCAGGCCACTCCCAAAGTCTCACATATGCTGGCTGTGAAAAGAATTTTTAGATATCTCAAAGGAGCACCAAATCTAGGATTATGGTATCCTAGAAATGAAGACCTCCAGTTCATAGCTTACACTGATAGTGATTATGGAGGGTGCAATATCAGCAAGAAATCAACATCTGGAGGATGTCAATTCCTTGGATCCAGGATTGTGTCTTGGCAATGCAAGAAACAGTCATGTGTTTCTACTTCTACTGCAGAAGCAGAATACATAGCTGTTTCTAGCTGCTGTGCACAAGTCATTTGGATTCAAAATCAGATAAAGGATTATGGAGTGGATCTGTTCAATACTCCTATTCAGATAGACAATTCCAGTGCAATCTCCATCACCAATAATCCTGTCAAGCATTCCAAGACCAAGCACATTGACATCACATACCATTTCATCAGAGATTGTGCAGAGAAGAAGTTAATTCATTTAGTCAAAGTTGATTCAGAACACAACTTGGCTGATCTTTTCACCAAGGCATTTGATGAAGGAAGATTCAGGTATTTAATAACAGCCATTGGAATGATTAACTTTGAATAAATAAATTGATAATTGATTCTTCGGAAGGAAGACTTAATTTATCTTCTGATGAGTAACTACTCTACAGAAGATAGATTAAATCTTCGGAAGCTTTATTTTTCTTAAGTCGGAAGGTCTCACACTTCAGAAGTTAAATTATCTTCTGAAGTAATACTCTTCCGATACATTAACTTTGGAAGCTAAATTTTCTGATAATACTCTTCAGAAGAAAGTTTCTTCCGAAGAACATTTTATATAATGTACTTATCTGATACTTCAGAAGTAATGCTTCCGATGTATTAACTTTATACTTCCTAACCATTGCTTCTGATACTTCAGAAGCAGTGCTTCCGACAGTATAAAAATTATACTTCGGAAGCAAAACTCTTCTGAAAATCTTTTTGTTTTTTAAACTCCTTCCGAAAATCACATCATCGGAAGCCCCTTGGTCCTTAATGAATTTTGAACATTTATTGTAAACCAGCTGTCATCGGAAGACCTTTTTCTAACATCCGGATCTCAAATTTAATGTGTTTATATATTAAATGCTGAAATCCGAAGGTATAAATAGGTCTCCCGCTCATTCATCTTCTCTCACCGTTTCACTTCAAAATTGCCTTTCTTCTTTCTCTCAAATCGTAACCTAGAAACCGTCGATTGAAATGGATCTTCTTGCTTTCAAACCTACTCACAACGTACCTGCGGAGTTATCAACAGAGCATGATGCTGACTTCACACCAATCATCTCTTTTCTTCAAAGAAGCAGGTATCTCTTTGCACTCACTGTTCAGCCCTTGGTGTATGAATCTCATCACCAACAATTTTGGGCATCCTGTTCTGTTTCTTCTTCTTCCAATGGTCGGACTCTCAATGCCACCATTGGTGCTCATCCTATTTCTATCAATGTGGAGACCATCTGTCGGCATCTCAGACTAAATGATGCCGGTGGAAAGGTCTCATTCACAAAGGATGAGGTAGCATCGGCATTTCAGTCGATGGGGTACGAAGGTCCTCTTCCTTCAACAACCTATTTGAAGGGTAGAGTGTCTTATAATTACAAGTACCTCATACATTTGTTCCTTCACTGTCTTTCCAATAAAGCTGGTGGTTGGGATCAAATTCCATTTGACTTAGCTTCGGCTATTCATGGTTTGGTCTCCAACCAACTGTTTAACTTCTCTGCTTTTGTTTTTCATAATTTGGTTGACAATATTTCGTCACCAAAGAAATTTTGTATGTACCCCAGGTTTTTGCAACAGATCCTTAATGAGGAGTTGGGCACTTCCCTCACTCTAACTGGGAATACATACAAAATGCCCTTGGTTTCTTCCAAGATTTTTGTGCAATTAAAGAAGAAGGGTGCCCAGTTTTCTGGAAAATTCACTCCCCTTCTTCCATCTATGGAGTCACATACTCCTGAAGGTGACAGCTCTGTTAACCCCACAGATGCTGAACCCACACCATCCACTTCTGTTCCTCATCCCATAAAGATTACTTACAAACGCAAACGAACCCCTGTGCAACTCTCTACAGTTGCTCAGGCTCCTTCTACTGATCCCAAAAAGAAAAAGGTGAAAAAGACTGCCCAGGGCACAGTCCTACCTAAGGTGAAAGCCACACCTCTTGTTGTTCCACAGGTTCTTCCTCTGGAACATGTGGCTGCCCTTAACCAGCCTAAAAGCCCTCAGCTTATGTCACAAAACATATCTGAGAATATTCAAAGGGATAATCCTATTCTTGGGTCTGCTTCAACTGAAGCAACTCAACTAGATCAGAGACTGTCTCCCAAGTCTCCAGGTTCTTACCACCCAGAAATGCCCCCCACCCATACTTTTTCCCAGGCTTAAGGAGCTTCTGCAGCAACTGTGGAGGAACCACTCTCTTCCACTACCCAAACCTTAATGAGAGTGGTGACACAGTTACAGGCAAGGTTTCCTGACCCAGAGCATATTCTATCAGAGGTTGGCCCCAGTAGTTCTGAAGGGGTCAATGCAGGTGAGGCTGCCACTATTGTTGATCTTAATCAAGATCCACAGGACAGTGGTACAAGAAATAGGACCTCACCTGCGGCAACCTATGTTGGGGAGGACTTCTTTGCAGCCCTTCTCAATGAAGGGAATCCAGGGAGCCAAGAAACCACTTCTGGTGGTGGAGATGCAGGAGCTAGGCTCAGTACTCCATCGCCCAAGGATTCCACTCATGTGGATGAGGGCACTAGAGAACAGGAATTGACGGCCACAGTTGCAACACTCCAAGCCAGGGTGGCCTCCTTAGAAGCTGAGGTTGCAGCCCTGCAACTTCAGATCCAGAACAAAGATGCTGCTATTCTGGATCTCAAAAGGCGTCCCCCGGTTGTCTTCTCTCCATTTCATCCTGATCCTGCTACAACCACATTCATCTCCCCTAATGCTACCAAAAAGGGGGAGAATGCACCCTTTGCAGGGTCAGGACCAGAAGCAAGAGAAAAGGAAGGTGCACAGGAGGTTAACCCATCCATAGTCACTTTGACTGCTGAATGGGATGACTTCTTGGGCACTTACTTTCAAGTTTCTTCTTCTTCCTCTTCTTCTTCTTCTGAGGATACTAGGGAGGTTGCCAAAGAGACTGAGAAGCAAACAACAAATGTCTCTTTGGAACCTCAGTCCCCTTCTGGGACTCAATCTACTTTTGAGACTGCAGCCTAGGTTGCCATGGAAGAAGCTACACAAGAAGAACCAATAATCATGGAACCTGTGTCCCCTTCTGGGACAAAGGCTGCCAAAGATCTCTCCTCCTCTCCTGAGCCCCTTGTGGAAACTAATAAGGAATCATCTAAGGTGATTGGTCAACTGGAGGAGACAGTGAATGCTGAGGTTAACTCCGAAGCTGCAGCTGCTTCCGAAGGCCCAGTCATTATTGATGATTCCTCCACAGAGGAGCTAAGTGCCAATGAACCAAATGGTGAGGCAACAGGAGACACTGCCTCTGGGGTAAAATTAACTGCTGATGACAAAGGAAATAGGAAGCTAACCCCAGAGGAGGAAGTAGAACAAGAGGAGAGGATTCCCAAAAAGAAAGTAAAGGGCCGACCAGACACCTCTCAGGACGAAGAACGAGTTAGACTCTCTGCTCTGCTTGAAGAGAGAGGCTATGACTTTGATGAAGTATGGGGCTGGTCGGTGCCTCAAATGGCTGCCGAGCTGGACAAGGTGCAGCAGCAAGAACAGGCTGCTGCTGCATCCAAGGCCCAAACTGTCCTTACAAAGGAGCAAAAGGAGAAGGCCTACAGAGACAAGAACAAGGCCTTTCTCCTGGAATATGGTTTCCATGCTCGGCAGCTAGGCCCTATGAAGAACTCAACCATGGATATGCATATCAGAGATATCAAGGCTAAAATTGCCAGAGGTGAGTTACTTCTAATTGAGCAAATAAGGGCTCAAAAGGCAAGACTAATAAGAGGCTTAGGCTTAGGGGAAAGGGTAAGAATAGAATTTCCCCTCTCTGGAACAGGAATAAGGCAAGGTGAGGAAGTCATGTGTGGGGAAGCAACAAAAGCCATGTTCCCCAACATGTTTCCTATCAACCCTAAGGAAGAACAACCATCTCCTCCATCAAGTCCCTCTATGGACAACATGCCAATCTCTTTAGTGTTCAAGGGTAAAAAGACTGAAGGGAAACAACCATCTTAAATCCCTGACCCTGAGAGACGAACACAGGCTGATGAGAGGAGATCTGAACCCTCAATGACTGAGGATGTTGGTTCACAGCCTACTGCAAAAACAAGTGCAGCAGTAGGGTCGAGTGTGGAAGACCAACAAGCCAGAGATCAGAGGAGTCAACCTACTGCTCAAGCCAGACCAAGATTTACAAGAAAAAAGAGCATAGCCAGAAGGAAAAAAAGAACATCTGCCATCTCCTCTGACTCTGAGCCAGAATCACCTCCCCCAGGATCAAAGGCCAAACCAGGAGCATCAAGGCCAAAAGACAATCCAAAAGATCTATATGATCTACAACACCATCATACCTATGTTCCTGTTGTGAAGTGGAGCTACAGTAGACTTCATGAAGAGTTTACTCTCACTCTGAGCAATGGAGGAATAAAGGTTGTGAATTTGGTGCAATTGTTTGCACTAGCTGCACCCTTTGTCTTTGATCTGGAGAACCTTCCTCTTGAAAATCCAGACAAGGGACAAGAAGGGAGGCAAGCAATCAGATGGGCAAAGGCAAGGGCTCAAGTCCTGAGGGGAGAAAAGGTTGTAAGGAGGATTCCATAGGAAGTTTTGGTAGCATCAACCTAGGGGGAGACTGTAAAGACTAATAAAGGCTAATGCTCACCAAATTTTCTATTTTGTCTAAGTATAAGTGCTACAAAGACTAACACTCTTCGGTAGGAAGAAGCTACTCTTCGGAAGCAACATTACTTCCGAAGGATAACTTACTCCTACTGAAAGGTGTACAAGACTTGTTGCTTCTGAAGAACAAAAGCTTCCGAAGACATTCCTCTGCTGACAAAGACTTCCGAAAATATTCCTAAATCAAAGACTGTAGCTGAGCACTTTCAAAGTACAAAAGTGACTGACACAAGACATGCTGGTCTGAGTAAAGACAAAGACAACATGTAATTAGTCAGACAAACACCTTACTTCTCCCATGATGCATTAAATGCAAAAGATCATCTGAAGCCTTGAAATCAACAACATTAAATGTCTTTTGTATTTATTAGTACTTTGTAAAGTCAATGTCTATTAATGTAATGATGATGACTGAGTGTCTTAGCCTGTTAAGACACTCAACATACTAGAATAAGCTTTACTTTATGTATTGTCTAGTATACCCAACTTGTATTCCTAAGTGTATACGGTTGTAGCCTCGGCTATATAACCTCCCATTGTATGTATGCTTCAAGTGTGCTTGTACGCTTATTACTTTGAGAGAAATATATCCTTGAGCTTGAAATTATTCTGGTGTTATTATTGTTGTTCAAAGATTATTACTTTGTCATTTGAGTATTTGAGAGATTAATCTA
Source organism: Mikania micrantha (assembly GCA_009363875.1). NCBI lineage: Eukaryota > Viridiplantae > Streptophyta > Magnoliopsida > Asterales > Asteraceae > Mikania > Mikania micrantha. Next base: position 14,823,085 of record CM018683.1, read on the forward strand.
ACAGAACATTCCGCATCTGTTAGAGTATAGAAAGAAATACTTGTGAAGTGTTGTGTAGATTAAGCAACCCGATCCTACATTTACCCATTGGCTGGTTTGAACCGTAACCTTCCTTAGATGCATGAGGCATCTAAGAGGGAAACCAAGTTATCTAGTCATTTATTTCTTTACTTTTTATGTTTTTTAATATGTGTGATAATATTTATTATTATTCATTGTTTTGTTAAACGTCCCATCATAGGCATGTTGGGAATAATGATGGTATTTGGTTTGACTTTTAAGTAAAAACAAGTTTTACCAGTTATTATATTAAATCCATAATTAATATTAACGCAACGGAATTAGGGTATCAAACTTTAACACTGTTAAAATTCCCAATCAGGAACATGGTTATAAAACATGCAAACACAGAAAATTTTCGCTAATCTAATCTACCGATGAGAAAAGATTATACCCTTTTGGTTAATAATTAAATGTTTGAGACACCGAGGTTCGAATGCTAGAACACTAGCACGAACGGGTTTCTGGTTCACAATAGAAGCAGGAGATGGTTTAGGTTGGTTGATCGGAAATCATGAACTGTTTTTCGTTTTGATGTCTTCGACCGCAAAAAGAAAAAGAAAAAAGCATTTTTGGTTTTTTTTCTTGTGTGTTCGACGACAGTAGGAGGTTTCTCCTTTTGTGTGATGCGGCCAAAAAAATAGTTAGGGATTCTTGAGAAGAACTTCTAATCTCCTTCATATTGATTTTAATCACTCATGGGCCCTAAAGTTTAATCGGGTTTAGTTTAGGTCCAATACGCAACACCAAGTCCAACACCATTAGTTTAATTAAATAAATAATTAAACTTATATAATTAATATCAATTATAAATTACAAATCTGTTCGTGATTACCAGTTAATCAAGTTAAGTGGATTTAATGTTCGTTGGCCAAGGTGTAACTCTTACGGGTCACAACTCAGTTAGTTACGTTAACTTAATTATTGGGTCCATACATATAAATTCAACAAGGCACTGGTCCATATAGTAAATATAAAATAGTAGTGTATAAAAATACTTGTTACAATGAATGGGAATTATTCCTTAAAATGTATTTCAACTTGAAAAGAATGAAAACAATTTTTGTGCTTACATTTAATCCTAATCTGGTTACCAAAAAGAAGATATGTGGGTCTAACCTCAAATCCTTGAATGACAAGCCCCTCAAAGCTGGGGATATTGTTATCTGAATGCATATAATATTCAATAGGAATCTTTTTGTAGAGAAGAAGAGCAGGTCGAACAGCCCATGGGATATGGATACCTGATTCCACATAAAAATCTATAGGAACCATTTCGATGGTAGCAGCAGTTCGAAATTCCCAAATTTGTACTTCTATCCAACCATCGTTCCTTTGTTGCGGAATACATTTTATTTTTGGCCTATGGACCGGGTTGTGGGTGTTTTGATGAGCCTTTGGTCTAATAACTGGGGTTGTAGGACTTACTAAATACACGTACCAACAATCAAAACTTGCCAAATTATTTCTAACTTTCATAGGACCCTCAAATCTTGATTGGTTTTCTGGTAAGTACTTGTAGACAAGGTAAGTTGCATATGTTGTTTGAGGCGATAACAGTTGGGATTCAATCTCGCATTTGATGGAAAATCCTGATGAACTAAGCAAAGTAGCTTCTTTAAACCTGAAAAATTTATAAAAGATCATCTTACATGTAAAGGAAATGCTAGAAAATGAACTTCATTTTTTAGGCAAGCTTCAAGAAAAACTCGGGTTAAGCATCATCTTGATTATAAAGAATTTCAAGGGCATGATCATGAAGTTATATAAGAACCTACCTACAGACCTAAAATCAGTTTCATTGAGTGACTAGATAGATAAATTAACTTTTAAATATATAGTACATGTTTTCAAAACTTGCTACTTGCTACAACATATCTAATATGCTTCATCATCACTTATGACTAAGCCTAACAAAATGTGTGGCTGGTTTGTGAATTTATACATGAATCTACCCACAAGGACCGCCACCAGGGGCGTTTTGGACTCTACCTAGGGGTGCTGCACCTAGGACCTTGCACGGGGGTGCGGCCCCCATGACCCCTGCTTGCTTAGGAGCTCGAAAATCTTAAATGAGCATGTACTCCACACCTTTGACTCTTTAAGATTCTTTTATATTCAATTACGCTAAAATATACGACACTATGTTACAATGTTACCCATTTCAGCACAAACTACGTTAATTGTTCACCCAAATTAATCCAATTATCTTGTTTTAGGCCAAGATTGTGAGGACTTATGATATGTTAAGATGATGTAAGTCACACTTCATGCTTGAACTTCACACATACATAAATAAATTGACTCTGTAATTAGGAACACAAACTTAGAGGAAGAACATATTCTGCAAGAAAACTGATGGGAAGACATATAAGAACCTTGATTCGGATAAATGTATATCGTCCTTGCTATAAGCCCTTATGTAAGCTGCTGATAGCTTGTGACATTTCTTCCTGTTTTTGTCAAGGAAAAACCGCTATAAAACAACAATATAAATATGTAATTAGTACTTTTTTATCAATTCAATAATGGGACTTACAGATCAGTAACAAATGTAAAGAATCCTTCCTTTCAAAGTTACCTTCTCACCATCATCGATTAAGAACCCTTTGCGAATAATTGAGTAAGCTTCCTTCTTTGTTGTCCATTGCATGATATCTGTTGACCATTTCATTATGTCTTCATAATCAGCTGGTAGCTCTTCTTCACAATATGAATCTGATACAATTCCGACTAAACTCAACAATGGATTCCAAAATAAGACTTGGATTAATACTGCAAACGATTACAAAATAAGGAAATACAAATAAGAAATCCTCTCACTGCATGAGCAGGAGCCTCACCTTTAACAAACTCAATCCTGCCTTTTCCCACGCCCTCCTCACCTTATTTATATATTATTACGTAACAAACTCTCACAAGCTAATTACCTTTTTTACCCCTTCTAGAATAAACCTTTAAAATGGGAGGTTTACTCATGACTTAGCCTTGTATCCCATTCTCATCACTGCCACCACCTTCTTTTAAAGTCTTGACCTCAAGACTGATGTTAGGAAATTGTTCCTGTATGAAATCTGCCATCTCCCATGTAGCTTCTTCAGGTAATTGCCCCTGCCACTGAATTAACCATTCTTCCACCAATTCTGAACCTTGCGGTACCTTTTGAACTGCCAAAACTTGAGAGGGTTGAACTATGTCTGATTCTCCTATCTCCAGATCAGTAGGAAGAATTGATTCAACCTGGCCCTGTACTGCTTTCTTTAGGAGAGAAACATGGATCACCGGATGAATTTTGGAAGTAGGAGGAAGTGATAACTTGTAAGCTACCAAACCCACTTTAGCAATTATTTGAAAGGGGCCAAAAAATCTAGGGCTTAGTTTCTGATTGAGGCGACTGGCTACTGATTGTTGTCGGTAGGGTTTAAGTTTCACATAAACCCATTCGCCCACATTAAAAAAATACTTCCCTTCTTTTCTTATCTGCATTCTGTTTCATCAAGTTTTGAGCAGCTCCCAAGTGTTCTTTGAGGCTTTGAAGCGCTAAATCCCTATCCTTTAATTCTTGTGCCACGGCTTCCACCTTGACTTCTCCCACCGCATATTGAAAAACTGTAGGGGGGCTGCGACCATATACAATTTGGAAAGGAGTCTACCCTGTCGAAGAATGGAAGGTTGAATTGTACCAAAATTCAGCCCATGGCAGCCAATGAGCCCACATTTTTGGTTGATCCACCGCAAAACATCTTAAGTATGCTTCCAAACAGCGATTTACTACCTCGGTTTGACCATCACTCTCTGGATGATATGCAGAACTCATGCTCAAAGTGGTGCCTTGGGCTCGGAACTCCTCCTGCCAAAAGGTGCTCAAAAACAAAGGATCACAATCACTAAGAATATTTTTGGGAATACCATGTAAACGGACAATTTCCTTTACAAACACCTCGGCCACTGCCTTAGCCGTGTATGGATGTTTGAGAGGAATGAAATGGGCGTACTTTGACAGTCGATCCACCACCACTAAAATGACTGTGAACCCCTTTGAACGCGGTAAACCACTGATAAAATCTATTGATAACTCTTCCCAAATAACATTAGGTATTTTTAAGGGTTGCAATAAACCCGCGGGAGCTGTGGTGGCTGCCTTACATCGTTGTCAGACTTCGCATTCCCGCACATATTGTTTAGCTGTAGCTGTCATGCCGGCCAAGTACAAATTAGCAGCCATGCGTCTGTAGGTTCTATAATACCCCGAATGTCCACCGGTGTAAGTGGTGTGGAATTCATGCAATAAAGCAGGAAGAAATTTAGATTTGCCAGAAATCACCAAACGATTGTGATAGAATAAAACATCATTTTTCATTACGAATCCAGGATGTTTGTCAGGAAATAATTGACAATCTTGTCCCAATTTTTGCAACACAGGATCTACTTTCGATTCAGCAATCAGTTGTGATCCCTGCACCCAAATGGGGCCCAAGTTTAAGGTGAAGCAAGCTCCCATCTCATCTCTGCGAGACAAAGCATCAGCTGCTTTATTGGACTTGCCCGGTTTATATTGAATCTCAAAATTATAGCCTAATAACTTGGCTACCCAATTTTGTTGGTCCGGTGTTGTGACGCGTTGTTGCAATAAAAACTTGAGACTTTTTTGATCTGTACAGACTATAAAACGCGTTCCCAGCAGGTAGGGTCTCCAGTGTTGAACCGCTAAAACCAAAGCCATCATTTCTCTTTCATAGGCAGATTTAGCTAGGTTCTTATCGCTCAAACCTTTGCTGAAATAAGCTATTGGTTTCTGCTGTTAGGTCAGAACTTCTCCTATGCCCCTTTCAGAAGCATCACACTCGATCATGAATGGAAGGGAAAAATTTGGCAAAGCGAGAACCGGAGCTGAAATCAAGGCATTTTTAAGATTAGTGAATGCTTCGTGAGCTTGAGTAGACCACACAAAAGCATTTTTTTTTTGTTAGATCGGTTAAGGGTCGAGCAATGCTGCCATAGAACTGAATAAACTTGCGATAATAGCCGGTAAGGCCGAGAAACCCCCGAAGACCCTTAATAGTAGTAGGAGTTGGCCATTGAGCAACCGCCTCTATCTTTTTAGGATCCATAGACACACCTTGTCCGGTGAAAGGTGGCCCAAATATTCCACAGAAGTTTGGCCAAAGGTACATTTTTCTGATTTAGAAAGAAAGAATGAAAAATCAGAATTTGAAACACAGCTTGGATGTCACGAAGATGAGTAAGCCAATCAGGGCTATATATGAGAATGTCATCGAAAAAAATGGCAACGAATTTTCGAAGGAAGGGTTTGAAGATATCATTCATGAGAGCTTGGAATGTGGTCGGGGCGTTCATTAAGCCAAAAGGCATGACAAGATACTCATAGTGTCCCTCGTGGGTTCAAAAGGCTGTTTTTTCAATACTACTCTCTTGCATCCTGATTTGATTATACCCGGACTTAAGATCCAATTTGGTGAAGAATTTGGCACCATGTAGTTCATCCAATAATTCTTCGACCATTGGAATTGGAAACTTATCCGGTATAGTCACCTTGTTTAGGGCGCGATAGTCCACACACATCCTCCATGAGGAATCTTTTTTTTAACAAGAATCACCGGACTAGAATAGGCACTTCTACTAGGCCTGATCATACCCACCGACAACAATTCTTTAACTTGTTTTTCGATTTCATTTTTTTGAATGTGGGGATAGCAATAAGGACGAACATCGATTGGATCAGAAGTGGATAAGATAATTTGATGGTCGTGCGAATGAGAAGGAGGCAAGGAAGAAGGAGTTTGAAAAATGGAAGTGAAGTCACTTAACAAGGCAGAAAGAGATTGTTGTTGAGAAGGTAATAAAGAGCTAGAGTGGGAAATAGGAACTGCCACCATAGGAGCAGCAAGATTGATAACAATAAGTTGAGGTTTAGACTCTTTCCTCAACCAGGTTTGCAGCGAAGCTTTGGAGTGGTTTTCTTTTCCACTACCCTGCAACACCACCCGCGAATCATGGAAGCTAAACTGCATCCATGCATTTTTCCAATCGTGAGTAACTGGGCCCAAGGATTGCAGCCATTCCATGCCCAAAATAAGATCCAAAGACCCTGTGTCGAAGATCAAGGCATTCATAACAAAAGTGCAAGGACCAACCTGAATACATAACTGTTGACATTGGGTAGTCACCACCACAACATGACCATCACCCAATCGAATTTTTATGCCCTCTATAGCTGTTGAAGGAAGAGCTAAGGCAGAAACTAACCTTTGAGAAATAAAATTGTGAGTGGCACCACTGTCTACTAAAAGACAAATAGGAATACCCAAGAGAATGCCATCCAATTGTAATGTCTGATGGCCACTCAACTGATTGCAAGATGGCATGATCTCAAGCACTTGACATGAACCATTAGGAGGGTCAGAATCTTGGAGCAACAGAAGGGAAGGAAGAACAGTCATCATCAACTGTTCTCCTAGATCAGATGTATCCTCATATTTGCCCAAAAGAAGAACACGCAATTTCCCCTCAGGACATCGATGAGTAGGCCCATACAGTTGACCACATCGATAACACAACCCCTTTTTGCGTCGTTCTTCCCATTCTGTACGGGATAAGGTACGAACTCCCTTGTCCCGAGAATTCAATGAAGTAGATGAAGAAGAACCCATTCCCCCATACTTAACCCCAGACTCCCCTTTAGAACTGAAATTGGAAGAGGAAAACGAACGAGAAGTGGTGTGAGTGGATTTAACATCCCCACAAACACCACTGGATTGATTGGATTGAGAGACCACCGTAGGTATGCCCCCATAAGCAGCATAGCGATACCGACTTAAAGTGGAATTCACAACTTGTGGTCGCAACATAGCTTCCACATCTTTAGCCAAATAGATGGCATCCAATCGGCTTTGAGGTCGATGAAGGCGGACCCATTGTTTGACATCGTCTTTTAGGCCTGCCACAAAGTATCCGCTAGATTGAGACTCAGGCAAACGAGGAACTAATGACAAGAGATATTCGAAATCATCAATATAGTCTAAGATAGAGGAAGATTGTTTGATAGTAGCTAATTGTTCGAATGGATTATGGATTTCAAGGCCGCTAAAATGTTGGAGTAACTCCCGTTGAAATTCCGCCCATGACATCTCATCATGAATCTGGGTAACCACTGTAAACCAGTGTTGAGCCACCCCAGACATGCTTAATTGAGCCAATTTCAGACGCAACTCATCGGGAGTTTGATTAATGTCGAAATACAGATTTGCTTTTTTAATCCACCCTTGTGGATCGAAACCGGAAAATTCAGGGAGTTTTACCTTTTTGACTGCCCACGGTAAAGGAGGAGGATGAATCGGATGGAAAGGAGGAGGAGTATGGAAGGGATCTTCGACATGCGGACCAGTGCCGGTCGGGGAAACTGGTCGCTTCTCGAATTGCTTCACCCACGACAACATTACCTTGCGAAATTCCGAGGATTCATTGCGATCATCGGTTATCATCTGCTTGATTTCAGCAACATCCGACTGGAGCTGCTTAATTTGTTGATCGTGCACATCTAAGCGAGTATTCTGAGTGAGAGTTTCCATGAATTCCGGCAGGAGAGCGGCAGGTCGGACCAATGATACAATTCCAACTAAACTCAACAATGGATTCCAAAATAAGACTTGGATTAATACTGCAAACGATTACAAAATAAGGAAATACAAATAAAAAATCCTCTCACTGCATGAGCAGGAGCCTCACCTTTAACAAACTCAATCCTGGCTTTTCCCACGCCCTCCTCACCTTATTTATATATTATTACGTAACAAATTCTCTGTAACAGCCGAAGATTTAGCACATTTGATCGCGCATGAAATCCACGTTGATTTGACAATCGAAATTATTATAGGATGAAAGTATGCAAGAAATGGTGAACGTGGGCGAAAACCGTGCGCGAAACGGAGTTACGGATTGTCCGGAATCGCGAAACGAAGAAAAAAATTTCAAAGTATGGAACTTCTGGACTCGTCGCGGTACGCGACGGAGAGGTTGAGGATTCTTCGCGGTACGCGATGGACCAAAATATCTGAGATTCTCTGGATTTCTTCACGGTACGTGAAGCCTTGTTTTGACCCCCTTCGCGGTACGCGACGAGGGAGGCGGTGCAATGAATCAGATTTCATCCAAATTATTTCATTTTTACATTTCTCGAACATATTCGCTCCAGAGGACGACCAGAAGAGATTTTCGGCATCCAACCATCATTTTCAAGCCTTCTAATCGTGTGGATCATCCCAGAGATCATATCTGCAAGTCTAGATCGTTGTTCTACGTTTAGAACTTCGTCAGATTAGGTAATGGTTCGTTTTAACCTTCTAGATTAATAATGATTATTTAAATCTTGTTTTTGAACGTAATAATATAGTTAGGGTTGTTGATTATTGCCTAGATAATGGCTAAGATTGATTATAAATAAGAACTCGAACTGTTAACGGGTAAATCCTTGTTTTGATCCGTTGTAATGCCCGGTTTGCATGAAATCATAACAATGGTTATAATGATTTAAACTATTTGATTATGACAAGGTAGGTGATTAGTTTGGTTAATCCTTGAAATACAAGGTTAAATCCAAGTGTTTCAAACTAATCACAATCATTAACATACTCATTGGAACAATTATCTGATGTTTATGATAACAGGCAGATTAGTATGTTAAACATGGTGATATTTTATGATATCCGGGTAGTCAATAACAAGGATTGATCATTTCTAAGCCATGAATCTGTCTAGGAACCTGTTTTAGTATTATAATCAACAACATTAACTATTTGATTAATCCGAGATTATTCTGACTATTAAGGCAATGTCTTTGACATTGGACGTTCAGAAAGATTTAATCAGTAAATTAAAACATAAATAACCTATTAAACGTAACCAATGCAGAAATACATGTAATTAGCAATTCCTAAAGCCGAGGCTAGTTGGGAATTTATTGTAAGTCAAGCTTTGGATTAAGGTGAGTTCTTGTAGCCCTGTTTTAAATGTTTTATCATTTTGGGCTGATATGCATGTTATAAAGTTGTTTTATGAAAATGATTGTTTATCTGACTACGGTCGGATAAAAGAATATGTTACAGTAAAGAAATGATTGTATGTATGTTATAAAGTTATTGTATGAAAGTGATTTCAACCTGATTGTGATCAGGTAAAGAATGTTTTCAGATAAAACATGTTTTTATGTAAAGAATGTTTAAAGACTCAACTGCGGTTGAGAAAGAAATGATTTTTTTGTAAGACACTCGGCCGAGGTCGAGGAGGAAATGTGGTTTTGCCAGCTGCGGTTGGGCAGAACTTGAGCACTGCGGTGAAAGGAGCCGCTTCTGCTTATGAGGGTTAAAGAGTCCTGTGGAAACACGGGCCTGCCGACTGTGTGTCGCCAGTTGAGGAAATCTTATGCATGTATAAGTTATCGACTTCGGGTTGATAGTTATAGAGCCTTGTGCTGCGCAAGCCTGTTTGACTTCAGGGTCAGCAGTTGACGGTGAAGTTCCTTCACCGTATGAATGATGTTAAGATGATATGTATGTATGTAATAATGTTATGCTGATATGTATGTTAAAGCCTGCTGACTGAGGGCAGCAGTGAAGGCTAAAGGTTATGCACAATACGAATGATGTTATGATTATATGTATGTTATGTTTTTGAATTATGTTATGTTATATAAAGATATGAATAAGTAAAGATTTTTATAAAAAGTTAACTTAGAACTCATCAGCGAAAGCTGACTTGATTTAGCATGCATGTCAGGTAGAGCAAGTTATGATAAGGATATGATGGCTCGTGGCATGACATGAGGACTACCTATTCAAGAACTAGCATTCCTATTAAGATTAAAGGTTAAGTAATGATTTTCGCTGCTATAGTATACAACTATTGTACGGTTTAAAAGCTATGATTTTGATGCCTAACCAACCGAGGGGACTCCTAGGGAACGGGGCCTCTCACTCTCACAAGCTAATTACCCTTTTTACCCCTTCTAGAATAAACCTTTAAAATGGGAGGTTTACTCATGACTTGGCCTTGTATCCCATTCTCATCAGAATCTGTATCTGATATTGTTTGATTCACATCTTCATTTTCCACCTGCTGAACATAACCATATTCATTAGACTTTGATCATATGACTAGTAATTGAGCTGTTCAATTTTTTTAATGATGTACATGTACATGAATAATTAGACTTTAATATTGTCATCTTACTTTCTCCATGGGCCGAAACTCGATGCCTTGAACATAAATGTATTCATAATATTCATTGAAGCCTTCAAACAGAATTTCAAGATCAACAATTTGGGAGTCGCTAGTAAACTGAAACAATTCACACGCCCACATTCTATCTTCTATCTCATACGCAAGGTATGAAACTGAAGTTTTTGACTCCCCTTGTAATCTGTATCCGAGGATTATAGGTTCACATTTGCTCGAGGAGAGGCCAAACGAAAACACAAGATTCACCATGTATGTGGTTAGTGGTGTCAATAGTTGGCTTTTTACATGTGTTTTCAATTTCTTATTATATATATAAAAGTAGCTTCCCACTGCAAATATATCCTCATATCTGCGTGTATAGTAGCATGCATCGTGTAATGTTAATCAAATATTTCTCAATTAAAAGCTAGAAACACAACTACACAAGGGATGAGAAGTCCCCGTTAATCACAGGATCGCACATAACTCTTGTATTTACTTTCATTACGAATCCCGCAAATTATGGGTGTTCAAAAAAAATCCGAAATCTGATAAAAAAAACCAAAAGCATATCCGAAACCGAATATTCGATTCGAATCTTGATTTGGGTTGTTCGGGGTAGATATGTCCGAATCAGAAAAAGTTGTTCGGATATTTAGGTCGGAATCGGATTTCAAGTTTCATGTAATTCGGGTTGTTCGGATATCCGAATAATTCGATTATGAGTCAATTGACCATTATTAATTTCGACGTGTTTGGGGGTTGTCCAAATGTTGTTTTATGAATCATTGAATTTATTTAGACTAGTTTATTATGATGGATTTGTGATCATTTTTGAATTTTTAAATTTGAAGTGTTGTATTCTTAATCAAAACTAGCAAAATGTTCAATATTAGGAACCAAAATGTAAGAAAAAAATAAAGCCAAAACATAGACAAAAAATTAGGAAATTTTTAAATAACTTTATTCAAGTTGTTCGGATTATTCGGATTTATCTGACTCCTAATCTTAATTCAGATAGATTCGGGTCGGATGAGTTTTGAAACAATTCGGGTCAGATCAGATAGAAGCAAAAAAATTCAAATCCGAGTAACCTGTGATCCAACTCGATGAACACCTACTGCATATTAATTGTTGCAAAAAATGTGTTACAGACCAAACTGGAGAACTTAACCCAAGACTAGTATAATGGGTGTGAGAGCTCGTTTGTCCAGTAACCTCCAAATCAATTGCACATACAACCGATGTGGAATAAGTCATACTTTACGATGGTTTCGACCCGTAACAGAATGATACATTGCTTTTATACTTGTCAAAATCTAAATAAAAACAAGATGAGTACGTAGTCACCGTGGCTTAAGACGATTTAACCTTGAATTATCCAAACATTCTGCAACAGATATCATTTCATGGTGTTCTCCTTTCTTGTTTATAGAAAACCACTGTCCATTAAGTAGTTCAAGTTAGTTTGTCTATCTATCATGGATTCATGGGTGGATTATAGCGCCGGCATTAGAAGATAAACAATATTCAACAAGTAAAAACTATCTAAGGAAACTATTTACAGTTTTGCCACCGTTAATGAGGACTCCCTTGTGCATAAGTTGCTTCAATTCAGCTTCGGATGTAAAGTACAGAGGAGGTTCTGCAGCCTTGGAAATCATTTGGTGAAAAGGTGACAAATTCAATTCGGTAATATGTTGGCATTTGTGGGCAGACTCAAGTTCTGTCACAATCTCAGCCATCTTAGGCCTGTCTTCACGAGATTCCTTCAAACATCGATATGCAATGTTTGAAAGTGTTTCTAAGGAACTCGGATCTAATGGTTTGATGGTTTGACTTTTAAAGATGATATCATTTAGCTTCTTATGCTCATAGCTTTCAATCCACATGGGCACAAATTTCTTCTCAACATGAGCATCTTTATATGTACAACATAATGTCCCACATAAAACTTCAAATAAAACCACACCAAAAGAGTATATGTCTGACTCTTTTGTTAGGGTGTGAGTCATCGCATACTGCGGATCGCAGTACCCTGGGGTACCTGCTGCACTGGTGACAATAACCGACTGTTGCTCATTAGCAGGGCCCATTATCGATAGCCCGAAATCAGAAATTTTGGCATTCCAATGGTCATCTAGCAGGATGTTGGAGCTTTTTACATCACAGTGGATAAGTCTTTGGTGTGTCCCTCTTGGATCATGAAGGTGGCTTAGTCCCTTGGCGGCATCAAGGCAAATCTTGAGACGTTGTGACCACGTGAGATGTGGTGAACTTAAATGGCGGTCAAGGCTACTGCGAGATGCGTGCTCATACACGAGGATCATTTCATTCCCGTGGTAACAAAATCCCAAAAGTGAGATAAGATTTTTATGGCTGTAACGGGAAAGCGTTGTGATCTCTTTCAAGAACTCGGGTATTCCTTGTCCATGCTTAGGATCGAGTCGCTTAATAGCAGCCATGCTCCGGCCCTTAGAGTGAGAGACTTCTCCTTTATAAACTTTCCCAAAACCACCGACTCCGATACGGTTCTTCTCGTCGTTGAAGTTGTCGGTGGCTGATGTTATCTCTTCCAGTTCAATTTTAAGATGTTGAAACTGCCTCAAGAATACATCCATTGTTGTGGATTAAAAGGTGAAGAACTAACACAATAGGTGTGTAGTTTTTCCAGTTAAAATTGAAAGATGATGAGAAATGAAGGACAAATAAGAATAATTTGGTGTGTGAGTGGAATAAAAAGCAATGCCTTTTAACAGGATTAGAAGCGTGAAATTGGGAATATATTATAATACTAGAGGGGCCGAAACTGACTAGAGACCAATCTTATGGATTCATTTGAACTTTTTATTAATAACATATATATAGTATTATTTTCTACGTATATATGTCAGATTTTCAAAGTTTGGAAACAACAAAGAAAAGAGGGAATAATGATTCTGCTGAGGTTTTGTCCGACTTTAAAGACTAAAGATATATGCATCCAAAGTTAATTACATCGATTCAGTTGACTGACTTTAAAGTTATTATTTATAATTTCTTTTATTTTTACCAATATTTTTAATAAAATTAAACTTAATAACAAAAAAATTAAAAGAATTACAATATGTGTAAACAAAATTAAATAGAAACACAATCATTACGTCTTAATAGGAAATTAATTAAATAAGAACGATTAATGCATAATTACTTATACTTTACAAAAAAAAAAAAAAAAAAAGCTATGGCCACTTAGCCTGCTCGTTAAAGCTCTATGTTTTAATCAAAGGGTAGCCCGTTCAATTCCCGTAAGGCTATTTGTTGTGCTACGTGAGAGAGGCGTGAGGGGGCTTGGTCCCGCCCTACTGGCGCCCTCCCTCCATTACAGAGGGGCGTGAAAGGGGCGTTAGGGGGGCAGTCGTGAGTGTGGTCATCTCGTGAAAGCTTGAAGGAAAAGAAAAAGAAAAAAACTAATTATATATGGTTTGTAACCGATGGAAAGAAAAAAAAAAGAAAAATATGCATATGACCGTTTGAAAAAGAAAAAAAATTTAAACCAGTATAAACAAATCATTCCTCTTTAAACAAACATTCAACTCCCTACAACTCTCTCGAAAATAACCATTACTTTTCTATAAAATAACCCAATTTATAATAAAAAAATGAGTTGGGAGGAGGAAATTACGAAATCATCATCCGATTCACACGAAGGAGCGTTCATGTTTTTACGCAGCGTTCAAGCAACAGTAACATCTCGTAGCTGATATTGAAGAAAACTCTACACAAGTGTTATGCTGAAAAAAAATAAACCGTTATCGTAATGGTGGTAACAAACGACTCGTTTAAGATTATTTTAGTCAAAATCCAATTTACGACGAAAAGCATTTTAAACGTCGTTTTCGAATGAGCCGCAATTTATTTCTTCAAATCGTTAGCGATATGGAAGAAAGTTTTCCGTTTTTCAACAAAAATCAGATGCATTGGGTGTAGCAGGTTTCACACCTTTGTAAAAGTGTACAAGTTTTATTCGACAGCTGGCCTACGACATATGCAACGATTCTTGGGACGAATATTTACATATGTTGGATAAAATTTCACGAGATAGTCTTTACAACTTTTGTAAAGGTGTTATAGCATTATATGGCTCGCGATATTTGAAAAAACCAACATGGAGTGACATTCAACAAATCTATGCAGTGCATGATGATGTCCACGTGTTTCCTGGCACGCTTGGAAGCATTGATTGCACACACTGGGAGTGGCAAAATTGCCCAACCGCTTGGCGAGGATCTCATCAATGAGGCGATCACCACCATCCTACAATAATGCTTGAAGCGGTCTAATGATCTCTGGATATGACATGTGTATTTTGATGTTTCTGGTTCGAATAATGATATAAATGTTTTAGATCAATCCTCAATATTTCACGACATATTAGACGCAGTCACGCTAGGGTCTTCATTTAATGCTAACGATACCTACTACAAGTATGGGTATTATCTTGCTTATGGTATCTACCCTGAATATGCTACGTTTGTCAAATCATTTACATGTCCTCGTGAAGACGATGACAACCAAAAATATTTTAAAAAGGCTCAAGAGGCGGTGAGAAAGGATGTTGAATGAGCGTTCGGTGTACTTAAAAAGAAATGGCATATGATAGATAATCCATTTAAGATTTGGAAGAAAAGTAAAATTCGAGACTCTATGTATGCTTTCATTATCTTGCATAACATGATTTTGGAGGAATAAGGAAAAGCTTATTTGCCAAAATTACGAAGAGGTCGACCCTCCTGTTGAAGAGGTTACACCGGAAGAAAGAGTTGAAATACAAGCCGATATCCGAAGCAGAGAGATACATAACATGCTTAAAGACGATTTGGTTGAACATGTCTAGAAAAATCGAAGAGAAACTATGTAGTTTTTTTTAAAAGTATTTATATTTATTTTAATGTTTTTTTTATTATGTAGTTCAAATTTTTTTATCATGTAATTTTTTTAGTTTATTTTGTAATACTAATTTTTTAATAATATTATGCCTTTTTTTAATTTAATTTATAATCAAAAAAATAAAACTCAAATAATAAAATATTGAATAAAGGTAGTGATGACGTGGAGTGATAGGGATCGAGTGATGGATAAGTATGTAAAGATGACGTTGAGTGATATGGGGTGATGGTGTTGGTTGATTATGTACCGCCTACGTGGAGTGATGTGGAGTGATGCATAACACATAGCCTAATAGCGACACATAGCCTAATAGCGATTTTTCTTTTCTTTACTTTAATAAAAATTAATTAAATAATGATATTAATTAAATAATAGTGATATCTAATAATACAAATATTTAAACAATGTTTTCTCAATTTTATTTGTGAGCGCTACGTTCATATTTCTTTATGCTAGATTTTGCAATTAGAAATCTTTTTATTATTTTTGATCTGCGATTTTTAGAAACGCGTGCTTGTGTTCCTATTCTTCATGAGTGACACATGTTTTTGCGATGGTTCGATTAATTTTTTTAGAATGGATTGAAAGCCATTGTGACCGGCTTTTTGGTATATGTTTTGATATTCGTGATATTATTACCGCTATTGTTAAGAAGTACCCATATCGACAAGGCAGTATGGCCTAGTTTTTTTTTTTAATTGGTTAGCACTTTTGTGCAATGCATTTTAGGTCATTTTTATTTTTTTTACTATATTTATTGCTCACAAATAGACAATAATATTATTTAAATGAATAATAACTATTAACATTTTTCTGTTTTATTTGTTGATCTTATGTTTGTGTTTTTTTATTGGTGGATTTTGACAGCTAAACACGATCCTTTTTTGTGTGATGATCATGCCTACGATGAGTACGCTTTCATGTTTTATACTTTTATGTTGAGATGGCAACTGTTATATCATGTTTTTATATCTGTATCTTGGTATATAAGATCATGTCTTCATTCTGATATTCACAATCATAGTGGAATTCCCAACTGAACACGTGAGGAAGCTACTAGTTGAAATACATGTGAAAAGAAATGGTAAAGAGAAAAAGTACAAAAAAGCCTCGGCCACTCACTTTCCTACCATTGTTGAAAATTTATCCAGTTATTGATGACCTTTATCCATTATTTCAACCTTTCTAGTCAGAAAAAAGAAAACAGAGAGAGAGAACGGAAATAGAAATACAAATGCTAATTAACCAAAAGGAAAAAATTCACCATAAACTAATTACATGCATCAGTAGTAGAGCAGAAGATATGCCTGTTTTGAAAACCGGGAAGCAGGGGCTGACCGGTCCAAAAGTGTCATGTAAATGCCTTTGTGGAAAACGGATGGTTGAGCTGATTTGCCGGTCGCACCAGGAACCGGTTTACTTGTTGGACCGGATATTAAGATTTGTTTAAATAAAATTCAAAAAATGAAATATTAAAATCAAACCTTGTATTTTTTTTAACATGATTATGTTTGTTTAAACATTAATTATGTTTATTTAAATGCGTTTATAATTTTATAATTTTTTTGGAAACTTTTATATATTTATTATGTCATCTAGTTTTTGAATCTGGTTCAATCGGTCCGACCACTAACCAGTAAGATGTCCAGTTTGATGTCCGGTCCGATTTTAAAAACATTAGAAATATATGACACTAGCAACCTATACGATAAATGTAAAATTACTACTGAGAATATTATTGTAGGAAGAATTCTGTTATTTTAACAAAACAGTATAATAGTTTTATAACTATAAAAAACAAGTTTTTGGTTATTTTTCCAGTACATGTTTTTCGGTGCTAGTTTTACATACTTTGTTGTTTTCTATTTGAATTAATCTGCTTAAACCTGCAAGAGTTGCGTTAAAGCATTTCAATTTGAGAGTGACACCTATATGACTCAAAAGTGATATCAAGGACAATTCAAAACTATGAACCTACAACTTAGCCCTAATTTAAGGAAGACAGAGTCCTACAGAACCAATCAAAAAAGTTTTAAACGCTGAAATGTCCACTCCACAAAATTCAAGATGGGGCTTTGATCCACCATTTTCCTTTTGTTTTAGCAGGGGGTGGGGGTTGTGATATTAGGCATGGAAGTACAAACATTATGACAAGTTATGAGGTGTAAGAGCACAACTAAACAAAACTAACTCATTTCTAGTCTACCGAACTTGTGGTTTAAGGTGTGAAGCTCCTAGACCCCAGACCATATGACCTAGGGGTAATTAGCAATGTTTTCAAACCGGACCGGACCGGTCAGACCGGTCGGACCGGGATTCGGTACTAAGGGCTGCCCGATTATGTGCTTGGAACCGTTTTTGAGGGAATCGGGCGGTCGAACCGGTTTTTTTAAAAATATTTTATATTTTTTATTATATATTTATATAATATTTATGTCATCGTCCGGTTCTTAAATCCGGTGCGGCCGGTCTGACTGCTGACCAGTAAAGAGACCGGTTCGATATCCGGTCCGGTTTTAAAAACATTGGTAATTAGCGTGTCCATTAGTGATCAGGTTTAAGGCTGTATTTGTATTTCCATCCAACTAACACTTCTCGGTTGATAAATGCCATTTATTTCAGGTTTATATGTCTATTTATACGAATAATCATGTTATGAGTGATATTTTCTAAGTATGATCGATTGATACGTCGATCTCTGCTGGACTTTGGAATCCTTTGGATTAATAACCAGAGTTTAAGAACTAACAAAATAGAGGTCGAGGAATTTCCATTCACCTGAAACCAAATTAACTTTACACATCAATTCCATAAGAGATCTAGATACGAGAAATTCAATAATAACAAGTTTCGCACTAGTGAATATGAATGGAGTATTGTTTAGATATTTTAGTGTAAGGCTGCATCCAATGCGCTCATGGAGGAAACTGCATGTGGTGAGGTGGAGAAAATATGTGGGAGGGGCGCACCGGAGGAAAAGGAGAAAGGGATGCACGTCGCCCACACGCACTTGGGGACGGGCATTCAAAAGTAGAGAGAGGGGTTGTGTGAGAAAAATATGGTGTAGATAGAGGATGCATGTGAAAACTGAAAAGGATGGGCTGGAGCTAAAAAGATGAGAGATGATGTTGTAGGAATGATGAGTAAATAACTGATGTGTTAGTGGTGACTAGGATGCATGTAGTAAATGCATCGTTATGCATTGTGGGTGGTATAATGGGATTAATTTTGTTGATCAATGTAAATCAAGAGATTCATTAAACAAGTGAGTGATGGTTGCATAATTGTTTAAGGTTTTATAATTCAATAGGATTTATAAAGGGTTAGCACCCCTATATAGAGTGGGGTCCAAGGGGTGGCAACTAGGGCTGTTCAAATTGCTCGCCGCTCGTTGCTCGTTCGTCGCTCGCTCGAAAAAAGCTCGGAAATAGCTAGTTCGAATTTCGCTCGGTTTTAAACGAACCGAGCACGCTCGGTTCGGTTTATAAACGAGCCGAGCACGAGCCAAGGTAAGCTCGCTCGTTGCTCGCTCGGATATTCGCTCGATTGGCTCGCTCGTTTGGCTCGCTCGGTTGGCTCGTTTGCTAAAGTATAACTGAATTATATATATATATATATATATAATATTTTATTAGTGTATAACTAATATAACTTTTTTATATTTAAACTACTTTCAAAAGACCCAATATCCAAATAAGCAAATACCCAATACTCAAAAATTTAAATCTAATTCCCAGATACATTTGTTTCATTTTTTACGTTAGAATTTAATTCCCGAATGCCCAATAATCAGCCATTTGTTTACTCCCAACCGTGATCTTTTTACTTAGACTAATATGCATGTTTGGATGTGTTTTTAGAGATTTACACTACTTGGATTATGTTTTGAAAAAAATTCTATCATTGCTTGAGATTATTGCAACCGAACATAGCTTCCTTTAATCTTAAATTTGATTGTTTGTGGTTTGGGATTATTAGTTGCTAATGTGAGTGTTGATATGTAACTATAATAAAACTAGATGGCAGTTAGTAGTTATTCGTGGCATTAAATTTTATTAAACCGAGCAAAACTGAACCAAGCCGAGCCGCTCGGTTCTGCAAATCTGAACCAAGCCGAGCCGCTCGGTTTGAAAACGAGCCGAGCACGAGCATATCCTCGCTCGGTTCGGCTCGGCTTGTGAATAGCCCTAGTGGCAAACCCTAGCAAGGTTCAAGAGGCAGGTTTATTAATTTAGTGGCGAATTTAGAAAAATAAGACTTGAAAACTGTCAAGAGGCAGTTTTTTCAAGTCATACGTATCTACAGAATTTTTATTCGATCAAACATTGGTTCATTCGAAATCTATTACGAATTCATGCTTTTTCTTTGAATTGAATTGATTTTTTCTGATCAAATATTTGAATGAACCACAAATAATTTGATCTGAAAGTGTGAATCACGACGTCAATTCATCCAATGTAAAATTCACGTTTTTTATTTGTGATATACTCTACAAGTAATGCCTTGTAACAAAATTAATGTGTCAAACGACAATTTCTTTTTAGAATAGATACAATCGAATTATTATCAAAATATAAGATTTATAGAGAATTAGTGGGCACAAGACCAAATCACCCGGTCCCATAGAATTCATCCGGTTTTTGTTATAAAATTATTTAAGCATCTTTTTTAGGAAAAATGTAAGGTTTCATTAGTATGTAGTTAAAAGTAATTAAGTTATACATTATACCAAAATTTAAGTGTCAAACGAGAATTTATTTAATTTTTTTTTCAAAAAAAAGAAGTCATATTGTTATGAACAAAATAGAGCAGCAACAGCCCAAGGATGATCATGACACTACTACAAAATAAGCCTAATGTAACCTTTTTTTGTCACAAAAGGTTGCAAATAGGTTGCATTAGGTTGCATTAGGTGAAGTTGCATTAGCCTAATGCAACCTTTTTATTACATAATACAACTTTTTTTAAAAAGTTGCATTTAAAAAAGTTGCATTAGAAAAAAGAAAGTTGCAGTATGTAACAAAAAAGTTGCATTTGATCTATGCAACTTCAGCTAATGTAGCCTTTTTTTGACTATAAAGGTTGCATTAGGGTGATGATCAAATGAGTAACATGGGGATGCAGAGAAGAAGAATAGGCCCTAGAAACCACCAGCCCAATACAAGGATTATCTAATGAAATGAGGCACATGGAGGGAAGAGGGGACCATCGTGCATGCAGAATATAAGGATAGGATGAGGAAGAATAGTGGTTATGAAATTAGTTATTGTGTTATTCTCTTCTCATCTTTCTCGTATGATCACTGTAATTCTTTTCTCATCATTCCAGTTTGATTAATAATAAATCCTCTATACTATATTCTGTGTGCGTTATATTGAATCACTTCACATATCAAATTAACAAGAAATGAAAAGCTAGATTGCCAAGTTCCATAAGATTTGGCGATTTTTTGTTATGAAATCTAAGGGCCTCCCAAAGCATGAATGTAACCCTTAGTTGAGTCACTAGCGAAAAGGAATTGCGCTAACTCAACTCATGAATATAAAAGTTCAAATTAAGTGAATAAATTTAGTTAAAAAAGAATTACACTTAAAAAAATGCATTATGTTTTAGAGCATTTGCAACCATCTTGGCCCGATAGCTTGTTGGCTTGATGGTCTAACAAGTAACAACAAATATTTCTATGATTATATAGCACTAGTTGTAAAACAAGAGACTCGGATCGGAAAGAACTAATATTGTAAAAAAATGGAACAAAAATAGCACACACACACACAATTTCCACGTGTGCAACCAAGAGAGAGAAAGAGAGAGGTCGATGGGTTCGAGCTAATCAAAGCAAATTTTTGTGAGATTTAGCATAATCAATCATGCAAGTGAAGAATCTGATTGGAAACTATCATTACCTTCATCTACACTTTTGTATTGGTGGTTTGCAACAAGGTAAGCTTTCTTTGAATTTTCTCAAATAAATTATCTTGTAAATGTTGCAACTAAAATATATAATTAACATAAACGAATGCAAACTAGTTTTGATGTTAAAGTTTGAGTTTTGGGTGGAAAATAGGCAGAATGCTAAACATCATGTCGTTTTAGGTAGTGGCGGAGCTTCACTGTTATGGAAGGGAGGGCAGAAATTTATGTGACTCGAAATACATGTTAAATTTTTAAAACGAGGGGGCGAAACCAATATTTCTAAGTAAAAATAACCTTTTGGTCCGAAAATTAACACTACTGACGAAAAAAGAGGGGGTCGTCCCTACTAACATTCTCCCCTAGTTTTAGGTATGGTTGGAGACTCAACCGAGTGTGGCCAAATTCAGTCGGATGTGGTCAAAACCCAAATTTCAAAATCTATATAAGTGTGGAACGAAAGTTCAAAATGAGTCTAAAACCTAGTTGAATTTCAGGACTTAGTCGGATCTTAGTGCCATGTTGAATCTCATACTCGGCTAGATGATCCGCTGAATCTCAAACTTGACCGAGTTTCTAATTATTGATGCAATTCACTCATAAGTTACTAAGGGACTCTAGCTACAAAAGTGTCTTACAAGTAGTAATTAGTAGCTCAATACAAGTGTGTTTTGGATGCCCTTACAAAAGTGTCTTACATATTGGCTGGGATTGAACCGTAACCTTCCATATATAGATGCATCTAAGAGGGAAGACCAAGTTATCTAGTCTCTTATTTCTTTACTTATTATATGTTTTTTAACATGTGTGATAATATTTATTATTCCTTGTTTTGTTAAACGTCCTATATATCAGGCCATCACAGGCACCAGTCCCATAAAATAAACATTGTTGTATATTTTAGAGATATACTATTGGGCTCTTTTGTGGGCTTAAATAATGATTATGGGCTCATGTTGTTGGGCTATATTTGGTGGTTATATATATATGACGTGAACAACATAAAGGGATCTGGATATATTTTTGTGGAATGATCTCCAGAAGAAAACACAGAAGATGGTTACAATTTCTTCTTGTAGAACATCAAAATCCAAATCCAAACTCAAGAAATCTCTGTCTAATCCGATAAATCATTGTGAGTAACCCACAAATAGGTTTATCTAATAGTGATTCACGATTCAGAGATTAATCCAAGAAATTGTTTGAGAAGATTCAAGTAAGTTGTGTTCGTGAAGATTCAATCCCGGTTTGATTTCTATTTATTTGATTCAAGTATATGAGATTTCCAACAAACATAAAATAGTAGCGTACAAAAATACTTGTTTCAATGAATGGGATTTATTCATTAAAATGTATTTCATCTCGAAAAGAATGAAAACAATTTTTGTGCTTACATTTAATTTCGCATAAAAGAAGCTATATGGGTCTAACCTCAAATCCTTGAATAATAAGCCCCTCAAAGCTGGTGTTATGACCATATCGAAGCAAATAAAAACGCCTATGAACCATTTTGATGGTAGCAGCAGTTCGAAATTCCCAAATTTGTACTTCCATCCAACCATCATTTCTTTGTTGTGGAATACCTTTTATTTTTGGCCTATGGACCGGGTTGTGGGTGTTTTGATCAGCCTTTGGTCTAATAACTGGGGTTGTTGGACTTACTAAATACATGTACCAACGATTATCATCTGAATCACTTATATCTTTAACTCTCATAGGACACTCAAATCTTGATTGGTTTTCTGGCAAGTACTTGTAGACAAGGTAAGTAGCATATGTTGTTTGAGGCGATAACAGGTG
The DNA here is from genome assembly GCA_009363875.1 of Mikania micrantha. Taxonomy (NCBI): domain Eukaryota; kingdom Viridiplantae; phylum Streptophyta; class Magnoliopsida; order Asterales; family Asteraceae; genus Mikania; species Mikania micrantha. The sequence continues at coordinate 14,846,020 of CM018683.1, forward strand.
GGATTCAATATCACATTCGATGAAAGATCCTGATGAACTAAGCAAAGTAGCTTCTTTAAACCTGAAAATTGTTTAAAACATGATCTTACATGTAAAGGAAATGCTAGAAAATCAACTTCATTTTTTAAGCAAGCTTCAAGAAAAAATGCTTAATAGATCATCTTACATGTAAAGGAAATGCTGGAAAATCAACTTCGTTTTTTAGCTGGCTTCAAGAAAAACTCGGGCCAAGCATCATCTTGATTATAAAGAATTTCAAGAGCATGATCATGAACCTACCTACAGATCTTAATTCAGTTTCACTAAATGACCAGCTAGAGAAATTAACTTATAAATATATAGTACATGTTTTCAAAACTTGCTACAACATATCTATTATGCTTCGTCATCACTTATGACTAAGCCTAACAAAATGTGTGGTTGGGTTGTGAAGTTGTATATGAATCTACCCACAAGGACCGCCACCAGGGGCCTTTTGGACTCCACCTAGGCAAGGACGAAGGATAATGAAGGCCAGAGGGGGCCCCGACCCCTACTATTTTTCGGCTCAGAAGCAGGTATGTTGTAGGATTTTGTCGGAAAATTTTATATTAATAGAGTCCGGCCGCCTTGGTTTTTCTTCCTAAAAATTTTATATTAAGGGTCGGCCCCCCTACACAAAAAATTCAAGCTCCGTCCCTGCACCTAGGGGTGCTGCACCTTTGACCTTGCAAGGGGTTGCAGCCCCTATGACCCCCGCTTGCTTAGGAACTTGGAAATCTTAAACGAGTATGCACTCCATACCTCCAACTATTTAAGATTCTTTTACATTCAATTACCCTAAAATATACGACATATGTTACAATGTTACCCATTTCAACACAAACTAATTAAGTTAATTGTTCACCCAAATCAATCCAATTATCTTGTTTTAGGTCAAGATTGTGAGGACTTATGATATGTTAAGATGATGTAAGTCACACTTCATGCTTCAACTTCACACATACATAAATAAATTGACTCTGTAATTAGGAACACAAACTTAGAGGAAGAACATTCTGCAAAAAAACTAATGGGAAGATCTATAAGAACCTTGATTCGGATAAATGTGTCTCGCCATTGTTCCAAGACCTTATGTAAGCCGCTGATAGCTTATGACATTTCTTCCCCTTTTTGTCAAGAAAAAACCACTATAAAACAGCAATATAAATATGTATTAGTACTTGTTTAGCAATTCAACAATGGGACTTACAGATCAGTAACAAATGTAAAGAATCCTTCATTCCATTCAAAGTTACCTTTTGACCATCATCGATTAAGAACCCTTTACGAATAATGGAGTAAGCTTCCTTCTTCGTTGTCCATTGCAAGATATTTGTTGACCTTTTCATTATGTGTTCATAATCAGTTGGCAATTTTTCTTCACAATATGCATCTGAATCCGATATGGTTTGATTCTCATCTTTATGTTCCTCCTGCAGAACATAACCATATCATTAGACTTTGATCATATTGCTGATAATTGAGTTGTTCTATTTTTTTAATGATGCACATGTACATGAATAATTTAGACTACTTTTGTCATCATACTTTCTCAATGGGCTGAAACTCAATGCCTTCTACTTCAATGAAATCATAACAATTATTGAAGCCTTCAAACTGAATTTCAAGATTAACAATTCTACAGTCGCTAGTTAGCTGAAACAATTCACACGCCCACCATCCATCTTCTATCTCATACGGAAGGTATGAAACTGAAGTTTTTGTCTCCCCTTGTAATCTGTATTCGAGGTATATATGTCCCCCTTTGCTCAAGTGGGGATGAAACTTAAACACAAGATTCACTGTGTATGTGGTTAGTGGTGACAGGAATTGGTTTTTTACATGTGTTTTCAATTTCCCATTCTTATAAGGGTAGGCTCCCACTCCAAATCTGCGTGAATAGTAGCATGCATCGCGTTATATTAATCAAATATTTCTTAACTAAAAGCTAGAAATACAACTACACAAGGGATGAGAAGTCCCCGTGAATCACAAGAATGTACATAACTCTTGTATTTACTTTCATTACGAATCCCACAAATTATGGGTGTTCAAAAAATCCGAAATCTGATAAAAAAACCAAAACCATATCCGAAACCGACAAAAATCGATTCAAATCTTGATTTGGGTAGTTCGGGGTAGATATGTCCGAAACTGAAAATGTTATTCGGATATTCATGTCGAACTCGGATTTCAGTTTTAATGTAATTCGGGTTGTTCGGATATCCGAATAATCCGATTACAAGTCAAATGACCATTATTTATTTCGAGGTGTTTGGCATTGTACGAATCTTTTTTTATGAATCATAGAATTTATTTAGACTAGTTTTTTATGATGAATTTGTGATCATTTTTGAATTTTTAAATTTGAAGTGTTGTATTGTTCACTATTAACTCCAAATCAAGTGCCTATACAACCGATATAAAACAATTCATATATTTTACAATGGTTTCAATCCGCAACAGAATGATACACTGCTATTATACTTGTCAAAATCTAGATATAAAACAAGATGAGAAGTCACATTGACTTAAAAAATGACAACCATGAATTACTTCTAATATGTGAATTCAAACATTCTGCAACAGATATCTTTTCGTAGTTTTCTCCCTTCTTGTTTATAGAAAACCACTGTCCATTAAGTAGTTCAAGTTAGTTTGTCTATCAATGATGGATTATAGTGCCAGCATTAGAAGATAAACAATATTTAACAAGTAAAAAAAATGAAAAGCAATTATTTACCGTTTTGCCACCGTTAAGGAGGACCCCCTTGTACATAAGTTGCTTCAATTCAACTTCGGACGTATAGTACAGAGGAGGTTCTGCAGTATTGGAAATCATTTGGTGAAAAGATGACAATTTCACTTCGGTAAGCTCTTGGCGTTCGAGTGCAGACTTAAGTTCTGTCACAACCTCAACCATCTTTGGCCTGTCTTCACGAGATTCCTTCAAACATCGATACGCGATGTTTGAAACTATTTCTAAAGAACTCTGATCTAATGGTTTGATGGTTGGCAAGTTAAAGATGATATTGTTTAGCTTCTTATGTTCATAGCTTTCAATCCATATGGGCACAAAATTCTTCTCAACACGACCATCTCTATATGTACAACATAATGTCCCACATAAAACCTCGAATAAAACCACTCCAAAAGAGTAAACGTCCGACTCTTTTGTTAGGGTGTGAGTCATCGCATACTGCGGATCACAGTACCCTACGGTACCTGCTGCACTTGTGACAATTACCGACTGTTGCTCATTAGCAGGTCCCATTATCGATAGGCTGAAATCAGAAACTTTAGCATTCCAATGGTCATCAAGTAGGATGTTGGAGCTTTTTACATCACAATGGATAAGTCGTTGGTGTGTCCCCCTTGGATCATGAAGGTGGCTTAGTCCCTCTGCGACATCAATGCATATCTTGAGACGTTGTGACCACGTGAGATCTGGTGAACATAAATGGCTGTCAAGGCTACCATGAGAAGCGTGCTCATACACGAGTATCATCTCATTCCCTTGGTGACAAAATCCCAAAAGTGAGATAAGATTTCCATGGCTGTAACGGGAGAGCGTTGTGATCTCTTTCAAGAACTCGGGTATTCCTTGTCCATGCTTAGGATCGAGTCGCTTAATAGCAGCCGTGCTCCGGCCCTTAGAGTGAGAGACTTCTCCTTTATATACTTTCCCAAAACCACCGACTCCGATACAATTCTTCTCGTCGTTGAAGTTGTCGGTGGCTGATGTTATCTCTTCCAGTTCAATTTTAAGATGTTGAAACTGCCTCAAGAATACATCCATAGTTGTGGATTAAAATGTGAAGAACTAACACAAAAGGTATGTGTAGTTTTTCCGGTTAAAACTGAAAGATGATGAAGAATGAAGGACAAACAAGAATAATTTGGTGCGTGTGCAGAATGAAAAGCAATGCCTTTTAACAAGATTAGAAGCGTGAAATTGGGAATATTTTACAATACTAGAGGGGCCAAAACTGACCAGAGACCAATCTTATGCATTCATTTGAACTTTTTATTAATAACATATAGTATTATTTTCTACGTTTGTTGCAACTCGTTTTCATCAAAACCAAGTGACATGTTACCTTGCCAAACCTTTTTTGTCATGTTCATACAATAAAAGACAAATGAGTCAGATCGCTTCGTAATATAATGTACACGTCCTTAACTTTACATAGTAATAACCTTACCTGTTGACTGTTGCTCTTAACCTACTTCTTTGTCATATGCATACAATGCTAATTCCATAGATTCAGGTGACTGACTTTAAAGACTAAAGATATATTTCATCAAGAAAGAATCACTTAGATCTCAATAGAGTAGTTAACAACGTTTAAGCTCACCAAATCTATCATTCGATAACATTATTTTCTCTCTAATCTAAGCGATGATTATTCAAACATTTTTACGTACCCATATTATCACCACCTTTTAAGTTATTATATTTATAATTTCTTTTATTTTTATCAATATTTTTAATAAAATTAAACTTAATAAAAAAAATTAAAAGAATTACAATACGTGTAAACAAAATAAATAGAAACAATTACTGCATAATTACTTATAAAAGTAAGCTATGGCCACTTAGCCAGCTCGTTAAAGCTCAATATGTTTTAATCAGAACCGGTTTTACCTATGGACCAAGGCTGTGAGCCGCAAACCCGGTAGTGGGTCGGTCCTGTGGGGTTTTCCCCGGTCGAATGCCAAACCAAATCCGATGCCTACTAGCCCGGTTAAGACAACACATTGACCTGAGTGGGGTGTGAATCTTTCCGTTGGAAGGGGTGCGATATCTCCAAAAAATTTGGAAAGTTGCCGTTAGAAAAAGAAGGGTAGCTCGTTCTCCCCGTAATAGCGATGTTTTTTTCTTTACTTTAATAAAAATAACTAAATATTAGTAGTAATTAAATAATTATATTAATTAAATAATAGTGATAGTTAATAATACAAATAGTTAAACTATGTTTTCTCAATTTTATTTGTCAGCGTTACGTTCGGATTTTTTATGCTAGATTTTGTAAATACATAATCTTTTTTATTATTTTTGGTCTATGATTTTTTGAACCATGTGTTTATGTTTGTGTTCCTATTATTCGAGAGTGACGCATATTTTTCCGATGGTTCGATTTATTGTTTTAGGACGGATTGAAAGCCATTGTGACCGGTTTTGAGTATATGTTTTGATATTCGTGGTATTGTACTTACCGTTATCGAGATTAATTTACTCAATATGAAATAAATTATTAGAGTAAATTGCCGAAATAGTTTCTATGGTTTGCCAGTATTTCGCTATCATTATGTAGGTTTCATAAATTATTCATATGGTCCTAAACTTTAAACATTTATAACTCACATAGTTCTTAAATGAAAATAATTTGGTCAATCATGTGAGAGTATGTTGATGATATAAGGATTGCATTGTTAAAAATGTTTAAAGTTTGAAATTATATGAGTAATTTATGAAACTTAGACACTAGAAGTGAAATACTGATAAACCATATAATCCATCTTGTTAATTTATTCAAAATACTATAATTATAAGATCACTGTATATGAGGTGATGGCATAAAATATGTGTGGTCATTAATATTACACGCCCCAAAAGGCAGAAGAAAAAGTCTATAAAAAATTAAAAATCATGGACAACCCAACCGTATTCGTACCAAAAAGTGGGCCCATCTATTAAAGAGAGATAGCGATCATGACCCTCGTGGCTTATCCTCATCTTAAATTACTTTTTAAACCATATATTCATCAATAAAACCCTAGACAATTTTTAGATTAATAATTTGACTGTGGTACGTAAGTGCATATACGAGTGTATGTTTGACCTCTGCCTCATGGGCTCGGTTAATTTAACATATGTGGTTCGTTTTTACAAATTCCTATTTAATCTAATATTTAATTTTAATAATAATTAACTAATTACAACTTTTCCAGTTTTCCCTTCATAAAGTAGCAAAGTTGTGTTAATTTAACTGAATTGATGCAGTTTACAGACTTTTTAAAAACATAGGATTGGAAGCTGCAAAAAAAAAATTGAGGGTTGGAGTCTTCAGTTAAGAATAAATCGCAGAAATGCAAATTGCATTTAACTCTTCTAATTATATTCTATCATGTCTGAATCAAAAGAGAAATAAGAAAAAATTTATGTAAGGACTCAAACTAACTTATTAAATTGCTTTAAACCCTTAAATAGCTTGAGCCGCCCCTGGTTAGACGTATGGATATATTAGAACTTGTTGCCAAATTAATAATTATTGGACCACTTATTGCTAGAGATGTATAGTTGTACTAGCATTTGTTGCTAGATGCATGGAGTCATATGTTTGTACAAGTCTGTGTCTCTGACCGAGTGACATTCGTTATATGGAGGATTGCATCACAGTGTTGTTATTCTATCAATTCTTGCTAGATAATTGTTATCGTTTGTAGCTCGTTCCTACATGCTAGCAAATAAAGTCTTGTGTTGGTATAAGTATGTTGTTTTTGAGATGGTAGTTGATTGGATGAATGAATGCACGGTTTACATAACAAGACCAACGGGCCCAAGATCAACATGTGAACCACCATCAAATGAACTGGCAGGTTTGCCGGTCGGATTGAGAATTGGTTCACTGGTATGACCAGATTTAAACTTTTTTTTATTTTACTAAAATTCCTAATAAAACATTAAAACAAATCCTGCCTTTTTTGAACATAGTTATGTTTGTTTAAACGTTAATTATGCTTGTTTAAATGTGTTTATAATTATATAATTTTTTGGGATATTAAATATATTTATTATGCCATCCGGTTCTTAAATTCAGTTTGACACAGTAAGACATATCCGGTCTGTTTTGAAACATTGAATGAATGTGACAAACTTGATGTGCTTAAAGTTGAATACAATATGGTTTATGATGATTGCTATTTGTTTGTCTAGATGATTACTTATCAGGTTTCATATAAAACTAAACTAAAACTTACCAATGTAAGCGGATATGTTTAACATGTATGTCAAGTTGAACAAGTTATGATGATGATAACCAAAAGGCTCATGGCAAGGACTGAATACTACCAATCCAATTAGCTCAAAGAACTTAGTGTGTGAAAATGAGTGAATAGTTTTAGTTTATGAATATTGTTTTGATGTAATGAATGATTTGATGTAATCTTTGATACATATTTTCTGTTGCTATGATATTTCAATTACAGTTGAAAAACTCAACTAGTTTATGATGTATGAACCAATGAGAGGATTCTCAAGAAAAGTTTACTGCCATCTTTGTTGTCATTAACAATAATAAGATATCTACAACTATTTTAATGATAAATCTATCATACTATTAATTCCGATCTGGTTACAAAAAAAAAAAAAAGAATATATACGCCTATACAGGTCTAAACTCAAAGCCTTGAATAACAAGCCCCCTTTTAAATTTGTTGCCATGTGATGGGGTCAACTGAAGACTCATACGAATCATTTCAACATTAGCACCAGTTTGAAATTCCCAAATTTATACTTCCATCCAACCATCGTTCCTTTGTTGTGGAATACCTTTTATTTGTGGCCTATGGACCGGCTTGTGGGTGTTTTGATCAGCCTTTGATCTAATAACTGGGGTTGTAGGACTTACTAAATACATGTACCAATGATTATCATCTGAACCGAACTAATTTCCACAGGACCCTCAAATCTTGATTGCATTTTTCTTGGGTACTTGTAGACAAGGTAAGTCGCATATCTTGTTTGAGGCGATAACAGGTGGGATTGAATTTTGCAATCGATGGAAAATTTTGATAAACTAAGGAAAATAGCTCTTTTAAACCTGAAAAGTGTTTAAAAAAATATGATGGAAATCAGAGATTCAAATGACAACACACACTCAAGAAAATAAAATACTCAACACAACTTCTGGGCAATCTTCTTCTACTGATTAAAAAACTTGCTGGGAAATTACAAAGGAAATTACGCACTACTCTACTGAAAAAAAACAAACGAACTACATTACTTAATTGAAAACAAATGCACGTAAACAATAAAAACTTCCATGCAATCCACGTTCTGCATAACATGCGTAGCCCACTTGGAAGAACTGAAAATGACACAATTGCCCCTCAAACATGTTCTCATTAAACACTAACATTCTCCCCCGTTAATGAGAACTCTATGTACCTCCAAGATCCTCCACTCCAAGCAATGTTCTCATCTCCGCAAACTTGACCCGAGGTAACGCTTTGGTGAGTATATCGGCCTTTTGTAAATCACCACATACATGCTCAACCACAATTTGACCACGTTCCACACATTCCCTTATGAAATGATGCTTGGTATCGATATGTTTACTCCGACCGTGAAATACCGGGTTCTTCATAAGAGCTATAGCTGACTGGTTATCCACAAACAACTTCACTTGCTGAGCTGCACCGCCAGTAAGATCAGCAATCAAATTTCGCAGCCACAAAGCTTCACAGGATGCTGATGTTGCCGCCATGAACTCCGCTTCACACGAACTCAGTGCCACCGTCTTTTGCTTCTGTGACGACCAAGTTATCAGCTTTCCAGAATAATAGAATGCAATACCACTTGTTCCCTTTCGATCATCAACATCCATTCCGTGACTGCTGTCACTAAAACCAACCAGCATACCATCGCCACCCGTTCGATAAAACAAGCCCATATTCGATGTTCCTTTTACATATCGTAGTATATGCTTCACGGCCACAAGGTGACACTCTTTCGGCCGCTCCATGAATCTGCTAACAACTCCCACAGCATAACTCAAATCCGGACGGGTATGGGTCAAATACCGGAGACTCCCTATCAATCTTCTGTACTCAGTCGGGTTGATGTTCTTACCATCTTCATCTCTTGACAATTGTTGTTTCGGATCCATAGGCCATTTTGAACTGTTGCAATCTTCCATTCCAAATGCCTTCAGTATCTTTCTCGCATAAGCTTGCTGCTTTATGATAATTCCTTCTCTTTGCTGAACTACTTCCATGCCCAAATAGAATGACAGCCTTCCCAAATCGCTCATGTCGAAAACCTTCTTCATCTGATCTATGAAGATCTTGACCTGTTCTTCATTTGACCCCATAACAATGAGATCATCAACATAAATCCCAACAATAAGACTGGAGCGATCACCATGTTTTTTATAGACGGCTTGTTCATGAACACACCTGCAAAAACCGAATTGCTTTAACGATTTGTCAAGCTTGGCATTCCATGCCCTCGGCGCTTGTCTTAATCCGTACAACGCCTTATGTAATCTGTAAACCATGCTTTCTTTTCCCTTCACTTCGAATCCAGTGGGTTGAGACACATAAACTTCTTCATTCAATTCTCCATTCAGAAAAGCGGATTTGACATCTAAATGATGTACAACCCACGCATTACTTGCTGCCATGGCTAATAAGACTCGTATAGTTTCCATTCGAGCAACCGGAGCGAATACCTCCTCAAAATCTATCCCCTTTTGCTGTACATAACCTTTTGCCACAAGCCTCGCCTTGTACTTAGTTACATCTCCTTTCGGGTCCCTTTTCAGCTTAAAGACCCATTTCAAACCAATCACTTTATGGTCCTTTGGTGGTTCAACCAAGGTCCATGTCTTGTTCTTTTCTATAGAGGAGATTTCTGTTTTCATGGCATCCATCCACTCTTTTTCTACTGCTGCATCAGCAAACGTCAGTGGCTCATCATCAATGAGCATCAACTCAGGGTTTTTGATTGGCACAGTTCTATCGTAAAGCTCGTGTATTGAGGAGAAGCCACGGACTGGTGTGTGATCAATTCCAGAATCACTACCAGATGCATCATTATGAGTCTGATCATAATTTGACTCATGAGAGGATGATGCTCTGGCTAGTGGAGTGGATGTAGCAGGTGAGAGCACACCATGATTCAATGGTGTTGCATAAATTTGATCATCATGTGTTACTGACATCGGTGTTAGTGGGGCTTCATATTCTTCATTTGTGTTGTCTTTCTCAAAATGAATACATGTGTCACTCCTGGTTACACTTTGTTGGGCCATTTGACTTACATTCCAGTCCCAATTTTTGCCTTCATCGAACACTGCATCACGGCTAACAACTATTTTCTTGTCTTTGGGATTGAGGAATCTATGTGCCTTACTTCCTTCTTCGACCCCCAGATACACCATCTTTACACTCCTGTCATCCAGTTTTCTTACCTTATGGGATGGTACCTTCACATGTGCCACACTACCGAATACCTTCAAGTGACCAAGGTTTGGCTTCCGACCCTTCCAGCCTTGGTAGGGTGTCATATCTTTAAGTGCCTTAGTTGTGATTCGATTCAACAAATATACGGAATGTCGAACCGCCTCACCCCACAAGTAATCTGGCATCTTCATCGCTTTTAACATCGACCTGGTCATCTCCATAACGGTTCTATTACGGCGCTCTACAACTCCGTTTTGTTGAGGAGAGTAGGGCGCTGTAAGCTGTCGATGTACACCATTTCGCAAGCAAAACTCTCGAAACTGGTCAGAATTAAACTCTCCCCCGCGATCTGTTCTGAGCGCTTTCAACACATAAGAACTTTCCTTTTCAACTTGGATCTTGAATCTTCTAAATGCTTCAAACGCTTCACTCTTTGTTTTGAGTAAATAAACCCACATAAACCTGCAACAGTCATCAACAATCAACAGGAAGTAGCTGTTACCTCCCAATGTAGGCGGATTAATCGGACCACAAAGATCTGCGTGAACAAGTTCTAAAGGAACTTTGGCTCGCCAACTTGTCTCACTGGGAAATGATTTTCTTGACTGCTTCCCCACCAAGCAACCTTCACATAGCTGATTTTGATGAGATATCTTTGGCACACCATGTACCAAATCCTTTGCTGCCAAACTCCCAATTGAGTTGAAGTTTGTATGTCCCAACCTGGCGTGCCAAAGCCAGGCTTCATTCTCTATTTTAGCCATCAAACTCACCGGCTGTGATGCCTTTAGGGACACTTTGTACAATCTGTTGTTTCCTCGAGCTACCTTCAACACGAGTCTCCCCCGTTCATCAACAAGCTTGAGATATGAGTCACGCATTGAGACTTCATATCCTCTTTCTGTCAATTGACCCAAGCTCATTATGTTACTACTCAAGGCAGGTATGTAGTACACATCTTGTATCAGCAATTGGTCTCCATTTTTGCACTCAAATAACATTGAGCCTTTCCCTCGAATAGGAACTTTCGAACCATCCCCAAACTTAACTTGCCCCGAAACTTGTTCATCAATCTCAGCGAAAACATCTTTGAGCCCGGTCATGTGGTTACTAGCTCCGTTATCAAGATACCACACGTTGTGATCTCCTTCACACGCTGCTGAGACTCGGCCTGGTATCACATTTTCTTCATTTAGGAGGACCATCGTGGGAGTATCTTCTCCATGCACACTTAGGAGAAGAGTCGGTTCGTCTGCTTCCTTCTGAGTCAAATGCACCTCGTCTCCTGCCTTTTTCTCAGAGGAACACTCGGTTGCGTAGTGGCCCATTTGATTACACTTGTAACACCGTACGTCCTTCCTATCCCTCGGCTTTCTGTTGTAATAAAATTCCTGATGCCCAGAACTACTCCCACGACCACCACGTCCACGGTAACTGCCTCTACCCCGTGAACTACTCCGGCCTCCCCGATCATGAAAGCCACCGCGTCCACGGCCTCTTGAGCTGAACCGCTTCTCCGGTTTGCAATCAGTTTGGCCATCTGCTTTGGTCAATAGCAAACTACTCTCACCACTCAGAGCCATTTGACGAGACTTCAAACGATCCTCATATGCCTTTAGCCTGCCAATTGCTTCATCAAACGGCATCGTATCCAGATCGGTGGTTTGTTCTATCGACGCAACCAGTTGCAGATATTTGTCTGGTACTGTGTCAAGGAACTTACGAACCACAGTACTATCTGCCAATGTAACTCCCAAACTACTGTGCTTGGACATCATCCCAGAAAGTTTCCCAGCGTACTCATCGATTGTCTCGCCATCCTTCATTCGCAGCGCCTCAAACTCACTTTTGAGGGTATGTAACCGAGCCTTCTGCACCCTGTCTGCTCCCAGATACCTGAGTTTTAACGATTCCCACACTTCCTTTGCCGTTTTCTTCTTCGCAACTTGCAACAACACATCTTCTGGAATCGCTTGAAACAAGAAGGCTCGGGCAGTCTTACTCTTCTTCTCGTCCACCGCCATACCCGGCGGTGTCTCAATGGTTTCCCATAAACCTTGAGCATCCATGATCGCCTCCATCTTGATCGACCATGTAGTGTAATTAGTAGCAGTTAACGTCGGGATCTGAAGAGAAACCGAACTCGCCTCTTTTGGAGCAGCAGCCGGGTTTACCACAGACATTGTGTTAAATCGAGGGTACTTGGGCATATAACGAACCTTGAACGCTCTGATACCAAATGATGGAAATCAGAGATTCAAATGACAACACACACTCAAGAAAATAAAATACTCAACACAACTTCTGGGCAATCTTCTTCTACTGATTAAAAAACTTGCTGGGAAATTACAAAGGAAATTACGCACTACTCTACTGAAAAAAAACAAACGAACTACATTACTTAATTGAAAACAAATGCACGTAAACAATAAAAACTTCCATGCAATCCACGTTCTGCATAACATGCGTAGCCCACTTGGAAGAACTGAAAATGACACAATTGCCCCTCAAACATGTTCTCATTAAACACTAACAAAATAATCTTAATTGTAAAGGAAATGCTAGAAAATCAACAAGCTTCAAGGAAAACTCAGGTCAAACATTTATAAAGAATTTCAAGAGCATGATCATGAAGTTATATATGAACATACCTACTGTTGAATACTTATCCAATCGGCTATCTCCAGATTTATCTCAAGAATTTGTATATCTCAAGATATACATCCACAATTATAGGATTAATCATGTATATTTAAAGTTTTACGTTTATAATGAAATCTCAAATCCTTTGGTTGATTAAATTATACCTACATATTTAAAATTAAGCCTGGAAAAATAGGCGGGTTGATATGGGTCGAGTTGAATAACTATTCATAACAGGTTCATGTCAAAATAGGTGCGGGTCATGACGAGTTTTAAGTAAAATCAGTTTTGGTTTAAATTGATAGTTTTTTAAAAATATCAATTTAATTCAAGTCAAAATATGTTGTAACAAAACGTATAATATGTTTGGACAATAATTAATCATTTTCTTATCATATATGTTACTGATTATTATTACCCGTTTGAATGCATTTTATTCGCATAGTTTTTAGGTTACCATATTGTGTTAAGATGTTACACATCTTAACTCGTTCTATTTAATGGTGTTACCTATTCAACTCAAAAACAATACTTGTTCACCCAAACCAACTGAATTCTCTTACTTTGGATTAGAATTGTCACACCCAACTAAAATCACTCTCATTTGAATGGCCAGCCAAAGAATTAACTTATAAATAGAAAGTACATGTTTTCAAAACTTTCTCCTAGCTGCAACATATCTAATTTGCTTAAGTTCTTCATCACTTATGATATGTTAAGATAATGCAAGTCACACTTCAGACTTGTAACTTCACACACACATAAATAAATTGACTCTTTAAGAATGAACACAAACTTAGAGGAAGAACATTTAAACTGGTGGGAAGATAAAAATAACCTTGATTCGGACAAATACAGATTGTGCTTGCTCCAAGACTCTATGTAAGCAGCAGATTGCATATGACATTTTCTTCCCCTTTTTGTCAAGAGAGAAACACTATAAAACAGCAATATTTATATGTAATTAGCACTTGTTTAGCAATTCAATAATGGGATTTACAGATGAGTAACGAATGTAACATTTCAAAGTTACCTTTTCACCATCATCGATTAAGAACCCTTTGCGATCGAATAATTGAGTAAGCTTCCTTCTTCGTTGTCCATTGCAAGATATCTATTGACCTTTTCATTATGTCTTCATAATCAGCTGGCAATTTCTCTTCCCAATATGCATCTGAATCTGATATGGTTTGATTCTCATCTTTATGTTCCACCTGTTGAACATAACCATATTCATTAGACTTTGATCATATGGCTAATAATTGAGTTAATCTATTTTTTTTTTATTGATGTACATGCACATGAATAGTTAGACTTTATTTTGTCATCTCACTTTCTCCGTGGGCCGAAACTCAATGCCTTCTACTTCAATTAAATCATAACAATTATTGAAACCTTCGAAAAGAATTTCAAGATCAACAATTCTACAGTCGCTAGTAAACTGAAACAATTCACAAGCCCACCATCCATCTTCTCTCTCATACGCAAGGTATGAAACTGAAGTTTTTGCCTCCCCTTGTAATCTGTATCTGAGGTATATAGGTTGCCATTTTCTTGAGAGGAAGCGAAGCGTAAACACAAGATTCACCGTGTTTGTGGTTAGTGGTGACAAGAATTGGCTTTTTACGTGTTTTCAATTTCCCATCCTCATAAGGGTAGTTTCCCACTAGAAATCTGCATCAATAGTAGCATGCATCGCATTATATTAATCAAGTATTTCTTAATTAAAAGCTAGAAACACTACACAAGGGATGAGAAGTCACCGAGAATCAAAGGGTTGTACATAATTCTTGTATTTACCTGCCTCCCGAATCCTGCAAATTATGGGTGTTCAAAAAATATAAAAAAAACCTGAAATAAAGAAAAAACCAAAACCCGGATCCGAAACCTAAAAAATTGATTCGAATCTTGATTTGGGTTGTTCGGGTCAGCTATGTCCGAATCTGAAAGAGTTACTCGGATTCTTGGGTCGGATTCAAATTTCAGGTTTCATGTAATTCGGGTTGTTCGGATATCCGAATAATCTGATTACAAGCCAATTAACTATTATTAATTTCGAGGTGTTGGGCTAGTCCGGGTGTTTTTTTATGAATCATATAATTTATTTAGACTAGTTTATTTTGATGGATTTATGATCATTTTTTAATTTGAATCCTATAATTTATTTAGACTAGTTTATTATGATGGATTTATAATCATTTTTAAATTTTAAAATTTGAAGTGTTGTATTGTTAACCAAATCTAGCAAAATGTTCAATATTAGGAACCAAAATGTAAGAAAAAATAAAAGCCAAAATACAAACAAAAACTTAGAAAATTCTTATCCAACTTTATTCGGATTATTCGTATTTATCTGAATTAGAATCCTAGTTCAAATAGATTCAGGTCGTATGGGTTTCGAACCAATTTGGGTCGGATTAGGCTTGGATAGAAGCAACAAAAATTTCAAATCTAAGTAACCCATAATCCAACTCGATGAACACCCCTACTGCACATGAATTGTTGCAAAGACTGTGTTACAGACCAAACCTGGAGAAGTTATCCCAAAGACTAGTCTGATGGATGAGAGAGCTCATTTGCATTATAAACTCCAAAGCAATTGCCTATACAACAAATATGAAACAAGTCATATACTTTGCAATGGTTTCGATCTATAACAAAATGATGCATTGCTTTTATACTTGTCAAAATCTAAATAAAAACAAGATGAGAAGTCAACTTGCCTTAAAACGTGACAACCATGAATTACTTGTAATATGTGAATTCAAACATTCTGCAAAAGATATCATTTCACAATTTTCTCCCTTCTTGTCTATATAAAACCACTGTCCATTAAGTAGTGTAAGTTAGTTTGTCTATCATGGATGGATTATAGC
The DNA here is from genome assembly GCA_009363875.1 of Mikania micrantha. NCBI lineage: Eukaryota > Viridiplantae > Streptophyta > Magnoliopsida > Asterales > Asteraceae > Mikania > Mikania micrantha. Next base: position 14,861,751 of record CM018683.1, read on the forward strand.
GCCATATAATCAACAAGTAAAAACTATCTAAAGCAACTATTTACCGTTTTGCCATCGTTAAGGAGGAACCCCTTGTACATAAGTTGCTTCAATTCAGCTTCGGATATATAGCACAGAGGAGGTTCTGCAGTCATAGCAATCTTTTGGAGAAAAAAGCTTGGCAACTTCCCTTCGGTAACCTCTTGTCGTTCGAGTGCAGATTCAATTTCTGTCAAAACCTCAGCCATTTATGGCTTGTCTTCACGAGATTCCTTCAAACATCGATATGCAATGTTTGAAACTGTTTTTAAAGCGCTCTGGTCTAATGGTTTGATGGTTTGACTTTTAAATATGATATCGTTTAACTTCTTATGCTCATAGCTTTCAATCCACATGGGCACAAATTTCTTCTCAACATGACCATCTCTATATGTACAACATAATGTCCCACATAAAACCTCAAATAAAACCACACCGAAAGAGTAAACATCTGACTCTTTTGTTAGGGTGTGAGTCATTGCATACTGCGGATCACGGTACCCGGGGGTACCTACTTGTGACAATCCGGCAAATTCGTGGTTAATCCCGTTAATCAGAAACTAACCGGAATGAAGTGAAATCATTTAAAATCAAACTAGAGGGGTTGTAATTGATCAAAAGCAGTCTTAGAATGTTAAAATTTCAAGGGTTAAGGCTGCAATTCAATAAAAGTCTCAATTTTGACTTTGAGAGTCAAAATTTGGCCATAGTTGCAAACAAAATTCTAAGTTCGTGTTAATTTGGTGTTAATAACCGAATTAAACTCTCTAGCAACTCATTATGGTGATGATTAATGGTTAATCATCCGTTATCAGTACATGATTGGTCGAATTAAAACCAATAACCACTCACAAGTCGTAACCGTCAATGGTAGAAGTAAAATTTATACAATTCGAGTAATAGAACCACAATTGCACCCACAGAACTCATAATCGGCTTCATTAGGATCCAGTGCACACAAGAATTCGAAGTAGCAAGTCTCGGATAGGAGAATTCGATCTAGAGCCGGCCGAAGAACAACCTAGAAGTCGATCCACTTCATTCGATATCAAAACAAGTAAGTAATTGTTCCTACACCACCTAAAACATGCGACTTAACATTCCCCTAAGATAATTTCGTTCAACAGTATCGAATTCTACGAATTCAATAACTAGGGTTCATGATCAAAAACGGTTTGGGGGTTTTTAATCAAACGAGGTTTAAAATCAAATTAGACGTTGCTGTTAGTTTCAGACTAGTCCGAACAAGAAGAAATCTATGTTAATTTTGAATCATATCATCGAATTGTAGGAGATCAAGATCTAGGGTTTGTTGTATGAACGAATTTGGGGGTTTCTTGTTTAAATGGATTAATAGTTGAATTAAACCACATAGAAAGTTTCAGAGTAATGCGTTTAAGGAAATACATATGCCAATTTCATGAGGTTATAGTGAATTGTTAATGATCATGTTTTAGGGTTCTTAACCCAAAATGATTTGGGGGTTTCGATCAAAACCAGCTTGAGAACCAAATTAAACGATATCACCAGTTCCAGAAAGTTTCGACTAAGCTAAGTCCTAGGTTAATCGGATGTTAAAACAACAAATTTAAGGATTTCGATCATTAGGCTTAATAAGAAAAACGTTTTTGGGGATCTCGACCTAAACGAAATCGTTATTCAAATTAAGTGGAACCGAAAGTTTCGAAATGTTATGTTTAATGAAAACCATATGATTTTAGAAGTTATCATAAACGAATTTAACCGATTTGAATAGGATGTTTGAATATCCATGTTCGAAACTACGAACATCATGAATTGGATCATGTTTTTGGTTGATAATCAAATTAAAACAGTCCCTAGACTCGACTAGATCACAGGAACAAAACCCCTATGGGTTGAGGATCGATCGGATTCGGTTCGAGGTTCAATTGGGTAGTTTTGGTTCGGTTTAAGTATTCAAAAGGGGAACCACATTGATTTGAGGATTAAAAGAATTGAATTGGGTTCTATGTTACAAAAACTAAGCTAGTCCTGGTGGTTTGGGCGCGAGCGTGTGATCCGGGAGGTCGCGGGTTCAAACCCGGCCCAACCGGTTTTTATAATTAAAAACCAATTTTTGGTTTTTAACCCGTAACTCACTCGTTTTAATTCCGTTTCGATCCGTTCGAATTGCGTTAAAACCAGAATTCAATTCCGAACATATTAGAATTATAAAATTTACATTTTAACCCGAAAAACGTAATCGCGTATAATTACGTTTATTTAAATAAAATCATATATGGTTTTATTTAAACGATTTCAAAGGCACGAGTACATACGTATGCATATTCCTAACACTCTAACATACGCGTGTTGACACATATGTGATTTCAAGCATAAAACGAAATTCCGAATAACACTAAGTTATTGTTTAAACACAGATTCTTCGTAGAGGATTACTTACGCGAGTTCACGTGTGTTTGATCATTCTGCTAAAATCAAAGGTGCGTACACGGCCCCTTTCTTATTTTAACTGTTTTGGGGGAGAAAACATGTGCAACAAACACTTTTAGATACATATCACTTGCATGAGTTAGCTGTTTACATTAAGTGCAAACATAGCATTGCAAGTCCTTACATTTCGAACCGTTTAGTTTGCCGTAGTGCAAAGCGTGGTAGTTGGAAATAGATCTATTAGGTTTGACAAACCTCACTTGGTAGATGGGATCTACGCAAGTGTTTGACTAGCCAATTCACATTTCTATTGTTTATGCTAGACAATAGTGGCAAGGCAAAACATGTGATAGCATGCAACAGTCAGCTTCGGTGTCGATCACTTATGTAAATAGTATAAATGACTAGCTATCATGACTATGCATGTATGATTATGTTATCTGCAAACATTATATTCAAACTGTTGTTTCAAACGTTTGTGAATGCTTAAACCTGTGTAATGCACCAACCTTTGTGTTGACTTGATTTACATGTTTTCTCAGGACGCTAAGGTATACAAGCGAGCAAGCATGGACTAGGAGATCGAGTCGCATGCATACTTTAAATTCTGTTATTTGGATTTGAACATTTGAAACTTTGCTTTGTAATTTTCAGTTTTCAAACTGTCATGGTTGTTTTTGTTTTAAAACGCTTCCGCAACGTAGAACTTTGATATTGCAGTTTTAGACCAAAGTATGTTTTGAAAATCATATAGAGCTCTTCGTTATGTCTAATGATCTGAGATCCTGGTTTGTCACGTCCCAAACGGTGTGATTCCGTTAGTTGAAAATTGGGGGTGTGACACTACTACACTGGGTGACAATAACCGATTGTTGCTCATTAGCGGGGCCCATTATCGATCGCCCGAAATCAGAAACTTTGGTGTTCCAATGGTCATATAGTAGGATGTTGGAGCTTTTTACATCACAGTGGATAAGTCTTTGGTGTGTCCCTCTTGGATCATGAAGGTGGCTTATGTTGGGTAATTGTTTATTTTACAGGTCGGGTCAAATGGGTTTATTGGTTTATTTGGATTAATATTTCTGCACGTTTGAATAAAGGAGTGAAGAATTTGTCAAATTGACCAAGCAACTAGGTAGTATATGTTGTAGTCAATATTTGTACGGTCCTTAGGAAAAAGTAGTATTTTATTCCTTATTTCTAGTTACCACGTTATGTACTGCAAGCTATTTATAGCCACCTTTGTTTAATTGAATAATGTGAAGAAGTAGCTTTTGTTTTGTTTTCTTTTCAATCACATTTATTTTATCTCTACAACTTCCATATTTCCATACGTGAATCATTTTGGTGTGAGTTTTGTGTATATAATTTGCTATATTGGTATCAGAGCTTGATTCATATTTGAAGGGGTTGTGATTTAAAACATGATCTAAGGTTCAAGAGTCACGAAGCAGTTTCTGCTCTTGATCAACCTATTTGTGTGAAGAGTCTAACCGACGGAGGTGCGTGAAAAACTGACGTGAAGAATCCGTCAAAGCAGGTGGCTTTGGATTTTGTTCGTTTAGCAGTTTAAAGAAAACGGTAAAGGTGGTAGCTTGTTTTCTTGATCGGTGGAATAGCACTCTTTTAACAGGTTGATCGGAAGAAGAGTTGAAGCTGTCAAATGGTGATGGTACCGGTTAAAGAAGGCGGTTCGATGTCCTATCAGGTTCCGGTTTTGACGTACCCCTACGAATTCTCCGGTATGGGCGGTCAAAGTGAAGTCGATTATGGATGCAAATGGGATATGGGAGACCGTTGAACCAAGAGTTTTAGGTGAAGAAATCGACCCAAACAAGTCGAAACAAGCACTTGCTTTCTTATTTCAAGCTATACCCGAGGAGATGGTTTTGCAAATGTCGAGTTACACGGACCCAAAACAAGTGTGGGATGGGCTGAAAACACGGTATTTGGGAGTGGATCGAGTGAGAGTGGCTCGACTTGCAACGTTAAAAAGGGAGCTTGAAAGTTTGCGGATGAAGGATGACGAAACTGTTGATGATTTCGGGGCAAAATTGACCGGTTTAGCATCAAAGGTAATGAGTCTTGGATACGAGCTTGAAGAATTTGAATTGGTGAAAAGGTTGCTAGATTCGATGCCCAAGTCGTTTCTTCAAATTGTTGCTTCAATTGAGCAATGTTTTGATTTAGAGTTAATGCTATTTGATGAAGCCGTTGGTAGATTGAAAGGGTACGAGGAGCGCTTGAAAGGAACCGAGAAAGTAGAGGACTTTCAAGGAAGCTTGTTGTTGGCTAGTCAAGAAAAACCGCACGGGTGTAAACATTCTGGCATTGGAAGTTCAAACCGAGATGACTTTGGACGTGGCAGAGGAAGAGGTCGTGGGTCCATGAAGGGTCGAGATGTAATGAGTGGTTCCGAGATAGAAGCCATGTTAAATGTTACAAGTGTGGTGACTTTGGTCATTACAATAATGAGTGTCCAAAGTGGGAAAAGGAGGCTAACTTGATTCTAATGGATGATGAGGAACCGACCCTGCTATGAACTAGACAATAAACAATTAGGAGGTGATTGTTGGGTAATTGTTTATTTAACAGGTCGGGTCAAATGGGTTTATTGGTTTATTTGGGTTAATATTTGTGCACGTTTGAATAAAGGAGTGAAGAATTTGTCAAATTGACCAAGTAACTAGGTAGTATACGTTGTAGTCAATATTCGTACGGTTCTTTAGGAAAAAGTAGTATTTTATTCCTTATTTCTAGTTACCACATTATGTATTGCAAGCTATTTATAGCCACCTTTGTTTTATTGAATAATGTGAAGAAAAAGCTTTTGTTTTGTTTTCTTTTCAATCACATTTTACTTTTATCTCTGCAACTTCCATATTTCCATACGTGAATCATTTTGGTGTGAGTTTTGTGTATAATTTGCTATAAAAGAGCTCATATATTATCAGCTTAGTCCCTTGGCGGCATCAAGGCAAATCTTGAGACGTTGTGACCACGTGAGATGTGGTGAACTTAAATGGCGGTCAAGGCTACCACGAGACGTGTGCTCATACACGAGGATCATTTCATTCCCTTCGTAACAAAATCCCAATAGTGAGACACTTCTCCTTTATAAACTTTCCCAAAACCACCCGCTCCAATACAGTTCTTCTCGTCGTTAAACTTCTGATTATCAAGTAAAATATGGCCAATGTGAGACTACCTTACTTGGTAAAGGCTTTGACTCTTAAAATGAGAGGTTATGGGTTCAATCTCAATTCTCATACAATGATGGAATTAGATTATGAGGAGAAAGCTTTGAGTCAAAGCCTCTACCAAGTATGGTAGTCTTACATTGGCCATATTTTACTTGATAATCAGAAGTTGAAACCCTAATTAAATTAAAATAAATAGTGATACTTTATGGATAAAGTTTAAAATGATTATTGATTGTTATAATCAATGTTGTTAGAACCGGACCGAACCGGAACCGAGGGTCGACCGGCTCAAAAATCATCAAGGGAACCGGCCGGTTGAGCCGGTTCACCGGTCGGACCGGGAACCAGTTCACCGGTCGGACCGGATTTCAAGTTTTTTTAACTAAAATCCAAAGAAGTAAACATTAAAATCAAACCTTGTCTTTTTTTAGCATGAATATATTTGTTTGAACATTAATTATATTTGTTTAAATGTGTTTATAATTTTATAAATTTTTTGGATTTTTTTATATATTTATTATATCATCCGGCTCTTGAATCCGGTCCGACCAGTAAACAGAAACACGTCCAGTTCGACGTCCGGTCCGGTTCTGAATACATTGATTATAAAATAAGTTGTAAACTTTTAATAAAGATTTTTTTTTAAAATAAGACACATAAAAAGATCGTTATAGTAGTTGTTATTTAATTGGAAAATGGCACGTGGCAAGCTCATATCAATCCACATGTCCACGAAAGTTTTCTTCTTTATCATATGATATACTTGTTCAAAAAATTCTTCACCAATTCAACCAAATTACCAACATAAACACTCAAATTGTATTTAACACACTTCTTATAAAATTAAACTTTAGGTAAAATATTTAAAAACAAATGGTATGATTATAGGATTTAAGATCGTACTGCAATTTAATAAGAAACCAACTCATTTATTCTACACACTGAAAATTATTTACAAGATTGTATCGACAATATCGTATAATTTTGGTAGAAATTATTCATGAATCACGAACACAAGCAATGAAATATGCACATTCAATTATTGTAGAAATTATTTTAGAAATTTGCAGAAATTATTGAAGAAGTTTACCAACTCCGGTGGCCTGGTGGGACAGTGAAGCTCCGGCCTCCGGTGGCTTGGTGGGTTGGTGAAGCCCCCAAGCCGGTGAAGCTCTGGTTGGGACTTGTGCGCTTGGCTGCTGCTTGGTCGCTACTCGCCTACTCGCTTGGCTGCTGCTGCTATGGCCTGTGGCTGGTGGGGCTGACGGTGGCCTATAGCCGGTTGGGAAAAAAGGACCTCCGATCAAGAAGAAAAAAAAGAAATAAATTAGGGATTGGTAGATGCTAGTTAAAGGCAGTTCAAAAAAAAGATGCTAGTTAAAGACTTAAAGCCAATGTGGGACTAGCCTACTTGGTAGAGGTATTGCCTCTTAGAAAGGTGGTCTTGAGTTCAAATCCAAGCAAGAGGGAATTTGGGTATAATTTAGGAGTAGGAGTAAGATAATACTGCCATTCAAAAAATAAAAAGTTAAAGACTTAAAGGCGGAAAAACGGATTTAAATATTTGGGTGAACAAGGGGAAACAAAAAAAAAATTGGGGATTCTAGTAGGTAAATTTTGAAATTAATTTTTTATTTACTAACTATAAAAAAATTGTTTTTATTTAAAAAAGATGATGATATAATTTTTTTAAACAAGGAGCAAAATCAATTTTTTTTTAAAAATAACCTTTTATCCGAAAATTAACACTGCTGACACAAAAAAAAAAAGACGGGGCATGTTGCCCCCGACCCCGTCCCTTCAAGATACAATTTTTCAAGTAGGGGCGGCCCAACCGTTTTGGTGGCCCTAAACGAAGTACAAAAATGAGGCCCTCCTTTACCTGGGCTTGGGACCGGCAAGAACAAACTAAAAAGCTATTAAGCTACCAAGTGCCAATGTCCTATTAACAACTAACAATAACAAAAAAGGAAAACCTACAAAGCAGTTAACCTTAAGCAGCAAGCAGTTATTCAGTTAACTATAGTTACCAATGTTCAATTAATAAGCATTAAGCTAACAAAACAGAAAAGCTGGCAAATCAATTAATCCAATACAGCCAGCTATTATAAGTTATTCAGTTAACTTTAGCTTATAAAACATAAAAAAAAAACTAACATCACACTAAAACAGACAACAATTAGCACCTAATTGCAAACAACTAATTAGTCAAACAGCCCAAACCAAACACAGCTAACTATAAGTAAAGTAGTGAACCCGTAAAACTGAAAAGTGAAAACGAAACAATAAGGTCAGTCGGCCAATACATGAGCAGACTCGGCAGTCGGCACCCACGGCCACCGTCGGCCTCACTAGTCACCACTAACAATTTTTATACTATAATCGTCAGTCGCGCCTAAAAGTCCATGAATCGATGGTCAAAGTGTCACACCATGAATCGCAGGTCAAACCACTCAAACAATACGTCGAACTAGAGGTAGCCAAACCGGTTTCTAAGCCCCGTCGGTTCCTCCAAACCGGTTCCACCCAAGACTCGAACCGGTTCCGTACCTGGTTCCACTCTCAAAAAACCCTATTCGGTGTACTCGGTTAGGGTAGGGTCCGGGTCCGGTTCCGGTTCCTGTTTAAGAACCGGTTCCAACCGGTTCTAGTTTTTTTCGAAGCCCATTGACCGTTGTGCCTTATTCGTTTGTACAAACAAAAAATTTTGTTATTTGAATTGTTTTTGTATTAAAAATCGTGAATTGTTTAAAAATAACAAACATTAAAAACCAAACATAAATTCATTAATTGTTAGTCTACAAAAAAAAATCACAAACAACTAATAAAACATTGAAATCAAAGATTTGTGTCGTTTTGTTGCGAACGACCGATGTTAGCTTCAAATGTGAGTTCTTCGTCGGATAGGCCGGGTGATAGGCCTTCTTCAACTTCTTTGTCATGTACTTTTACTTCAAGGGATGTTTCATCTTCGAGGGTTGTTTGATCTTGAGTACGATCGATCGAGTCCAAATGATCCTTTAAGCAAATGCACATTTCTACCGACTCGGGAGTGAGTTTTGCTCTTCTTAACGACAAGACCCTGCCACTAAGATAAAATGTAGATTTCGAAGCTATCGTGGAAGTTGGATAGTTAGTAAATCACGGGCAACGGCGGCAAGAATCGGAAACTCAGATTGTGACACCCGGCAATTTCGGGTAAATTGCGACTCTTACATTCTTTACATTTCACATTCATACTTGTTGCATTTCATTCAATTATATTTAATTAGATGAGTTGAACACAAACAACTGCGAAACGATACTTCGAGGAACTATCGAATCGTACATTGCACATTGGTTTTGGAAACCAAGTGTGGCAAACACAACACTAACACAAAACAATAATTCGGGGAATTATTGAATTGTGCATCACACGTTGATTAGGATTAATCAAGCGTGCAAACACTTCGTAAGACACGAACACAAACTATCAAAGATAATTCGAGGAATTATCGAAACACACACACACGAGTCTCACAAACGATTGGTGATCAAACAACTTATGTGCTATTAGATGATTATGTGCTTAAACGAGCATTAGATGCTTTGGATAAACATTAAGAATCGAGTACGAGCGAAATCGAATCATCGAAATCGAAAAACAAGGAAGTGGACTCATCGCGGTACGCGATGGTCCCTCGGCGAAAGGCTTTGCGGTACGCGAAGCGAACCGGGAGTCGAGACTCCCGAATTCCACCGCGGTACGCGGTAAAGGATTTTGATCGGCCTCCGCGGTACGCGAAGGCCATGCAGATCAGAATTTTCTATTTAATCAACCCCAAACCCATTTCACTCGGTTCCTTCACCATTTCTCCGAATTCCTTCGTCCATTCTAGACCAAAACCACTGAAATCAAGCACTCTAACCTACTGGAATCATCCTTGAAGCCATTTCTTGGTGATTGAAGGCCATAGGAACATCAAGGAAGATCGAGGAGCTCTCAATCGACAAGGAGATCGAATCCAGCCATCGTAGCAGCTCCACAACTTCTGTTTAACTCGAAATCAGTCCTCTAAGAGCTTCTAAGGTAGTTCCCTATGTTTATCTTTAGTTAGATCGTACATGCAATGGATGAAAACCCACATGCAACTCCATGTGACCATCGAGCACGAATTTGTTGGTGATTTGATGTGTTATTGTTGTAGATTTACTGGTTTTAGTGTTTATTGATGTTAGATTTGAGTTTGGTTTAGTTATTGGTTGATTTGATGATGATTTGGTGCACTTGCCATAAAAGGAAACTTTTATGTTGCAAGTCTTGGATTTGTGATGATCTAGACATGTTAGACATGTCTAGATGTTGTTAAATGTATATTGGAGTGTTTAGAAACACATTGGAATATTTGATTTTGTCAAAAACATGGTTTTGTGTAAACTTGCTATAAAAGGAAACTTTTGAAAATCAAAAGAGGGCTTTTGATGTTTCAAAACGTTTTGATGAACTCTGAGTATTGAAATATGCTTAAAAATGTTTTCTAAGCATATTGGAAACCTTGATTTGTGAAAACGAGCTTTTAAACAAGTACTTACTATTTTAGGAAACTTATTTTTTGGGCAAAACGACATAAATAGTGATTTATGCGCAAACGACATGTTTTAAGGGTTTAAACGTATTTTATAAACATATTGGAAGTTATTAGTTTTATGAAATGGGATTTCATAACCACACTTTCCTAAATTAGAAACTTTCCAAAAATGGTAACTTATGTGATTAGAGTCATAGGATGCATTTTGGTGTCCTATGTGCATTAAGGCACATAAACACAACAATCGTGTCACCAACGATTCGTCGAGTCTCACTAGTCAACACGCACGCACTCGGTTGAGCACACCGACACTTGGAGTTGTATGGGATACAACACAACACAGAACACATACTCACACCTATATGGTTATAGGTGCCTACTAGCAGGATTGCTAGCATTCGCAGACGCGAACACACAAACACACCGGAACTGCTAATCAGGTGAGTTCACGGCCCCTTTTTACTTTTCTAACCTTTGGGGGAGAAAACAATGCATCATAACTGTTTTGAATAACAACTCGTTTCATTTATTTATGTATGGACATGCTTTATCACTATATGTATATGTGTGGGCCATATCACAACCAAAAGTCCTCGCGATACTCCACGGACCGTTAGTAGCGCGTAGCGCCTAGCGTGGTAATCTTGAATAGTACTATTTGGGCCTGACAAGCCCCACCCATCGCGCCTGGGAGGCCAACCTGACTGTAGGTCGGAATGGGTGCAATATTGACCAACACTTTGCCATTGTCCTGTGATGGACATGGCGGGAGGCACAACTGTCAGCTTCGGTACGACCCCGCATATAATATAACTGTATTGACTAGCTATCAATCGATACTGCATTGTAATAATTCGTAGATAATAACTGTTACTTTAAACATTGGATGTTTATTGCTTATGAAAAACCTGTGCTCTCACCAACCATTGTGTTGACCCTTTTACTCGCATGTTTTCTCAGGTAACTAAGGCACGCGCACAAGGATTAGGATGCTAGGCTGGAGTCGCATGCATTTTCTTATGTGTCTTAGACTATTAAACCTTGGCTAACATTTTGTTATGTTATTTGATGTATTGTTAAACAATTTAAATCGCTTCCGCACTACTCCTTAGATGTTGTATTGAAAACTAATTTAGTTAACGCTTCCGCTATCTATGAATGTTAATCTGTTTTGATAACCTACACTTACTTCCGCAACTCTGATTTTACAAACTGTTTTATCCAAGTTATTGGATGTATGTATGAAACTGGACATGTAGGTCTTGCAAGTTGTGAGACCGGAGACTGCGATCCTGACAATCTGTTGTTGCTCGCGCCCCAGGAGGGACGGGATTTCTCGGGGTGCGACAGATTGGTATCAGAGCCTCCGATTATTGCGAATTAGGTTTGCATTTAGTGAACTTAGTCTATAACCACTAGTCTCCACACAACACTTAGTGCTTAGTATTGTGATGCTTGCACACATGCCACATCTTTTATGCATCACCGCACGTGACTACCCGTGATGGGGAGAGCCGATAGCTCTACCTGTTCTTTACAGTACCTACCGCACACACTACATTAGTCATTAGACAAACACTAACACTTAATCTCGCTATGAAGATCATGGCTGGAAGACGTGGAGGACGCAGGAATGCAGGCGGACGTGGAAACATCAACTTGACACCAGCTGAACTGAATGCACTCATCAATGAGCGAGTGGAGGAGGTACTTGCTGCACGGGAAGCTGCCCGCAATCAGAACCCCCTAAACCAAGGTGATGTGCCTTATCTCATATCCACCTTGCACCACAATCACTCGTTTCCAATTCAACACGTTTGCCCGATACTTAATTCAACCTCATTCTTTGCATATCTCAGGAGCAAATCCTAGCCCACCTCTCTGCACGTTCAAGATGTTTCTGGATTGCAAACCCCAATCCTTCAGCGGTACAGAGGGTGCCGTTGGGCTATTGCGCTGGATCGAAAAGGCGGAATCGGCCTTTGCTATGAGTAACTGCTGGAACGAGGACCGAGTCAAATTCGCTGTAGGGACATTTGAGGGAGCTGCCCTCACATGGTGGAACGCCAATGTTCAAAACCTTGGGCTCGATGCAGCCAACGCCCTGCCTTGGGATAATTTTAAGCAAATGTTGAACAGCGAGTACTACCCTTGTGGTGAAGTGCAGAAACTTGAGACTGAATTCTGGAACCATAAAATGATTGGTTCCGAGGTCGAGGCTTACACAGCTCGATCGTATGAGCTGGCACACCTGTGCCCAGAAATGGCAACCCCACCCTTCAAACACATAGAAAAGTATATTGATGGATTACCACCTCAGATCCAAGGCATGGTACTCTCTGCTGACCCCATCACCATGCAACAAGCCGTGCGATTAACCCACAAGCTCACTGACTCGGCAGTTGCACAAGGACTCTTACCACCTCGTGGTGCTGTAACCACAACCACCGACAACAAGCGCAAATGGGATAACACCCAGAACAAGACTTCCAATCTCCAACCACAACCACAACAACGTAAGCTTGGTTCGTCTCAAGCCTACGCACCTCCCATCCCAACCAACCAAAGCCCGGGAGCCTATGCATGCAAACACCCCAAGTGCAACAAATGCAACTTACACCATGTATTGGGGCAATGTGGTTCTATCCGATGCCAACGGTGTGGCATAGGTGGACACCTTGCCAAGGACTGCAGGGGTGAGCTGCTTGCAAAGACCCCACAGCCACAACAGCAACCACAACTTGAAGCATCGAAGGGTTGCTTCGAATGTGGGAAACCAGGGCACTTCAAGAGAGACTGCCCACATCTGAAGGCCAACAATAACGGGAACAACAACGGTCCGAAGGGACGAGCCTTCGTGATCGGGGCCAAGGAAGCCAGAAAAGATCCCAACCTTGCAACTGGTACGTATCTCTTAAACGATAATTATGCTTCTGTATTGTTTGATACTGGGGCTGAGAAAAGCTTTATATCTAAGGATTTTAGTGAGATATTCGCCATAACCCCAACACCCTTAGAGGTCGAGTACACAGTAGAGCTAGCTGATGGTAAATTAATTGTGACCAAACACATTCTTAAAGAATTCACTTTAGAGCTAGCAGGCCATAAGTTTAAGATTGACCTCATGCCAGTTACACTAGGCAGTTTTGATGTCGTAATGGGCATGGATTGGTTGTCTGACAACCAGGCTGAAATCATTTGCCACGACAAGGTTGTGCGCATACCTCTCCCTGGCGGAGAAACTCTAGACATCAAGGGCGAAAGGAGTGACACTCCTCTGAACATCATCTCGTGCATGAAAGCTCACAAATGCTTATGAAAGGGATACACAACCATATTGGCACTTATCACTGACAAGACTGAAGAGGAGAAGCGAATAGAAGACATCCCAGTCGTATGCGACTATCCCGACGTATTCCCTGAGGATCTACCAGGACTTCCACCACCTTGACAAGTGGAGTTCCGCATAGACCTTGTGCCGGGAGCAGCACCTATTGCACGAGCACCTTATCGACTTGCACCTTCGAAGATGCAGGAACTGTCCAATCAACTCCAGGAGTTGCTGGACAAGGGTTTCATTAGACCAAGCTTCTCACCTTGGAGAGCTCCGGTCTTATTCGTGAAGAAAAAGGATGGCACGTTTCGTATGTGCATCGACTACCGGGAGTTAAACAAAGTGACAATCAAGAACCGTTACCCCTTACCTCGCATTGACGATTTGTTCGATCAACTGCAAGGATCGAGTTATTATTCTAAGATCGATCTGCGATCTGGGTACCATCAACTGAGAATTCAGGAGGAAGATATCCCCAAGACTGCTTTTCGCACACGGTATGGCCACTACGAGTTTTTGGTCATGCCATTTGGGCTAACCAATGCACCTGCAGTATTCATGGACCTCATGAATAGAGTGTGCAAACCTTACCTGGATAAGTTTATCATTGTCTTTATAGATGATATTCTCATCTACTCCAAAACCCAGGAGGAACACAAAGAGCATCTTCAATTGGCTCTTGAACTGCTAAGAAAAGAGAAGCTGTACGCTAAACTCTCAAAGTGCGACTTCTGGATTCGAGAAGTCCAATTTTTGGGACATGTTGTTAATGAACAAGGGATTCATGTGGATAAATCCAAGATAGAGGCGATCAAGAACTGGGAAGCACCAAAGACCCCAACTGAGGTGCGACAATTCCTAGGCTTGGCAGGCTATTATCGACGATTTATTGAAGGATTTTCAAAGATAGCCCAACCCCTTACAGCTCTCACCCACAAGGACAAGAAATATCTCTGGAATGACAAACAAGAAGCTGCATTTCAACTTCTCAAGCAGAAGCTCTGTAGTGCACCTATCTTATCACTTCCTGATGGAACGGACGACTTCGTAGTATATTGCGATGCCTCAATACAAGGACTTGGTTGCATGCTGATGCAACGAGAGAAGGTGATCGCATATGCTTCTCGACAACTAAAAGTCCACGAGAAAAACTACACCACCCACGTCTTGGAACTTGGAGCCGTGATATTTACACTCAAGATTTGGAGACATTACCTGTATGGTACAAAGTGTACGATATACACTGATCACAAAAGTCTCCAACACATATTCGAGCAAAAGGAACTAAACATACGACAACGTCGCTGGCTCGAACTCCTAAACGACTACGAGTGTGCCATCAAATATCACCCGGGGAAGGCCAATGTAGTGGCCGATGCCCTGAGTCGGAAAAACACCTCGAAAACCAAGAAGGTACGAGCTTTACAACTCACCATTCTTCCCAACCTCCCTGAGCAGATACGTAATGCCCAGGTGGAGGCACTTAAACCTGAAAACCTAGCGGCAGAATCACTAAGGGGAATGGGGCAACACCTTAAAGTAAAAGCCGATGGCTTACACTATTTCATGGAACGCGTCTGGGTTCCGCGTCATGGGGACTTAAGAGACCTTGTGATGGATGAGGCTCACAAATCCCGATATTCCATTCACCCTGGATCTGATAAGATGTATCATGATCTGAAGGTACTTTACTAGTGGCCGCACATGAAAGCCGACATCGCCACTTACGTAGGCAAATGCTTGACTTGTGCCAAAGTCAAGATCGAGTACCAGAAACCCTTTGGATTACTCACACAACCTGAGATCCCTATGTGGAAGTGGGAACAAATATCCATGGATTTCATCACCAAATTACCCCGTACTCCTAGTGGGTGTGACACTATTTGGGTAATTGTGGACCGACTGACTAAGTCAGCACATTTCCTTGCGATCAAGGAAAATGACAAGATGGAAAAACTAGCTAGAAGCTATGTCAAAGAAGTAGTCTCGCGGCATGGAGTGCCAATCTCCATCATTTCAGATCGAGAAGCCAGATTCACTTCTAATTTCTAGAAATCATTGCAAAAGTCACTTGGCACGCGGTTGGATATGAGTACAGCATACCACCCACAAACTGATGGCCAGAGTGAACGCACAATACAAACCTTGGAAGATATGCTACGAGCATGTGTAGTAGACTTTGGTAACAGCTGGGAGACTCACCTACCGTTGGTGGAGTTTTCCTACAACAACAGTTACCACACAAGCATCAAAGCAGCGCCTTTTGAGGCACTCTATGGCAGGAAATGCCGATCACCCATCTGTTGGGTGGAAGTGGGCGACAGTCAGCTCACCGGCCCGGAACTTGTGCATGAAACAACAGAGAAGATCGTGCAAGTCAGAAACCGCATGGCAGCAGCTCGAGATCGTCAAAAGAGCTATGCCGACAAACGCCGAAAACCTCTGGAATTTCAGGTAGGAGATAAAGTCCTTCTGAAAGTCTCACCCCGGAAGGGCGTCATTCGTTTTGGTAAACGAGGCAAACTGAACCCACGGTATATTGGGCCGTTCGAGATCCTGAAGAGGATTGGTCCAGTGGCATACCAACTCAACCTACCAGCTGAACTCGACGGAGTTCACAACGTATTTCATGTCTCGAACCTAAAGAAATGTTTATCAGATGAGACACTTATAGTCCCACTGGATGAAATCCAAGTGGATGAACAACTACGGTTCGTGGAAGAGATCGTGGACCGTGAGGTCAAACAACTCAAGCAAAGTAAGATCCCGATTGTCAAAGTCCGATGGAACTCGAAACGCGGACCTGAATTCACATGGGAACGTGAAGATCAAATGATGCGCAAATATCCCCATCTCTTCAAACAAACAGCGTCGAACGCCGACAACAACGAATAAATTTCGGGACGAAATTCCTTTCAACAAGGGGATGATGTGACAACCGGAAAATTTTTGTTTCTCAAACACTTTTGCTTCTCAAACACTACCAACAACAATCAAATTTCGGGACGAAATTTCTTTCAACAAGGGGATGATGTGACACCCGGCAATTTCAGGTAAATTGCGACTCTTACATTCTTTACATTTCACATTCATACTTGTTGCATTTCATTCAATTATATTTAATTAGATGAGTTGAACACAAACAACTGCGAAACGATACTTCGAGGAACTATCGAATCGTACATTGCACATTGGTTTTGGAAACCAAGTGTGGCAAACACAACACTAACACAAAACAATAATTCGGGGAATTATTGAATTGTGCATCACACGTTGATTAGGATTAATCAAGCGTGCAAACACTTCGTAAGACACGAACACAAACTATCGAAGATAATTCGAGGAATTATCGAAACACACACACACGAGTCTCACGAACGATTGGTGATCAAACAACTTATGTGCTATTAGATGATTATGTGCTTAAACGAGCATTAGATGCTTTGGATAAACATTAAGAATCGAGTACGAGCGAAATCGAATCATCGAAATCGAAAAACAAGGAAGTGGACTCATCGCGGTACGCGATGGTCCCTCGGCGAAAGGCTTCGCGGTACGCGAAGCGAACCGGGAGTCGAGACTCCCGAATTCCACCGCGGTACGCGGTAAAGGATTTTGATCGGCCTCCGCGGTACGCGAAGGCCATGCAGATCAGAATTTTCTATTTAATCAACCCCAAACCCATTTCACTCGGTTCCTTCACCATTTCTCCGAATTCCTTCGTCCATTCTCGACCAAAACCACTGAAATCAAGCACTCTAACCTACTGGAATCATCCTTGAAGCCATTTCTTGGTTATTGAAGGCCATAGGAACATCAAGGAAGATCGAGGAGCTCTCAATCGACAAGGAGATCGAATCCAGCCATCGTAGTAGCTCCACAACTTCTGTTTAACTCGAAATCAGTCCTCTAAGAGCTTCTAAGGTAGTTCCCTATGTTTATCTTTAGTTAGATCGTACATGCAATGGGTGAAAACCCACATGCAACTCCATGTGACCATCGAGCACGAATTTGTTGGTGATTTGATGTGTTATTGTTGTATATTTACTGGTTTTAGTGTTTGTTGATGTTAGATTTGAGTTTGGTTTAGTTATTGGTTGATTTGATAATGATTTGGTGCACTTGCCATAAAAGGAAACTTTTATGTTGCAAGTCTTGGATTAGTGATGATCTAAACATGTTAGACATGTCTAGATGTTGTTAAATGTATATTGGAGTGTTTAGAAACACATTGGAATATTTGATTTTGTCAAAAACATGGTTTTGTGTAAACTTGCTATAAAAGGAAACTTTTGAAAATCAAAAGAGGGCTTTTGATGTTTCAAAACGTTTTGATGAACTTTGAGTATTGAAATATGCTTAAAAATGGTTTCTAAGCATATTGGAAACCTTGATTTGTGAAAACGAGCTTTTAAACAAGTACTTGCTATTTTAGGAAACTTTTTTTTGGGCAAAACGACATAAATAGTGATTTATGCGCAACGACATGTTTTAAGGGTTTAAACGTATTTTATAAACATATTGGAAGTTATTAGTTTTATGAAATGAGATTTCATAACCACACTTTCCTAAATTAGAAACTTTCCAAAAATGGTAACTTATGTGATTAGAGTCATAGGATGCATTTTGGTGTCCTATGTGCATTAAGGCACATAAACACAACAATCGTGTCACCAACGATTCGTCGAGTCTCACTAGTCAACACACACGCACTCGGTTGAGCACACCGACACTTGGAGTTGTATGGGATACAACACAACACAGAACACATACTCACACCTATATGGTTATAGGTGCCTACTAGCAGGATTGGTAGCATTCGAAGACGCGAACACACAAACACACCGAAACTGCTAATCAGGTGAGTTCACGGCCCCTTTTTACTTTTCTAACCTTTGGGGGAGAAAACAATGCATTATAACTGTTTTGAATAACAACTCGTTTCATTTATTTATGTATGGACATGCTTTATCACTATATGTATATGTGTGGACCACATCACAACCAAAAGTCCTCGCGATACTCCACGGACCGTTAGTAACGTGTAGCGCCTAGTGTGGTAATCTTGAATAGTACTATTTGGGCCTGACAAGCCCCACCCATCGCGCCTGGGAGGCCAACCTGACTGTAGGTCGGAATGGGTGCAATATTGACCAACACTTTGCCATTGTCTTGTGATGGACATGGCGAGAGGCACAACTATCAGCTTCGGTACGACCCCGCATATAATATAACTGTATTGACTAGCTATCAATCGATACTGCATTGTAACGATACGTAGATAATTACTGTTACTTTAAACATTGGATGTTTATTGCTTATGAAAAACCTGTGCTCTCACCAACCATTGTGTTGACCATTTTACTCGCATGTTTTCTCAGGTAACTAAGGCACGCGCACAAGGATTAGGATGCTAGGCTGGAGTCGCATGCATTTGCTTATGTGTCTTAGACTATTAAACCTTGGTTAACATTTTGTTATGTTATTTGATGTATTGTTAAACAATTTAAATCGCTTCCGCACTACTCCTTAGATGTTGTATTGAAAAATAATTTAGTTAACGCTTCCGCTATCTATGAATGTTAATCTGTTTTGATAACCTACACTTACTTCCGCAACTCTGATTTTACAAACTGTTTTATCCAAGTTATTGGATGTATGTATGAAACTGGACATGTAGGTCTCGCAAGTTGTGAGACCGGAGACTGCGATCCTGACAATCTGTTGTTGCTCGCGCCCCAGGAGGGACGGGATTTCTCGGGGTGCGACACATATTCCTTTGCTTTCCACCAAGCCAAAATATCAAAATTGCGATATGACTTGACCGTCATATCAGATGAGTAATCAGTACCACTATACAGGCCAAGTTCGCTTGAAGGGGTATTACCCCTTTGTTGTTTAGCCGTGACGTTTCGAACAGTGTTCAATAGGCTAACCATCGGATCTCGTGCTCGAGAAGCACTCGAACTTGATGAGGTACCAGGGGTGGGAATGTGTATGTTGGAACCATATTTAATCACATAAAAGTCATACATATATTTTAAATTATTATAAGTAAAAACATTTTTTTGTTTCGGTTGAAATGCTTGGGTCAACCTCATGTAGATCTAGACCGCTATAAATTTCGTCTATCATACATTCGACCTCCGTAACATTTAAAATTGGGTTTAAAGCGGCGGTGCAAGTAAAAACGGGTGGTAATTCAAGAAAATACGTTAGTAATTTTTCCTGCATTGGCGATATCATGTTAGAAAACATTTGATTTTTATTTTCAAAATTTTTAAGATTTGTGACCATTAAAAATAACTCCGAAAGAACCAAAAAACTAGTCGGATAATAAGCCCCCGCTAATTTAGTAGTTGAGGATTTAAAAACTTTAAGAAATTCAGATAGTAGTTGGATATTATCCCAAGAGCTATCCAAAAACACGTCTGCCAATCCATTTCGGCAAGACTATTATGAAACATTTGCAAAGTATCTTTTTGTCATAAAGCACTTTCAAGGATTAGTCAAGTGGAATTCCATCTATGATGTACATCCCAATTTGCAACCAAAGCAATCATTCCCGTATCTTTACAAAATTTCCTATATGTCATATGTCGTTTCCTACTCTTTTTAAAAACATCATGTAGTATTTGTCTACAACCGTTTGTGAATGTTGTAACATCATCAGTGCCAAGGTCGTCTTGAACAATTAAATTTATTATATGTGCAACACATCTTGAGTGAAAAAAAATACTCCATTACAAAATCGGAAGATATTTTAGTTTTAATTTGTCAACCGCCGTCATATTGTTTGAAGCGTTATCAAATGTCATTGAAAATATTTTATTTTCTAATTTAAACGACCTTGTTACATAATCTAAAATTTGAAATAAAAGGTCACAGATATGTGGATACAGAAAAAGTTCAAAATTAATGGTGCGTTTCATCATTACCCACAATGACGGTTCTACACAATGAGCGGTGACACAAAGGTAGGATTCAGGTAGATTATGTGGAGCCGACCAAACATCACTAGTTAAGTTTAACCCCGTATTTAAATTTTCAAAATATGCAACTAGTTCTTGTTTGGCATTTTTCCACATTTTTAAACAATAACGTCAAAGAGTTTGTCGACGTGGGTGTAGCGTGGTTGAAGCGTCTCCCGAATCATGTTTGTCAACCGAGGGTTGTCGAAGTGGGTAAATGGCAACGCCTCTTGAATCACAAACTTCGCCATTCGATCCAGAACCCGATCGAGGTCATAATTAAATATGTCACCTTGAACATCCATTTGCTTTTATTGGGACTCGGGATCCTTTTTCAACGCCTTGCAAAATGGTTTGTTGATGTGTTTCTTCAAATTCGAATTTGATTCTTTCCCTAAATATATTCCACAAAACTTGCAACGAGCTTTTAGATACCCATCACTAAGCTCGACCAAATCCCAATTGCACCAAATCTCCGGGTTCCGATTGTGTTCAACAACACGAACAAATGTTGGTTCCGTGTTGGAACCTTGACCGACCAACGATTGTGAAGCATCCATGATAACAAAACGAAATGTAGAAGAGTATTGGGAGTAGGAAACAAGAAAGCAAAAACCAAAACGAGAGCAAGAGACTCAACAAGCGCGTATAAAGAGCGTTTTTTGCGTTTTTTTGCGTTCGGGATTGCATTTTGAGTTGTGTGATCACTCCATACCACCCACTACCTATTTATACTAGTTGAGGGTGTAAAAAACAGCTAGAAACGAGCTCCAAACGGTCAAAAAACGGCTATTTTTCGATCTCCAGCGTTCATATCTCGTCTAACGGCTATAACCGGGCATAAACCGGTTCCAATCGGGTCCGGAAAGGAACCGGTTCCTGTCCGGGTACTAACTGATTGACTGGGGAAATCTAGAAACCGGTTACTAACTTTCGGGTACAAACCGGTTCTTGTCTTTACCGGGTAGGAACCGGTTCAGGTACGGGTCGGGTCCACTGGGACAAGTCCTAGAACCGGTTTCGTTGGCCACCTCTACGTCGAACCACAAATACAAAGGAATAGAAGATTAAGATTGAAGAGAGACTGGAATCGATTGAAGAAAACTCAAACAGACCAAGATGAATGTTGAATGCGTCGATGTCTTGAACATGCCGATGTCTCGATCGACCCTTCGTTTCTCGTTCAATCGGACCGATCATCTCCCCATTCTCATTTCCATTTGCGATTCCCAATTTCTCCATTTCCATCATCCTCATATTCAGCCTTTGCCCTAGCTTTTTTTAATCGCTGCTTCTGGGTTCCCTTATTTCCCCCAATTTTCACGACGGGAGAATTCTCCTTCATGGTCCATAATCCATTTTTTTAAAGCCTACTTTCATAACCGGCTGGGCCGCACGGCCCGCAAGATAATACCCACATAATTCATTATTTGGCCTAGATATATGATATTTGTATATAAAAAAATTCAAAAAATTGGGGGCCCTATTTTTTAGGTGGCCTCAAGCTCTAGCTTGGCCTAATATGACTAATGGGCCAGCCCTGTTTCAAAGTCCTGCATATCTCCAGAAATTTTTATTCGATCAAACATTGGTTCATTCGAAATCTATTACGAATTCATACTTTTTCTTCGAATTGAATTGAATTTTATCTGATCAAATATTTTGGTGAACCACAAATAGTTTGATTTGAAAGTGTTAGCCATGACTTTCAATTCATCCAATGTAACATTCGTGTTTGTTAATTGTGATATACTCTGCAAGTAATGCCTGGTAACAAAATTTACGTGTCAAACGACAATTTCTTATTATAATAGATACAATCGAATTATTATCAAAATGTAAGATTTATAGAGAATTAGTGGGCACAAGACCTAATTACCCGGTCCCATAGAATTCATCCGGTTTTTGTTACAAAATTTAAGTGTCAAACGAGAATTTATTTATTTTTTTAAAAAGAAATCATATCAAATTAACAAGAATTGCAAAGCTAAATCACCAAGTTCCATAAAATTTGGCCATTTTTTGTCATGAAATCTAAGGTTCTTTTGTTTTTCGTTTTTTCTCTCTTAAAGCATGAATTAATGTAACCCTTAGTTGAGTCACTAGCAAAAAGGAATTGCGTTAACTCAACTCACGAATAAAAAAAAAGTTCAAATTAAGTGAAAAAATTTAGTTAAAAAAGTATTGCACTTTCAAAAATGCATTATATTTTTGAGCATTTGCAACCATCTTGGCCCGATAGCCAGTTGGCATAATGGTGTAACAAGTAAAATTACCCATATTTCTATGATTACAATAAGTAAGATTTCTATGAATTTTCTCAAATAAATCATGATGTAAATGTTACAACTAGAAATATATAATTAACATAAACGAATGCAAATTAGTTTTGATGTTAAAGATTGAGTTTTGGATGGAAAATAGGCAAAATGGTAAACATCAGGTCGTTTTAAGTATGTTTGGAGACTCGGCCGAGTGTGGTCAAATTCAGTCGGATGTGTCAAAACCCAAATTTCAGGACATAGTCGGATCTCAGTGCCATGCTGAATCTCATACTCGGCTAGATCATGACCCGCCGAATCTCAAACTTGGTCAAGTTCTAATTATTGATGCAATTCACACATAAACTAATGATATGTTACTAAGGGACTCTGGCAACAAAAAATGTCTTATAAGCAGCAATTAGTAGCTCAATACGAGTGTGTTTTGGATGCCCTTCTTTAAAAGTTATTACTTAAATGCTTTAAATACTTTTTTTTGACTTTTGAGGGTCATGTGCATACTACTTGATTGCATGTCATAACGGGTTAGACACGACCCGTTAAAACAAGACACGTTAACAAAACACGAACTGGGTAGAGACGAACACGACACGAACACGACCCGTTAACAACACGTTAAAAACTAAGTTTATGATGTATGAACCAACTGAAAGGACTCCTGGTTCAAGGTCTTTCAAGCAGTGGCGCATGTTAGTAAAGAGCGCGGGGGGGGGGGGGGGACCGCTCCCTTGTTTTTTCGTTTGGTAGTGTACATTTCCTGATTCGTAGTGCAAAATTTAAAAAAAATTTATTTCGCCCCCTGAAAAAAAATATATACCCTATGTTTGCCCCCCCTAAAAAATTATTAAATTTTTTTTAAATAATTTATAAACATATAAAACCGATTCGATTAAACCTATAAACAAACAAATTTATGGGTATATATTAAGCCCAAAATCTGTTTAGTGTTTACCCAATCTCCAAAGTCCAAAAACTTAAAAGTTAACATCTGTTTTGTTTACTCATTTAGGAAGAAAAGAAAAAAAAAACGCCTTCAGACCTTCACTCCTTGCGTTGCCCGAGTCTCGACCAGCCACCAGCAGCACCGCCGCACGCCCGTCGCCCGGCCTGCCGTTTGCGTCTGTGCACCGTCCCGCCTGCCGCCTGCGGCCCTGCTTCCAGCTTCTTCCTTCTTGCGTGATTCGTGAACCAGGTAATGAATTCAGCCTCTCACCTCTTCCTACTTGTTATTTGATTTGATTAAGTATTTGAGTAGTTTAATTGTTGTTTCTTGTTACTTTTGTTAATTGTTAGTGAATTAAAACATTTAGGGTATAAATTTAGTGTCTGAGATAGGGAAAGGGAAAATGATTGAATCATTTTTTAAAAAACAAGTTGTTGATGAAAAAAGTGATAAGGCACGTCAAGAGAAAAACAAAAACGTCAAAGATGTTCAACTAGTGAGCCGAATCATCCGGTTAATGAAATGAATCTTAACCATGGTATTCCAAATGGTAATGAAGTGGTTGTTAACAATTTAGAAAGAAATCCGGTTAAATGAATTCAAATGTTTGATCGTCCGGTTAATTTAAGGGAACAAGTAAGACGGGCTTATTTGAATTTAGAACCATACCAAATCTATCTTAAAGAGTATCCTAAAGATCAAAAGCAACGTAGATTCATAAATGCTTGGTTCAAGATGTTTTCTAGTTGATTAGAGTATTCACCAACAACAAATGCTTCATATTGTTTTCTTTGTTATTTGTTTAATGATAAACCAAATGTGTGCAGTGGATATGATGCATTTACAGTTAAATGTTTCAACAATTGATAAAAAGTTAGTGATGAGAAAAATTGTGCATTTCTTGAACCATATTGATTCTTCTCAACACAGAAATGTTGTGACTTATAGTGAGAATTTGCTAAATCAAGCAACACACATTGGAAACGTCTTTGAAAAACAAAGTCAAGAACTAATATTAAAGAACCGTTTAAGATTAAAAACTTCGATTGATGTAGTTCGTTGGTTGACATACCAAGCTTGTGCCTTACGTGGACATTATGAATCTATTAATTCTAAGAATCGGGGTAATTTTCTTCAAATGCTAAAAATTTTAGCTTCTTATAATGATGAAGTTGCGAAAGTTATATTACAGAACGCTCCTTATAATTCAAAATATACTTCTATTGAAATTCAAAAAGAAATTCTAGATATTATTGCAAATAAAGTTAGAGGCCATATTCGTAGTGAAGTGGGGGATTCATACTATTGTGTAATGGTTGATGAGTCACGAGATGAGTCGAAAAAAGAGCAAATGGCCATAGTTTTAAGATTTGTTGATGCACAAGGGATCGCAAGAGAAAGATTTTTAGGTTTGGTTCATGTTAAGGATACCTTATCATTAACATTGAAAACAAGTTTGTGGAATCAACTTTTGCAATATCAGT
Organism: Mikania micrantha; assembly: GCA_009363875.1. Taxonomy (NCBI): domain Eukaryota; kingdom Viridiplantae; phylum Streptophyta; class Magnoliopsida; order Asterales; family Asteraceae; genus Mikania; species Mikania micrantha. The sequence goes on from CM018683.1 coordinate 14,886,969, forward strand.
TTGATGTTCAAAAAATTCGTGGTCAAGATTATGATGGTGCTAGTAACATGAGAGGAAAATGGAACGGACTACAAGCACTTGTTCGTGATTATTGTCCTTGTGCATCTTATGGTCACTGCTTTGCTCACATGTTACAACTTGCCTTGGTTTCAGCTTCAACTGAAATTACTCCAGTACACCAATTCTTTTCAAACTTGGTTTTTACTATAAATGTTGTTTGTGTTTCTAGTAAGCGTCATGATGAGTTACATAAGGCAAAGGCAGATGAGATTCAAAAATTGTTATATTTGGGTGAAATTGAATCAGGAGCGGGACTTAATTAAGCTAGGACATTAAGTAGACCTGGTGATACACGTTGGGGTTCCCATTTGAAGTCCGTTTGTAGTTTGATTGAAATGCTTGATGTTACTCGAGTCGTTCTCCGGGGAATTATTGAAGACTTATCTCATACTACTCATTCACAACGTGGAGATGCTGATACAACTTACGGTTACTTGCAATCATTCGAGTTTGTGTTTATTCTTCACTTGATGAAGGAACTAATGGGAAAAACCAATGATCTTTCTAAAGCACTACAAAAGAAATCCCAGGATATTCTTAATGCCATGGAGTTAGTTTCATCAACAAAGGATAATCTAACACTTTTAGAAACAATGGATGGGATTCTTTTTTTTTTCAAAGGTAACTTTTTTTGTAGGGAACTTCAAATAGATTTGCTCAATATGGAAGCTTCATATACTTCAACTCGATATCAACCTCAGAAAAAAGATCTTCATGTTACATTTGGACATTATTACCAAGTATATTTGTTTAATGCCACATTAGACAAACAACTACATGAGTTGAATAGTAGATTTAACGAGGAAATGATAGAGTTATTATCTCTTAGTTCAAGTTTAGCTTCAAAGAGATTAATGTTAATGAGGTTTGTCTTCTTGTTGAAAAGTATTATCCTCAAGATTTTAGCGATCAAGAGAAGATTCAGTTACGATATCAATTGGAAATTTTTAATATTGAGAAGTCAAAGAATATCAACTTAAGTGGTGCATCAACAATTTCTAATCTATGCAAAAGTCTTGTGGATACTAAGAAATGTAAAACATACTATTTGGTTGATAGAGTGATTCGGCTAATTCTGACACTTCCAGTTTCAACTGCAACAACAAAGAGGGGGTTTTCAGCAATGAAAATATTTAAAAATCGCCTTCGTAATAAGATGTTAGATGATTATCTTGCGAATAGCTTGGTGATTTACATAGAGAAGGAAATTGCCAAAAACTTTGATTCGGAATCCATAATCGATGAATTTAAAAATCTTAAAGGTCGTCGGATTGAGTTGTAATCTTCTTTAAGGTACTCAACTTTTTCACTCATCATGATAATTATTTATGTCTTTGTTTGTTTTAAAAAAAATCTACTTTTTATTGTTTGATCCGACCCGACCCGGACTCGAATCACCAGCCCGAACATTTAACTGTTAGCGTTAGGCCGTTAGGGAAAAAAATTATAAATGTTGCAAATTTCGCCCCTAGACTTTTGGTCAAGCTCCGTCACTGCTTTCAAGTGGCACTAATTGTTATTCCCAACAAATTGACACGAGCTCAAGTCTCACAAAGCAAGAAACGAATGATTTAGGAGTAGATTTTAGCACGTGTGTGTTCGTTGTTCAAGAAAAGTTTACTGCCATCTCGTTGTCCATTAATAAGACTTGATAACCTTTCTAACAACAAATCTATCATACTTTTACTTTTAAATTACCTTCAAACTAAAGGTTGTTTGATTTATTAGGTGTTAAGTGAGTAGATGGTCTTAATCATTGAGACTTTGTTTAAGCTTAATGGTTAAGAGGTTGTCAGACTGATTTAAATGTGTTTTTTTAGTGAAACAAACATTTTTAGCCTCTGGAAAAATACAAAGGTAGCTTCAAAATTACATATATCCCCAATAATAAATAAAAACTACAAATATCCCCATGTTCCAAGATTGCCCCTTAGTAAGGAGAAATATGCAAATTATTTTTAGTTAGTTCATTAAGGGTGAATTAGGAAATACATAATTTGTTTATTAATAAAATGGATAAATCTACCTATACTAATAAATAAAAGTTTTTGAGTGACACATGTCATGATTTTAAAGCATTTCAACATTCATTTTCCGTTTCTCTCTCATATTAAATATATACTTTTATGCATTTTTAAAATAATTTTTTTAATACATTAAAATATATTAATATGAAAAACACACTTTTTTTTGAAAAATATATTATAAATTATAAAATTTTTAAAAACAATTATTTGAACATAATGTTTAAGAAAAAACAAATTATAAAAAAAGTTGTTTAAAGACATAATATTATTATTATAATACTTAAAATATTAAATAATACGAAATTGTAATCGTATTTTATATTAAAATTCATCTTAATTTTTTTCAAAATTTTAATTGATAATTATTCGTTATATTTTTTTTATTCAATCCGTGTAATATACGGGAACTAACCTAGTATGTAATATATATGGTTTAGAAAGTTGAAATATGTAATTTAGTTTTATAATTGGGTAAATATGTAATAAATTGTTTTAGTAAAGGATATATATAATTGACCTTTTTTTTTTAATTTGTCTGATAATATTTATTATTATTCTTTGTTTTATTAAACGTCCCATCACAGGCACAAGTCCCATAAAATAAAATAAAAAATAGTAGTGTACAAAAATACTTGTTTCAATGAATGGGATTTATTCATTAAAATGTATTTCATCTTGAAAAGAATGAAAGCAGTTTTTGTGCTTACATTTAATTCCAGTCTGGTTACAAAAAAGAAGCTATGTGGGTCTAACCTCAAATCCTTGAATAACAAGCCCCTGAAAGGTGGAGTTATTATCATATGGAACCAAATAAAAACTCACACGAACCATTATGATGATATCGACAGTTCGAAATTCCCAAATTTGTACTTCCATCCAACCATCGTTCCTTTGTTGTGGAATACCTTTTATTTGTGGCCTATGGACCGGGTTGTGGGTGTTTTGATCAGCCTTTGGTCTAATAACTGGGGTTGTAGGAATTACTAAATACACATACCAACAATTATCATCTGAACCAGGCCATTTGATAACTGTCACAGGACCCTCAAATCTTGATTGGTTTTCTGGTAAGTACTTGTAAACAAGGTAAGTTGCATATGTTGTTTGAGGCGATAACAGGTGGGATTGAATTTCGCAATCGATGTAAAATCCAAATAACCTATGCAAAGTAGCTTCTTTAAACCTGAAAAATGTTTAAAAGATCATCTTACATGTAAAGGAAATGCTAGAAAATCAACTTCATTTTTAGGCAAGCTTCAAGAAACAATGTTTAAAAGATCATCTTACATATTGTCCGATCTTCCAATTTTTAGGGGATTAGGGCTGTAATGGCCTTTTAAGGGATTAGTGAAAATAAGGGAAAAAAAGTAATTTCGGAGAAATGGGGTAAAAACTTTAAGAGAGTTGAATATTTTTTTTAAATGTGATTGGTTTAAAAAAATTTTGTGGGGGGCAAAACCAATATTTAAAAAAAAAGTTACCTTACGGTCCAAAAATTAAAACTTCTGTCGAAAAAAGGAGTTGGGACCGTCGCCCCCTCTGGCCCCTTCAATGCTTCGTCCATGCAGCTAGAGAAATTAACTTATAGGTATATAGTACATGTTTTCAAAACTTGCTACTTGCTACAACATATCTAGTATGCTTCGTCATCAGTTATAACTAAGCCTAACAAAATGCGTGGTTGGGTTGTGAAGTTATATATGAATCTACCCACATTTTGGACTCCACCTATGGGTGCTACACCTAGGACCTTGCAAGGGGTGTGGCTCTCATGACCCCCGCTTGCTTAGAAGCTCGTAAATCTTAAACGAGCATGCACTCCACACATCCAGCTCTTTAAGATTCTTTTACATTAAATTACGCTAAAATATACGACACTATTTTACAATGTTACCCATTTGAACACAAACTACGTTAATTGTTCACCAAAATCAATTCGATTATCTTGTTTTAGGTCAAGATTGTGAGGACTTATGATATGAATAAATTGTAAGTCACACTTCATGCTTGAACTTCACACATACATAAATAAATTGACTCTCTAGTTAGGAACACAAACTTAGAGGAAGAACATTCTACAAGAAAATTGATGGGAATATATATATAAGAACCTTGATTCGGATAAATGTATCTCGTCCTTGTTCCAAGACCTTATGTAAGCCGCTGATAGTTTATGACATTTCTTCCCGTTTTTGTCAAGAAAAAACCACTATAAAACAACAATATAAACATGTAATTAGTACTTGTTTAGCAATTTAATAATGGAACTTACGGATTAGTAGCAAATGTAAAGAATCATTCCTTTCAAAGTTACCTTTTTACCATCATCGATTAAGAACCCTTTGCGAATAATTGAGTAAGCTTCCTTCTTTGTTGTCCATTGCAAGATATCTGTTGACCATTTCATTATGTCTTCATAATCAGTTGGCAATTTTTCTTCCCAATATGCATCTGAATCTGATATGCTTTGATTCTCATCTTTATGTTCCTCCTGCAGAACATAATCATATTTATTAGACTTTGATCATATGACTAATAGTTGAGTTGTTCTATTTTTTTAATGATGTACATGTACATGAATAATTAGACTTTATTTTTGTCATCTTACTTTCTCCATGGGCCGAAACTCAATGCTTTCTATTTCAATTAAATCATAAAAATTATTGAAGCCATCAAACAAAATTTCAAGATCAACAATTCTGCAGTCGCCAGTAAACTGAAACAATTCACACGCCCACCATCCATCTTCTATCTCATACGCAAGGTATGAAACTGAAGTTTTTGTCTCCTCTTGTAATCTGTATCTGAGGTATATAGGTTGCCATTTGCTCGCGAGGAAGCGAAACTTAAACACAAGATTCACCGAGTATGTGGTTAGTGGTGACAGGAATTGGCTTTTTACGTTTGTTTTCAATTTCCCATCCTTGTAAGGGTAGTTTCCCACTGGAAATCTGCTTGAATAGGATTGTTCATAACTCTTGTATTTACTTTCCTTACGAATCCTGCAAGTTATAAATGTTCAAAAAATCCGAAATCTGAAAGAAAGAAAAAACCAAAACCCGTATCCGAAACAAAAAAAATCGACTCGAATCTTGATTTGGGTTGTTTGGGTCACATTTGTTTTAATCTGAAAAAGTTATTCGTATATTCGGGTCGGATTCAGATTTTAGGTTTCATGTGATTTGGGTTGTTCAGATATCCGAATAATACGATTAATTACAAGCCAATTAACCATTATTATTTTCGAGGTGTTGGTGTTGTCCTGGTGTTTTTTTATGAATCATATAATTTATTTAGACTAGTTTATTATGATGTACTTGTGATCATTTTTGAAATTTGAAATTTGAAATTTGAAGAGCTATATTGTTAATCAAAACTATATGTTCTACATTAGGAACCAAACTGCAAGAAAAGATAAAAGCCAAAATATAAACAAAAATTAGGAAAATGTTATTCAGGTTGTTCGGATTTGTCTGAATATGAATCCTAGTTCAGATAGATTCATGTTGGATGGGTTTCAAACTAATTCGGGTCGGATCAGGTTCGGATAGAAGCAAAAAATTTCAAACCCGAGTAACCCGTAATCCAACCCGATGAACTCCAAGTCATTTGCCCTATAAACTCCAAGTCAATTGTCCATACAACCGATATGAAACAATCATATACTTTGCAATGGTTTCAATCGATGTGTAACAGAATGATGCATTGCTTTTATACTTGTCAAAATCTAAATAAAAACAAGATGAGAAATCACCCTGACTTAAAACGTGACGCCCATGAATTACTTGTAATATCTGAACTCAAGCATTCTGCAAAAGATATCATTTCATAGTTTTCTCCCTTTTTGTTTATAGAAAACCACTGTCCATTAAGTAGTTCAAGTTAGTATTATAGCGTTGGCATTAGAAGATAAACAATATTCAACAAGTAGAAAACTATTTACCGTTTTGCCACCGTTAAGGAGGACCCCCTTGTACATAAGTTGCTCCAATTCTGCTTCGGATATATAGTACAGAGGAGGTTCCGCGGTCATAGCAATCTTTTGGAGAAAAAGCCATGGCAACTTCCCTTCGGTAAGCTCTTGTCGTTCGAGTGCAGACTCAAGTTCTGTCAAAACCTCAACCATTTTAGGCCTGTCTTCACGAGATTCTTTCAAACATCGATACGCGATGTTTGAAACTGTTTCTAAAGAATTCTGATCTAATGGTTTGATGGTTGGCAAGTTAAAGATGATATTATTTAGCTTCTTATGTTCATAGCTTTCAATCCACATGGGCACAAATTTCTTCTCAACACGACCATCTCTATATGTACAACATAATGCCCCACATAAAACCTCGAATAAAACCACACCGAAAGAGTAAACGTCTGACTCTTTTGTTAGGGTGTGAGTCATCGCATACTGCGGATCACAGTACCCCGCGGTACCTGCTGCACTGGTGACAATAACTGACTGTTGCTCATTAGCAGGGCCCATTATCGATAGCCCGAAATCAGAAACTTTAGCGTTCCAATGGTCATCAAGTAGGATGTTGGAGCTTTTTATATCACAATGGATAAGTCGTTGATGTGTCTCCCTTGGATCATGAAGGTGGCTTAGTCCCTTGGCTGCATCAAGGCATATCTTGAGACGTTGTGACCACGTTAGATGCGGTGAACTTAAATGACCGTCAAGGCTACCACGAGTCGCGTGTTCATACACAAGGATCATTTCATTCCTTTGGTAACAAAATCCCAAAAGTGAGATGAGATTTTCATGGCTGTAACGGGAGAGCGTTGTGATCTCTTTCAAGAACTCGGGTATACCTTGTCCATGCTTAGGATCAAGTCGCTTGATAGCAGCCATGCCTCGGCCCTTAGAGTGAGACACTTCTCCTTTATAAACTTTCCCAAAACCACCACCTCCAATGCAGTTCTTCTCATCGTTGAAGTTGTCTGTGGCTGATGTTATCTCTTCTAGTTGGATTTTAAGATGTTGAAACTGACTTAAGAATGCATCCATATTTCTGGATCAAACAATCAGTTTTAGATGCAAATAAAAAGGTTCCAAGAAATTGCAAGTGCCCAGAAGATCGGTGTGTGAAGAACCAACTCAAAAGATGCAGTTTGTAATAATAAAAACAGGGAATTGAAAGATGGTTGGATCTTCAAATTTACAGGATGAAATACAGGCTGACTTTATGAGTTCATTGCTTGCAAATTATAAAAGCGGCTATTCAGACGTTGAAGACTTTTGGCCATATATTATTTTTTATTTTTTTGACCGGAAACATTGACTGTCTTGACACGTCCCGAAGATAAGCTTTTATATTAGTCATATATATCTTAAAATTTCAGAAGGAAACATGCCACTGTGATAAAACCTCAGAGTCAGGATTAGAAGCTCAGATCATATTTTACTTGATAATCTGAAGGTGAAACCGTAATTAAAATAAATACTGATACTTTTCAATAAAGTTTAAAATGATTCTGAAGTTGAAACTGTATTAAACACAATTTTAAAAAAATGCAAAAAGGAAATCGGTAATGAAAGTTTTGTTATTTTTTTTTTAACAGCAAACGTCCGGTTACCCGGGATCACCCTGGCAAATAGATCACCCTTCCGCCCGAATAACAGAGCGTGGTGACCTGATTCACCTGCCCAGGAGAAAACCTACAACTAGGAAAACCCCCTGGCTCACCTAGAACAATATTTGCTCTAGGTGAGACTCCAACCCAAGACCTCTCATAAGAGAAGTCAAGTGTCTACCATTAGGCTAGAAGCTCTTTAGTGAAAAAGTTTTGTTATTTAACTAGTGGGTTGCCCACCAACGATCCTCAACTCAATTGTTTAAGGGTAGGTACATGTGGCTTCAATATTGGGTAGTTCACGCGTTCAATATCTGGTATGGATAAAATAGAGGTTTCATGCTCGGCCAGGGGCTTCCCTCACCTATGGTAGTTAGGTTTCCTCCTATTAGGTGTGGATATGATCAGGTATGTGTATGACCCGTCAGTAATCTAAATTATTGTTCAAAAAAAACTAGTGGGTTACCCCAAAACGCTGCGGCGGAAATTCCGCAATAATTTCAAAAATCAGAACGTTGACATGATTCGGTATTTCAAAAAGCAGATGTAAACCACATCAAAACGTAGTATTTTTTTTTTTGAAAGGCTCATTTCATTAACAAAACAAAAACTAGCAAGAAGCTAGCAACAACAACAAAACACAGATACAAAGAAACTATATGACAAAACTACACCAATCACTCCATTTAATGTTCCTTAACCCCGATCTATACTTGATCCAAGAGAAAGAAAGTGCTTTGATATCTTGACAAGCCTTTGAAAGAGCTGACTCCTTGTTTCCAAATGCAACTTCATTACGTGTTTTCCAAATGCACCATAAGGCCGAGATTATGATTGTACGGATAATTTTCCTTTTCTTTTTATCCGTGGAAGCCGATAAGTGAATATATAATAAATCATTTATGCAGAAAGCGTATATGGGGTTGATCTTACACCAAGAAGAGATGAAACTCCATACTTGATTTGCAAATTCACAAGATAACAATAGGTGGTCGAGATCCTCCTCAAGTGTTTTACAAAGATGGCATAAATGGTTGCTGCCCAAGACACCACGGACAGCAAGATTCTTCATCGTCGGCAGCCTGTTCCTAGCCAGTCTCCAGCAGAAAATGTTTATTTTGATAGGAATCCATCTTAGCCAATCATGAGCCAATAATTGAGGTCCGGAAGAAGATTTTTGAAGGATTGAACGCATGGAAGATATAGAAAAATTCCCCGATTTGTCAGGAAGCCAAGACCAGGTATCTTTGCCCGGACGTTGATGTGTACCTGCAATCAATTCTAAACATTTCTCCCATTGAAGAGCTTCAATTTGCGACAGCACCGGTGCTTTCCATCTCCACTTCCAGCATGTGGATTGATCCTGCACAAAAAAACATTCATCCACAAGAATAGACTTACAAGATTCGATGGCATAGAGATCCGGAAAGAGCTCTTTGAACGGTTTGTCAGCAACCCACGTGTCAATCCAAAAACGAACCGAGGAGCCCGAGTTTACATTGCCTTTAATAAAGTGGTTCAAGTTGATGTTTTTTTGGAACAAGTGATTTTCCAACTTTGCAATAGATGACCATATACCTGGAAGATTTTTTCTGTGAGGAATGCAAGAGCATGATCTGTTTGTTTGGTGTAGGGCGTAAATTAGTTTACGCCATGTTGAGTTTTCTTCCTTACGAAATCTCCACCACCATTTTGAGATTAAAGCATAATTATGATCACGCAGCGGAGTAAGACCAAGACCCCCCATCTTCTTGGGTTTTATAATGTCATCCCACGCAACCCAAGCAATTTTATTTCTATCACAGCTACCTCCCCAAAAGAAATTCCTTCGCTTAGCTTCTAAAATATCAATAACTTTAGCCGGCGCTTTGTACAGTGAGAAATAATAAGTTGGAAGGGCTTCAAGTATTGATTTGAGAATTGTTAATCTTCCCCCAATAGAGAGCGTTTTTTCTTTCCACGTAGCCAAACGCTTATCAAAAGCATTTACCACTGGGGACCAACTATTGATTCGGTTCATATTGGCTCCAACAGTAAGACCAAGATACGTAAAAGGAAGGGAACCGACTTTGCACTTAATGTATTCAGCCTCCTCAGCAATGCTTATGTCTGTTATGTTTAAACCATAAAGGGTGGACTTGGAAAAATTGATGTTGAGACCGGAAATCGCTTGAAATCCCCTTAACAATCTTTTAATGTTGCGCAAGTTTGTAGTATATCCATCTCCAATAATGATAGCGTCATCCGCATATAATAAGTGAGATATCAATGGACCATTATTCGGAGCTTTAAACCCGGAGAAAAGGTTTTCTGAACACAACTTTTTTATCATGCACGATAGCACCTCCATGCCAATGATGAATAAGAATGGGGAAAGGGGATCACCTTGTCTAACCCCTTTCTGACATTGAAATTCGAATGTGGGAGAACCGTTGACGAGGACCGAAGATCTAGCAGCAGAAAGTATACTCATAACCCAATTGATAAACTTTGGAGAATTATTAAAATATTTCATAAAGTTAACAAATGTATATATGGAGATGGTTCGAATGTTAACACTTCCGTATTGCGATAACCGAGTAACTGCATCTTAATACTTTGAGACACGCATTAAAAAGGTGTAAGTTTTTTTTTATTAATATAAGTGGACCCTACATTAATTAAAAAAAACATACACATTTAAAGTTACTTTAGTGTAGGCCCCAAAGTAATAAGATGTAATTATTCGGTTAACACAGTAAACATGGTTTAACATTTGATAATCTCCCTGTATATATATGTATGTATAGATATAATATATAATATTTAATTATATAACTTTTATTATTTAATATTTTAATATGGCAAATGACAACCATATCAATCAAGTAATCAACAGGGCCACGAAACTTGTTTTTTTTTTTTCCGAACGATTGCAGGTGCCAGCTTGAGATAAAATAAAAAAATTTTTACATATATCTTGACATCTTGTTGTAAGAATATTTATAACATTTTTATTAAATTTCTTAAAATCAATTACATATTTCCTCCTTAATTGTCTAACTTAATTATATAGAATGGGAAATAACTTTTAAAACAGGAAAATATATTAAAAAGGAGAAATATGTAAATGATGCTAAAATAAAAATATGGTTTTTGAACGAAAATCGTTTAAAACCCATATAGGAACCGAGTTTTAGGCATACCGATTTGAACCAAATCCAAATCATCAGTTTGTAACAAGTTTAGAGATTTTACACAGCTGGTTTTTAGGAGCCACTTTTCCATGGCCATATCAAGGGCTGCTCAACTGAAAAGAGTTACGTTTTTGAGTCTTTTTTTAACGAGTGATGGGAAATGAAGACGTGACTCGAACGAAACAAAAAAAGAGTTAAGTAAAAGAATAAATATAGGGCCATTTTAATTAGACACCCCACTTTTATATTTTAACACCCCACCGACCTGAGACGGGCCGTACTGATCAGTACGGCCCGTATAGGGTACAGATAAACATTCCAAAGGAATGTCTTGAATTCAGTGAAAATTCTGTGAAACGGGCCGTACAGGTCAGTACGGCCCGTCTTGGTATTCACTTATATTTTTCAAGCCAATTTGGGTCTCAACCGGTGTGGAGGGAATCAAGACGGCTCGTACTGATCTGTACTGGCCGTCTTGCCCGGACGGCCTAGTTTTGCCCGTCTCACCCAAAACCAGTCCGTCTCACCCCAAACCAGGCCGTACTGACCTGTACTGGCCATACTGGTCAAAATTTTAATTTTTTTTTTAAAAAAACAAATAATTCAATTTTATTACATTTAAATATGTCTGGAAAAATGGGCGAGCTGGGTCGGGTTGGGTAACGGGTCAGAACGAGTTCGGGTTAGGATGGGTGCGTGTCAGAACGAGTTTTAAGCAAAATCAGTTCTGGTCTAAATGAATTGTTCTTAGTGATTTTTTCATCATATAGTCTATTTGGATAATTTTTAGTGATTTTCTAATCAAATATATTATTAATCATTTTTAAATGTTTGAATTGATTGCATTTATATAATTTTTTGGTTACTCATCTTGAACCGTATTGTGTTTAAATGCTACACATCTCAACACGTCTCACTTAGACCAGAACTGATTTTGCTTAAAACTCGTTCTGAGCCACACCCATCCTAACCCGAACTCGTTCTAACCCGTTACCCAACCCGACCCAACTCGCCCATTTTGCCAGACATATTTAAATGTAATAAAATTGAATTATTTGTTTTTTTTTTAAATTAAAATTTTGACCAGTACGGCCTGGTTTGGGGTGAAACGACCAAAACTAGGCCGTCTACAGGTCAGTACGGGCCGTCTTGATTCAAACCATGCCAAAACTAGGTCGTCTTGGCAAAACGGCCCGTACAGGTCAGTACGGTCCGTCTTGATTCAAATCATTGTCTTATGTTTCAGGGAATGTCTGTACGATGAACGACACGGGCCGTACTGACCAGTATGGCCCGTCTTGCTCCCAATCATTGTCATAGGTTGTCAGAGAGAATGTTTGACCGAGTACTGAGACGGGCCGTACTGGGCAGTACGGGCCGTCTCAGAGGTGTATTTTTAAAAAATGGGGTGTGAGAATAACAGAACCCTAAATATAATATAATGTGTTACCCCTAGTATTTTCTTTGTAATTTTAAACTCGTAAGAGCACAAAATCTGCCTATTCTAATAAATAAAGATTAATTTTAGGGACACATGTCATGTTTTTATAATACCTTAATTTTATTTCCTTCCTTCTCTCTCCAATTAATTACATCTTATATTACTACTTGGTGGGCCATTAGTTGCAAAAAAAAAAAAATTAAAGGTCATAGCCTAGTGGTAAGGAATCCGGATTTCATCGTCCTATAGGTTGCGGGTTCGAATCCCGTTTTTGCTTTTTTTTTCTAGATTTTTTTTAAGTTTCTTAAAACTAGGGCTGTCATAACGGGTCAGACACGACCCGTTAAGACACGACACATTAAGACACGAAACACGAACCGGTTAGACATGAACACGACACGAATTCTTATTGTGTCTGTTTTTTCAAACACGAACACGACCCGTTAAAAACACGTAAACACAAAAAGACCCGTTAAGGAATCTGTTAACAGTGAACACTATAAATGACCTGTTAAAAACCTGTTAAAACCCGTTAAAGAACCTGTTAAGGAACTTGTTAAAGAATTAGAGTTAGACAATTATAAATTTTTTGAAGCTAATCGGTTACACATATGGCCATACATTTTATTATATTATTTATTTTAAGTTTTAAACAGGTCTTAATGGATTTTAACAGGTCTTAACGGGTATTAACAGGTCTTAGCGAGTTTTACCTGTTTAGACACGAAAAATAAACAGGTCTTAACGTGTCGACCTGTTTTAGACACGAAACATGTTAAGGATAAACACGAAATATGTTAAAGTCGTGTCGTGTAAACGTTTTCGTGTCTGAAATTTCCAGACCTACTTAAAATAAAAGGATGGACTTAAGAGTTTTAAGTTTTCAAATCACGCACCTGCTCAGGTCTCCCAGTCAAAAAAACCCCTGCTCCTCACATCCGGATATTTTGCTGCACTTTTCCTTTTCTTGATATACAAATTCAAGAGTTTGGCAACCGTTTTAGCGAGGTAACCACTAATTTGCCCTTTTCCTGATATACAAATTCATGAGTTTGGCAACCGTTTTAGCGAGGTAACCAGTAATTTGCTTATAGGTAGGGTATGTTTTATATTTCTAAATTCGTAACAACTATCGTATACATATTATCCGACCCGGATATTTTTGTCTGGTTTTATCTAATTGAAGTGTCTTAAAATAGTAAACTCACTGAAAAAAAATTCATGCATCCGCCACGGATTCGAGCTTATTATCTGCTTTTCTTGACCCAAACCTGAAGGCATTCACAAAACTATAATTAGATATATCACGTGAATGATTATAACTCAATAAGGAATGAAATTAATATCATAAAATTAACAACAAAAAACCATCTGGAAAACACGACCCATGTGTAATATGCCTCCTGAGTCCTGACGTATCATACGTATTGCATCGTATCTTGATTTTTGGTGATTCAAAAACTTACTTAAGTCTTCTAACGTACACCAATGATGTCTTGTCCTAGTGGTAAGATGAAGGTATGGGGGAAGTAATAGCAGACCCAGGTCATGGGTTCGATTCTTATCATCTCACCTGGTTTTACCGGCCTTCCACTGTCGTGCCTTTGGGCGGGTGCTTGGGTCGGGTTTCCCCGGGAATTGGTGGCTGGTGGGCTAGGGGCTCCGTCTGTCTGGACTAGTGGCCAGCTTGGGTATCCTTTAGCCATTAGGAGCTGCGTACAAAGTATCCAGCAATTGATTAGTTGACTGTTAAAAAAAATGTCTTCTAGCGTGCTATTGACTAAACAAATGCATTTAATGCATAATCTAAACATCAATCATCCTTATTACACGTAACATGTTAAATCATGCTATTATAATATGAAATTTAAAACCATATAACTCAATTATTATAATCATTATAAGTAATGTTTTTTTCCCACAACAAATCTATTCACAATCAACCTTGTGATCATTTGATTCTTGCACAATCATATCAACATGCCCATCTAAAACTTCAAATTTCTAAACGACAATTTGGATCACTGACAGGTCATATACCCACCCGAACATATCCACACCCAGTAGAAGGAAACCTACTATTGGTGAGAGAAAACATCCTAGCCTAGCATGAAACCACTATTTTGTCTATACCAGGACTTGAACCCATGACCTCCCCAATACTGAAGCCACATGATACCTCCTCTCAATCAATGCATACTTAATATGTTCATTTTTTTTTGAACGGCAAATGTTATCTCCTCCTAAAGTACTCCACACTAATTACACCATTGCATGAGTTACAACACATGACCTCCTATTCTAAGAGGCAAAGCCTCTACTAAGTGGGCTAGTCTCACATTGACACTTAATATGTTCATTTGATATACAATGCACCTACATAGAGCAATAATAGAGGGAATCTTTGCACTATGAATTTAATATTTCTATTCTAATAAACAAAAATAATTTTTAACACTTGTCAAATTCTCATGTGTTTGTTGTCACTTGTCATTTTTCTACCAACTTATACAATTCTCTATCTTATTAATTAATTTCATTCTCTCTTATTGAATATTTATAATATTAATAAATAATAATATTATTTGTCTTTTTTCATTCAAGAAATTAGTTTTTAATAAATTAAAAATTGAATATTTTTATTAAAAAGCACACTAAAAAAGTTTAAAAAAATATGAGATTTTCTAAAAAAATTACAAGAAAAATATTTTAAGGTAGTATTTTTTGAAAATAAAAGTTTAATAATTTTTTTTTAAAAAAATAAACCATATATTATAGTTTGCAAATAATAAACAAATGTTGTTTCTTAAAACAAAATGCTTAAAAAATAATTATTTTAAACCAAAAATTATAAAAATGTTTGAAAAAGATTAAACTTTAGTTATTTATGTTTAATAATATTTTCAAAATTAGTCATCTAACTTTAATAATTATATAAATTGTAAATTATCTCCTTGATTTGTAACAAGTGGTTTTTTTAGAGAAAAGTAAATGAACTTTTAACAATTGGTTTTTTTTAAGAATCTTTATTCTTACAAAGCAAGTAAGTCACGTATTATTTTTGTAGTTATTGAAAATCTTAAGTATTGTTTTTTTAGCTAAAATACTCATTAATATGTAATTTAATTAATTTATAACAAAATATTGTATAATATATTAATTTTTATTACTAATTATTTAATATTTTACATTTAATTCGTGTAATACACGGGGTAATAATATAGTTAACTAATAAATAAGGATTTTTCATTATTAGATCATATTTATGTTTTTTTCTCGTCTATCTCCTATTATTAGAGCATATTGATGTTTTTTAGAGGGACACTTTACGTATTATTAGAGCATATTGACGTACTATAAAATTTAGAATTTTTAAAAATAGTTTTACAAATTGAAATATTTAAAGTAATAAACTTTAAAAAATTAGTGTTTAAAAAAATAATATAAAAGTTTTATAATTTAATATATGAAATTATATATTTAATATATGAAATTATATATAATCATATTTTATATTAAAAAAAATCAACTAATACAGTTTTAAATTATTAGTAAATATTAATTAGTAGTATTTTTTCTTATCTCATGTAATATACGAGTTTATAACTTAATTTAAGTATACTTTGGAACACGGTTAAAAAATAAGTACACTTTGGAACACCCAACCCAACCCAACCTCACCTAACCCAATATTCATAATTTTAGCACCGAAACATTAATTAAAAATTTAAAATACAAACTTTAATACATTATGACCCTTTATGGACACGAAACCTTGTCAGTTTTATAATACAAGTCAACTTTGCAATAATGACTACATCAAATTCAAGACTGACTCTGCACAACAGCCAAATTATTTTATTGGGCATCAAGTTACATGTATTATTAACCGAAATATTATTTTTTGAAAAATTGGCTTTTAATAATCCAAACTTTGATTCATTGGTCGCTTCTGGTCCCAACTTTGAAAATCCCCAATAACGGTCCGAACTTTCGACATATTTTCCCGTGGCGGACCGCCGTCAAATAAACCCTAACGGCGTTAACTTTTTTTCGAATTTCGAACGGATTTTTGAGGGCTTTTGTTTAGATGGAGAATACGAGTCGAATGGAGTATAACTTACCTCAAAATGTTGCTCCAAATTTTCTCAATTTGATGATTTCTTTGACGAATTGAAAGTTTAAACACCAAAATTGGGAAATTTGAAGCAACGTTTCGAGGTAAGTTATACATCATTCGACTCGTATTCTCCATCAGAACAAAAGCCCTCAAAAATCCGTTCGAATTAATGACTCACATAGGGTGTAAAATTTTATCTCTAAGATTGGGTTTTTATAGGATTCAATCCATATATATATAGTAAGGTTATTGTACAAAGTGATAATTTTGTAAAAAGTATAAAAAACAAAGTGTTATTATAAATAACAAAGTGTTGTTATAATATTAACACAGTGTTATTATAATATTTAACAATTCCTTGTCAATAATAACACATTGTTATTTATAATATTACTTTGCTTTTTACACTTTTTACAAAAATCTCATTTTGTATCTGAATCTACATCTCTCTCTCTATATATATATATATAGTGGGCCTCGATGCTTATATTATATGTATTATTATATATTATAATTATATAATTATTTACATATCTGATTAATGTATTAACGTTTTCAAAATTTAGACTTAAACCAGTAGAAGTTTTTAACTTTGAAAAGTAGTAACAGATATAAAAAGTATTCAATTTGAAAATTTTGCTTAAAGATATGAGTTTTTATTAAATTTGAGAAATTTGATTAGAGATTTGGGTTTTTGTTTTAATTCAAACGTTTTTTTGCCGGTGAGACAAATTTTGTAAGTAATTTTTATTATTATTTTTATAACATTTTTGTGAGGTTTTTGCATATTATGAAATATTTGTATATAGTTCTTGATGAGATATTTGATTTTGATATCTAGCTTATGCTTCTACAAATGATATGTATAATACCCGCTCTCAGGAGTGTACTGTGATAACCCGTCGCAACGCGTGGGGTGAATAAACCTAGTTTAGTTTATTATCCATCCCTATCATTTCAATCACATACATATGAATCATTTCATCATACACACTGTATACATTTTCAGAGATGGTTTATTAATAACCTTGATCATAAGTTTCAATGGAATTAGGTAATTTTACTCAATTTAGCATCTTCCAAATCATCAAAAACCACAAATCTGATCATTTCAAGAACTCGGGTATTACTTACCCATGCTTAGAATCGAGTCGCTTAATAGAAGGCATGCTTCGGCCTTTATAGTGAGACACTTCTCCTTTATAAACTTTCCCAAAACCGCCAACTCCGATACCGTTCTTCGATCTCGTCGTTGAAGTTGTCAGTGGCTGATGATATCTCTAGAGGTATTCAAAAAACTCCGTATCCGAATCCGAAAACAAAATATCCGAAAATCCGTATCCAAAATATCCGAAGGTCCGAATATTCGGAAATTCGGATTCTGATGGTAGTTTTGAAAAATTTCGGATGGTTCGGATATCCGAACTATCCAAAATAATTGTTTTTTCGGATATTCGGATATTTTTCAGATATTTCGGATATTTGGATATCCGGCATATTTTTTTAATATTTTTTTAGAGCTTGGATATCCAAATCGATCATTACCCGAATTTGAACACCCCTGGATGTCTCTTCCAGCTGGATCTTCAAATTCACATGATGAAATACAGGCAAGATTTAGTAGAATATTAAAATTCTAACCCTTCTAGTTACATTGTATACACACAGGAAGTTACAAAACTGGGTTCTATGAGTTGAATGCTAGCAACGTGCAAAGGTGGGTATTCAGAAGTTAGATTTATGACCACATTTTATTCTTTTTTAAGTCAATTCCCTATTTGTCCATTTTGACCTAAAAAGTACCAAAATATCCAAATGACCATCATCGTTGTGGGCGCCGACGCCTACAATTACACAGGTGCCGCCCATGACTTACGCCAATAGAAACCTCCCACGTGGCCATGGTTGGATCAGATTACAGGCGGGACGCCCATGGTTGGATCCGATTACGGGCGGAGCGCCCATGGTTTACGCCAATAGAAACCATTTGGATATTTTGGTCCTTTTTTGAGTCAAATGAGACAAATAGGGAATTTACTCTTCTTATTTTACAATATTGTACGTATGTCACATCACATATATCTTAGCTATCCGAAGAAAAACAATTACAGTAATATAAGAAGTTGTATAAAGTTATAATAAATGAAATTTGAAAATAAATAAATAAATAAAAGAAACAGATCATTAATGTAAATTTTGTTATTATTGACAAATCCCATATTTCAATCAACAGGCACGTGAAATTTTTTTTATTTCGAGCTGTTGCAGGTGCCAGCTAGAGATGAAATAAAAATATGGTTTTTTTAACTAGAACCATTTAAAACCCATATAGGAACTGATCTTAGGGAAACCGGTCTGAACCTAATCCAAATCATGTGCTTCATCAGAAAACAATTATTACTATAAGTCTATTTATTAGAAACCGTTTAAAGTATAATATCAAAGTCAAAACAAAAACACATCTTCTTTCAATGGAGTCAACTGATCTTTTTCTAGATGTGGTTAAACAAACCAACTTTTCTTCATTACTCTTCATAGGAAAATTTCATATGAATTTTCGTGTCCGAAATCAATGTAACATGTTTAGAGTTTTTACGTAGCTGGTTTTTAAGGTGTAAACAACTGAGAAGATTACTAGGTTTGGGATCTTTCAAGTGGCACCAATTCTTATTCCCACTAAATTGACACAATTTCAAGTCTCACAAAGCAAGTAACGGTGATTTAGATGTCACACCTCAACCGCCGGCGAGATATGTCGAGGCTTGATTGTGGTTGCTCAAAAGCCAATGCTGCTATTTGTAGGTTTCAATATTTAAACATTTGATTAAATTAAAGCACAATTTCCATTCAAGCATAATATCAAATATTCATTACTAGCAATTCAAATTCAAACACTCAAAAACAAAATACAATCAATTGTTTATTTAATTTATAATTTAGGTCAAAGACTCCCAAGTAAATCTTCATCAAAGATTTCAACCTATTGTTGAGAATCTCATACATGTGTGTGTATGAATGCATACGAAAAGATGCAAACCAATAGCTTAACTAGTAATGTATCAAAGAATGCATAACAACAAGTTTTTTAAGTATGAATGAATATCTCAATAGTGTCCAAAGCATCCATACATAGTGTTAATTCAAGTATAGTTATATCATGTACTGACACTCGTATTTTAGCAAGTTTGCAAGGTATATTTTTTCATCTTTTTAACACAATGACAAAAGTCAATGCGAAGATGGTATCTAACGAACCTTAGGCTACTAAAGTACTAATTTGTTTAACTTGCAACAACAGATAGATTCAAAACATGTATAATACATAGCAAATGATTCTAGAATAAAAATGAATTGTGAATCCTGATATGAGTAACAGCCCAAAATTACATAAAAATGTAAAGAGAGAATAATAATAATAAATCATTTGTGTTACTTAGCTAGTCCAAAATGATTGATTAAGTTCTTTATTCAAGGATCACACATCAACTTGTTATGAGTTCGAATTCGAGGTGTTTTAGTCCAGAAGAGTCTCAACAGAGAGGTTAGATTGGTCCCACACACCAGATAGCTTTCGATAAAGTTTATGTGTTTTTTCGCTTCAGAGAGAGGTCATAATCATTTATTTGTGTTCAATTTGGTTTATTATCAGCTTATTTAGTTAATTAGGATTAAATATGAGAGAATCGTGTACAATTGTTGATTACACGATATTTGTTCGTTATTTTTGGAATCAATACTTTAGATTGATTAAGTATTGAATGTAGTAAGGCACGTACAAATTTGGAATTAGACCGAAGGGGAGGGGGTTCAAAGGCGTGATAGGGAGGAAAGAAGAAAGGGAATAAGGAATTTACCTTTTAAGTCCTTATAATTTCTTAACCTTTACAATTTTGTTTTAAACTTTAAATACACTGGTAGCAGTTTTCGTAGGTCACACTTTTGGTCCATCTACTTTATTTAGATTATGATTTTATGTAGAGATGTTTCAAAAAAATCTACAAAATTTTTTATTAATTATGTATTATAACTAAATGATTTTATTTAAGACTTTATAACCTTACCAAATTAATTACATCATTGCATGTGTTTGAACGTTTGAATCCCTGATCTCTCATTCTAAGAAGCAAAGCCTCTACCAGGTAGTTTTATAAAATAATCGTAGTTTTCTTATTATTACTATTATTATGTATATATGTAAACATAATAAATCTTATAAAATGTTATTAAAATGTTTTTATTTTATCAAATTCTCATTAGTTTATTATTCTTGATAAAATTTGTTCTATTGAAATTGAGTACAATTAAAATTCAAATTTACACGAAAAAACCTTAGAGGTTACATTAGGAGTAGATTTTATCAGGGTATGTGTTTGTTGTTGAAGAAAGGTTTACTGCCATCTTGGTAGTACATTATAGGGGTGAGCAGAAAACCAAATTAACAGAACCGAAACCAAATTAACCGAAACAACCGAACCGAATTAACCGAACCAAACAAAAGCCGGAAATAATCGAACCAAAAATAACCGAAACCGACATGTTCGGTTCTATTTCGGTTATTGTTTTTCTCATAACCGAAAATAACCGAACCGATATTACTTACTCCTTGTTATTTTTATATAATTAAACCCAATACCATTATATTATTATTTAAGTTCTTGATCCAAGAAGACTCACTCTTCAAAACCTTCCAAAAAAAAATAACACTTAAATCCAAATTCCAAAATCTCCCTTTCCGGAATACACTAACAATATGTGACTTATACGTAGACAAACTTTTGGTTGAACGGTATCTTTGAAAACAGGTGAAAAGAAGCATTTTTTAAAATTCATATGAACATTTAGTTTATCAATATGTTGACTAATATTTCAGTAACATTCTAGTTTGTTAATGATATGATTCATAATGTTCTATGATACACATAATACATTATACATGCAATCATTGTCCATTGGAAAAAAAATTTTCTGCAAGTTTTCCTCAAACATAAAAAAGAAGTAAACTGTGCGTCCCACATCGCTCATTAGAACAAAAATTTTCAAGATTGTTCCATCATAAAACAAAATGCTCTTTGAAACCAACTAAAAGCTTTTTTGATCATCTTTTTTTTTATTGGCCTAGACTAAATGGATCTAAACTATAAACTTAAAAATAACATTAATTTTAAACAAAAAGTATTATTAAAGTTTAAACAAAAGAAAGAGGTTAAATTGCATCGCAAGTTGAAATCATCTTACAAAATGTTCGGTTATCCACCGAAACGACCAAACGACCTGTGAGATAGATATAACTGATTAACCGAAACTGAATTAACCGAAATCAATCGATTCTAAAGTTTCCTTAACCGAAAATTTCGGTTTTGGTTACGGTTAGAGCTAAAAACCGAACCGAGCACACCTTTAGTACATTATAAGTTTTTGTAACTTTTTAAGGGCAAATTTGTCATAGTTTTACTCTTAAACTATCTTCAAAATAAGAATTGTTTGGTTCGTTAAGTGTTAAGTCAATAAGAGATCCTAATCATTCAGGTTTTGTTTAATGCTTAATGGTTAAGAGATTGTCTGACTGGTTTAAAGATGTTTTTAATGAAACAAACAGTTCTAGAGTCTAACCCAGAAATAACTCTTAATATGGTTATTAAAAGACTACCAAACATGCCTATAATTTGCCAATTAGTTGGCTTTAAAGAGTAACCTTTGATAAAGTTAATCCTAAGTTTCAAGAGACATATGGGAGGATAGGCTGGTCTCAAGGGGTGGTTTTGGAGGAGATCAAGATTTATTAGTTAATGTTTATCTATTTAATTTGAGTTTATCTTGTTTTATAGTCGGTCTAGAATTATTATAAATAGATGGTTTGTTTCCTTTGCTAAACTCAGAGTTTTCAATAAAAGTTTTGCATTCTCAATAGTATTGGATTTCATTGTTATCAATTGTTTCTCTAACAACCTTTCCTCCAAGAGGGACTACCAAGTTACGTAGTCTCTGATTTCTTTACTATTATATGTTTTTTTTTTTAATTTGTGTGATCACTACTACAAAACTGGGTATTTGCGACGGAATTTTCGGTCACAAAGTAGTCTCAAATAACCATATGCAACTACTTTGCTACCAACATAGCCGACACAAAAACCTTCGTAACTAATACCTTTTTGCGACCACAATTGCAATGGACAAGTATTTTGCGACTGGTTTTAGCAACGGATATTCTGGTCGCAATTAATGCGACGGATTAGTGACGTGCTTTTTGCAACGGGTTTGCGATAAGTTTTTGCAATGGATTTGCGACTGTTTTCCGACAAGAAATTTACAATCACTTTGCGACGAGTTTTTTGTGACTATCTTGCGACTAGAAATTTGCAACGACTTTGCAACTAATGCGCTTGCGAAGAGTTTGCGACAAATTTGTGACCGTTTTCAGTCATTTTACAAAATAAACATATACTTAATTTACAAACTTTTAAATCAAACCTACTTTATAAGCATTAAATATCAAAAAGCATTATTTTAACAGTTTTTGACAGCTTCTATCAGCTTTTTGACAGCCTCCATTTACAGCACTGTTTTAACAGCTTTTAAACAGCTTTTTGACAGTTTCTTACATCATTGTTTTGACAGCTTCAACGACGTCTAACAACATTATTTTGACAGTTTTTGACAGCTTCTATCAGCTTAATAACAAAATTATTTGATAGCTTATTATCAGCTTCTAATCGCATCTTTTTAACAGATTTTAATCTTATACCTTCTTTCTGCCCTTCAACAACAACAATTCGAGCTCCTTTGTCCTTTAATCTCAAGCTTAAAACAACTCAACCTGTATACACTATTGGTTCCTAGTCTTAAGAACAAGTCCATTTTTTTGTAGAACATTCTCATGCAATTATCAGCTAACCTCTCTTTGAGTAATATGTAATTGGAGATGCCTCCTACACCTCCCAAACTCTCTAAAATTTGTCCAGTTCATAAATTTCGTTAAAAATTTATGATTTCTATTTTGATGTTCACGCGTTAGGTAATCGTCCATCTAAAATTGAGGTAGAATTCCCTGCTATTAACAATAGGCCTAGAACTACATAACTGGTTCCCTCCCTACTTCGTTAAAAATGGTGCAACCATATTGCTTTTTGATGCGTTCTATTTACGACAGTTCTCAGGTTTGTCGCTAAATTTACGACAATTTTCTTTTGGTAGCAAACCAATCAGAAAATTTACAACCATTTTTTTTCGGTCGCAAATACTGAGTTTGTAGTAGTGATTGTAGGAGAAGGGTTCACTTTTTTATTATAACACAAAAATAAAATATAAATAATAACGAGACTCTCGTTATTTGTAAGAAATATTTTAGTACATTACCGGTTACAAGACTAAAATAAAAGAATATAAATTACTAGTTTATATACGAAACATGTTTTAATGCATGTCTTCGTTTGGTACTCCAAATAGCGAGTCTTCAATCAAACATCTTGACGAGCCGGTCACAAATACTTCAATACGCTTATGTCTTCCACCTATTCTTCATTGACATAGAATAAATATGTTGATGATTATGGTTGAGGCACGTATTCAATACATTTCCCTTAAAACAGATTTCGCGCCTCTTCTCAAGACGAACACGTCTGTCTCCCAGGGTACAACAACCGAAACAGTTTGTGTACTGCCGGGATTAACCTAGCACCTGAAAAATATGTCTTAAACAAAAACTTGAAAAGTTAAGAAAGTTGGAAATTCTTCAAAGTTTGTGTGTGATTTGATGTAGTATTCTTTTCAACACCAAAACAAGACACCAATTGTCTTGTATTTATACAACAAGTTGGTGATTCAAGAGTCTTGTCATAATACATATAATCAATATATGTAATTTGAAGAGTCTTGACATAATACATATAATCAATACATGTAATTTGAAAAGTCTTGATTTAATTTAGTAAAATGAAGAGTTTTGATTTTAATTTATATTAAATTTGATAATTAATCAAATTTATCAAATTTCCAACAATCCCCCACATGAATAAAAATCAACTCATACACTCAAGTGTTAAGACACAATTTCAACGGTTGAGTATTGCAGGAGAAGTAGGTGTTCCCTTTGAACTTTCCTTTGTGAAGTATACTTGGTCTCCTAGCGGTTAGTAGACGCGATGTCCTTGAACTAAACCCCTTTTTACGTAGACGTTATTACACTTTACACAATACTCTTCCTGGTCTGATTAAACCCTCATTGTCGTGTCCGTTATGGTCATGGAACACTATCTTGGTTCTGCGAGAGCTCTAGGAATTATGCCCGACAATTCCATTCGAAGTGACCCCACTTCTCTCTAACATAGGTGATTTGTCCATAAATCATTAAAAGCATTTTGGTTATCATGATTTACACAGATCATGAACCATATATTATGCTTAGCCTTACACAACAATGTCACTGATTATTATAGGAATGGACTAGGATGTATTTAAACACCCTTTTACAGTTTATGAGGATATATATTAACATATATATTAGCTTATACATCCATTGTACAACTATGCCCCCATAGTGACCACCCTAAATATATGAATTAGTTGTCCTATTGAACCTAGATCATGGGATCTCCAATCAACAAGGTTAGGTTTCCTTCAAATATCTCTTTACAAGGGCTTTAGTCACATTCCTCAACTAAATCTCTCATGTTATTGGATCCAAAATATTATCTTTGACTTCATCAAGTCAACAACGATAATTTGCAACTGAGATAAGTTGTTCTAACGTGTTCTTGACTCACAAGTCATACTAGCCCTTTTTTCAATTTATAAGACTATAACCAGTGATCTCAACTTGGATCTAGTTATATAACCATGTCTTTAGAATGATTTGAAACTCATTTCAAGGCTAAACACGTTTCCACTTTTACCGATTGGCATTTGAGTCCAATCAACTTGATTAACTCAATTGTGTACCCCACTTGGTCACGAATTTGTAATATTTATTTGGATTACTAAAATCATTTTTACAAAATCTTTCACATAATTTTATTAAGTGCAAGCAACCCCCACATTTGAGTCTTATCATATAACCATTTTCTAATTATCAAGATAATGTTTGAAAAGTTCTCCTTTTTTCACAAGAGAATACTATCTCTTACAAACTTTAAAGGGTTATCTCTTACAAACTTTAGAGGGTTGTTTCGTAAATGACACATTCCCCCACATTGCTTGCACTTTGATTAAGTTCATCCATACATATTACTCAATGAGTTCTCCTCATATGAACCGAAACTCATTCTCATGTCATCACATATATTGAATGTTTAAAGTTAATTTAATCTCCGCAGAGCATCTAAATTAACATGTATTAGTCTAGCATTCTTTAGATTAAACTAATAGCACGTGAACAGAAGATGCATCATTCTGATCAATCACAGCTCCTAGAGATAACACATTATCTCTACAAACATTCATATCTTAGTTTAGACAAGAATGATGAGATTTTTCTTTTAAATCCTTAGTTTAAGAAAAATTCATAACCATATCTAACTTCATCCATTATGTAGGATCATAACTCATTTGCCTTTAATCTCTAAGGCTTCACCAGTTAATTATAAGAACTTAAACATATGTCTTAACTCAAGTCACTTTGGTGAACACACTCATCAACATATGATGAATGCTATTTGTATAAAATCACTAGACTCTTTAGATATAGTCAACAACATTGATACTCCACAATATGATATCCCATGTATCTAAAGTGATTTATACATTTATATTGTTGTGTTAATGAAACCATGTATTAGGATACTCTCCCAAATTGAAGGATAAATCATCCATATAGTTTCAATAAAGTTAATGGCTATGGCATAATCTACAAGACCATCTCTATTGTAAGTATTTTTAATAAATGTGCAAAATTTATTAAAATTATTTACAATAATAACATATATTTATTTCATATGTTATAGTAATCAAAATACACTTATGAATTTCCATGTTGATGCTCTCAACATATATTAGACGACATCCTTCGTTCTTGTGTATTTTGTTTTAATACACTCACCATATTACATTGATATTTGATATGAGACTTACAACATATATAAGTCAATATCATAAGCCGCTCATTGTGTTCATGCAAGTCACAACTTGTAATTTCCGTTTAAATATGTATCTTTATTAGACTAGAAAAATTTAAATTCTCCAAAATTTAAATATTATTTACCATATATCATTTTATTATTTCTAGATCAACTTGTTTATTTAAAAATAAATAAATAAACTTAAGCCATAGTTGAACATTTATAATAAAATATAACACACAACATATTTTAAACGGGTACAAGAATGATAGCTAAACATCAAATCTTAAAGTGTTATTTCTTCAACACTTTCAACGTCTACCAAAATTATCTCAAATGACATCGTCATTTGACATGTTTTGAAGTCCTCCTTCAATAGAAAGTCATGTTTCATTATGACATACAACAAATAAATTTCAAATTTTCATTTGTTGTATCTCATACTATGTATTTAGGATGCTCTTCTAAGTTAGTAGACACATAATCCACATAATTTCAAACACAATGAAAGCAATAGAAGCATCTATATGTCATCATCATTTTATAATAAATTCCACAGAATTTATTAATATAGTTAACTATAACATATATCTCTTTCATATGTTATAGTGATTATTGTGCATAAACGCATGTGTTATCTTAAGATATTGAACACAAGTACACAACCAACGCACCAAAACAAATGCTTATTTGTAATAGTTTAAAAAGGCATATAGATGAATTCTAAACATCAAGTCATATAGTGTTACTATGTTGAACACTTTTGGTATCTGACATTTCAATGTCATCTAGATCAGAAGATGCATGAATGGTTGCACCTATCATGAGGAATCATCCTCGATATGCAATGACACGTGTCCTTTGGGATAAATCAAAAATGTCCCCAATAACATCTTAATTCTTTAGTTGTTTCGTTTTGAAACTTTAAATCAAACTGTCATTAATCTATTCAAAATAAAACGATTACACAAATCGTATCTACCTTTCATGTAAGATAATTAAATTGTTTACATAAAACAATTTATTGTTTATAACATAAACTTTTTTTCTAATAATCATATTAGAATTTAGTCGATTATAAAAATCGTATCTAACGTTTACGTTAGAGAATTGAAAATTGCTTACATAAAGCAATCTTGTTACATAATGCGTGACTAACACGCATATGAATAAAATGTTTACTTAAACATTTTTATCTAAACATACTTCTATCTTGTCATGAAAACCAACCGGTTAAAATTAACATTTTTTTCATGACAAACCAGTTTCTACTGTGCTCGTTTGAAAATAAACAACAAAATTTTCAAAGTTTTTTTTTTAAGTTTATATAACAAACCGATTCCAACACTTTTGTTAGAAATAAACGATTACGAATATCATTTCTAGAGCTTTTCGTTTAAAAACAAGTCGATTCGAACAGTTATAAAGCCTTTTTGTTTATAAAATAAACTGGTTTTAGCACACTTTGTTAAAAAAAAATAAACGATTACCAAAATCGTTATAAAGCTCATTATGTTTATACCAAATAAATTAATTCTAAACCACTTGTTAGAAAATAAACTATTACCAAAATCGTTATAAAGCTTATTATGTTTATAACAAATAAACAAACTCTAACACACTCGTTAGAAAATAAACGATTACCAAAATCGTTATAAAGCTTATTACGTTTATACCAAATAAACAAACTCTAACACACTCGTTAGAAAATAAACGATTACAAAAATCGTTATATACTTATTACTTTGCAAGTAATCTTTTATAACACGCTCGTTATAAAACAAACAAAGTTTTGTACCAATATTCTCGTTTCTAACATGCTTGTTTGAAAATATAAAAGCATGATAACTTTATCAAACAAATGCTTTGTAATGCGTTCATTAGAATTTTTTATTATTTTAACCAATATTATAATTTCTAACGCGCTCATTAGAAATATAAGTTAAATGTTCATAACCGATAAACGGTTTCAAAATCACCTTGTTTCTAACACGTCGGTTAGAAAACTTTAAATGTTCAAACCAATGTTTACCAAAAACAATAATTACATCTAACATGCTTGTTAGAAAATGTAAATGTTTTCGTAAACGATAATAATTTGCTAAAAAGTAATAAACTTCTAACAAGCATTTTAGAAGGAAAAACAAGTGTTCACAAACACTTTGTATGTGTTTACAAAGCCACATTTTTCTAATACAATTATTAGAAAAAAAAATTGTTGGAAATTTGATAAATTTGATTAATTATCAAATTTAATATGAATTAAAATCAAAACTCTTCATTTTACTAAATTAAATCAAGACTTTTCAAATTACATGTAATGATTATATGTATTATGTCAAGACTCTTCAAATTACATATATTGATTATATGTATTATGACAAGCTCTTGAATCACCAACTTGTTGTATAAATACAAGACAATTGGTGTCTTGTTTTGATGTTGAAAAGAATACTACATCAAATCACACACAAACTTTGAAGAATTTCCAACTTTCTCAACTCTTCAAGTTTTTGTTTAAGACATATTTTTCAGGTGCTAGGTTAATCCCGGCAGTACACAAACTGTTTCGGTTGTTGTACCCTGGGAGACAGACGTGATCGTCTTGAGAAGAGGCGCGAAATCTGTTTTAAGGGAAGCGTATTGAATATGTGCCTCAACCATAATCATCAACATATTTATTCTATGTCAATGAATAATAGGTGGAAGACATAAGCGTATTGAAGTATTTGTGACCGGCTCGTCAAGATGCTTGATTGAAGACTCGCTATTTTGAGTACCCAACGAAGACATGCATTAAAACATGTTTCGTATATAAACTAGTAATTTATATTCTTTTATTTTAGTCTTGTAACCGGTAATGTACTAAAATATTTCTTACGAATAACGAGTGTATCGTTATTATGTATATTTTATTATTGTTTTATAATAAAAACGTGAACCCATCTCCTACAGTGATAATATTGATTTCTATTCTTTGTTTTGTTAAACGTCTCATCACAGCTTCGAAACTTACTGTCCAACCTAAGAAGAGCACTAGTCCCTTAAAATAAAATATAAAATAGTAGTGTACAAAATTACTTGTTTCAATGAATGAGATTTCTTCATTAAAATGTATTTCATCTTGAAAAGAATGAAAACAAATTTTTTGCTTACATTTAACTCCAATCTGGTTACAAAGAAGAAGCTATATGGGTCTAACATCAAATCCTTGAATAACAAGCCCCACAAATCTGGTGTCACCACATGGTGTGAATTGAAGATTCATATGAATCATTTCGATGGTAGCAGCGGTTTGAAATTCCCAAATTTGTACTTCCATCCAACCATCGTTCCTTTGTTGTGGAATACCTTTTATTTTTGGCCTATGGACCGGGTTGTGTGTGTTTTGATCAGCCTTTGGTCTAATAACTGGGGTTGTAGGACTTACTAAATACATGTACCAACGACAATTATTTGAACCAGATATTTCACTAACTTCCACAGGACCCTCAAATCTGGATTGGTTTTCTGGTAAGTACTTGTAGACAAGGTAAGTTGCATATATTGTTTGAGGCGATAACAGGTCGGATTGAATTATGCAATCGATGGTAAATCTTGATAAACTAAGCAAAGTAGCTTCTTTAAACCTGAAAAATGTTTAAAGATGATCTTACATCTTAAGGAAATGCTAGAAAATCAACAAGCGTCAAGAAAAACCCGGGTGAAACATTTAAACTGGTGGGAAGATAAAACGAACCTTGATCCGGATAAAGACGGCTGGTCCTCGTTCCAAGACTCTATGTAAGCCGCTGATAGCATATGACATTTCTTCCCATTTTTGTCAAGAGAAAACCACTACCAAACAACAATATAAATATGTAATTAACACTTATTTAGCAATTCAATAATGGGACTTATAGATCAGTAACAAATGTAAAGAATCCTTCCTTTCAAAGTTACCTTTTCACCATCATCGATTAAGAACCCTTTGCGAATAATTGAGTAAGCTTCCTTCTTTGTTGTCCATTGCATGATATCTGTTGACCATTTCATTATGTCTTCGTAATCATCTGGCAACTTTTCTTCCCAAAATGCATCTGAATCTGATATGGTTCGATTCTCATCTTTATGTTCCACCTGTTGAACATAGGCATATTCATTAGACTTTGATCATATGACTAATAATTAAGTTGTCATGAATAATTAGCTTTTTATTTGTCATCTTACTCTCTCCAAGGGCAGAAACTCAATGCCTTCTAGTTCAATTAAATTATCGTAACAGTTATCGGATTCATCAAACATAATTTCAAGATCAACAATTCGAGAGTCGCTAGTAAACTGAAACAATTCACACGCCCACCATCCATCTTCTCTCTCATACGCAAGGTATGAAACCGAAGTTTTTGTCTCCCCTTGTAATTTGTATTTGAGGTACATCAGTTGCCATTTTCTCGCAAAGAAGCTAAACTTAAACACAAGATTCACCGTGTATGTGGTTAGTGGTGACAAGAATTGGCTTTTTACATGTGTTTTGAATTTCCCATCTTTATAAGGGTAGGTTCCCACTGCAAATCTGCATGAATAGTAGCATGCTTCGCTTATATTAATCAAATATTTCTTAGTTAAAAGCTATAAACAAAACGACAGAAGAGATGAGAACTTGCCTAGAATTACAGGTTCCACAGATCTAACAGGATAACTCAACCCAAAAAACTAGTTTAATGGGTGTAAGAACCCATTTGATCTATGAACCCCAAATCAAATGCTCATACAATCGATATGGGACAAGTTCTAAACCATGCAATGATTTGCTTTTATAGTTGTCAAAATCTAAATAAAAACAGGACGAGAAGTCACCTTGACTTATGACGTGACCACTGTGAATTACTTGTATCTGAATTCAAACATTCTGCAAAAGATATCATTTCACAATGCTCTCCCTTCTTGTTTACTGAAAACCACTGTCCATTAATCAGTTCAATTTAGTTTGGCTAATGTAGGATGATATGATCAATCACATTATCAATCAGTCTAGGAAGTTACTAAAATTATCTAAAGCAACTATTTACCGTTTTGTCACTGTTAAGGAGGACCCCCTTGTACATAAGTTGCTTCAATTCAGCTTCAGATGTATAGTGCAGAGGATGTACTGCAGTCTTAGCAATCTTTTGGTGAAGAAAACGTGGCAACTTCTCTTCGGTAAGCTCTTGGCGTTCAAGTGCAGAGTCAAGTTCTGTCACAACCTCAACCATCTTAGGCCGGTCTTCACGAGATTCCTTTAAACATCGATACGTGATGTTTGAAACTATTTCTAAAGACTTCTGATCTAGTGGTATAATGCTCAAACTTTTAAATATGATATCATTTAACTTCTTGTGCTCATAGCTTTCAATCCATATGGGCACAAATTTCTTCTCGACACGACCATCTCTATATGTACAACATAATGTCCCACATAAAACCTCGAATAAAACCACACCGAAAGAGTATACATCCGACTCTTTTGTTAGGGTATGAGTCATCGCGTACTGTGGATCATAGTACCCCAGGGTACCTGCTGCAATCGTAACAATAACCGACTGTTGCTCATTAGCGGGGCCCATTATCGATAGCCCAAAATCAGAAACTTTAGCATTCCAGTGGTCATCTAGTAGGATGTTGGAGCTTTTTATATCGCAATGGATAAGTCTTTGGTGTGTCCCCCTTGGATCATGAAGATGGCTTAGTCCCTCTGCGGCATCAAGGCATATCTTGAGACGTTGTGACCATGTGAGATGCGGTGAACTTAAATGGCGGTCAAGGCTACCACGAGACGCGTGCTCATACACGAGGATCATTTCATTCCCTTGGTAACAAAATCCCAAAAGCGAGATAAGACTTTCATGGCTGTAACGGGAAAGCATTGTTATCTCTTTCAAGAACTCTGGTATTCCTTGTCCATGCTTAGGATCGAGTTGCTTGATAGCAGCCATTCTCCGGCCCTTAGAGTGAGACAATTCTCCTTTATAAATCTTCCAAAACCGCCAACTCCGATAAGGTTCTTCTCGTCGTTGAAGTTGTCTGTGGCTGATTTATCTCTTCCTGTTGGATTTTAAGATGTTGAAACTGATGCAAGAATGCATCCATATTTCTGGATCAAATAATCGTTTTAGATGCAAATAAAAAGGTTCCAAGCAATTCCAAGTGCCCAGAAGATCAATTAATGAGTGAAGAACCAACACAAAAGATGTTGTGTAATAATAAAACCATGGAATTGAAAGAGGGTTGAATCTTCATATTTACAGGATGAGATACAGGCAAAATTGAGGAAAATATTAAAATACTAACCCTGCTAGTTGCATTATATTATATGACAATTACACACAGGAAGTTACAAAGAATGGTTCTTATGAGTTGAATGCTTGCAAATTGCAAAGGCGGCTATTCAGAAGTTGAGAACTTTTGACCGTATTTTATTTTTTTGACGGCTAACAGTCAATTGGCTTGTTGGCATGTCCATAAAGAAAAACTTGTAGATAAGTCACGTCACATATATAATAATACACCTAATACCATGTTTTACTTGTATAAAGTTATAATAAATAAAATTTAAAAAAAAAAGATGCAAAAAAGGGATCGTTAATGAAAGTTTGTTATTTAATTGGCAAATGGCAAGTGACAACCTCATATTAATCACTAGTTTGCTTTGATTTTGTTCGCCTTTAAATAATTTTAAGCCAATTCGTTGAACAATCCATGATAAAAATTTGTCTAAATCAATTGTTTATGGGCTCATTATGGATAAATTATAAAAACATTGTTGTCTTTTTTTGACTTAAAGACCCTAAAATTTTGTATGTCCTAAGCGCCGTCTAAGGCTGTAATCAAGCCGAACCGAGGCACGTCGAGCTCGAGCTCAAAACTTTTCGAGCTGAGCCAAGCCAACTTGAAAATTTTTCGAACAAATAATTCGAGCTCGAGCTTGTAAAATAATGAGCCACTAACCAGCTCGTTTTTTTTTCAACTCCACTTTACATATACATATATATATAATATAATATACATAATCTAATGTATAAAATCTAATCTATATATGTATATTATACGTATATGTATATATATACATACATATATATTATAAATAATATATTTTTATTTAAATATGTGTATAAGATATTAAATATATACAAATATATATTATGATAATTTATATGTATGTACATATTTTTAATATTATAGTAAATAAACATATCTTTTGACGCAAGTCAATTTTTTAAGCCAATATTATCATGTGTCATTTTTTTAAACAAATACTGCTACATGTTATTTAAATAAATTAAAAATCAATTCGTTTTATCAAATTTACACTTAAAAAATTTGCAAAACATGAAATTTTTCTAAAAATCAAAATTTTATGGTAAGAATTATTTTAAATCTGCACTTTTAGAAAAAAATTGTAAAAAAAACAAGTTTTCTTTAAAAAAAATTTAAAAAGAAGTTTTCTTATAAAATATATAACGTTTCAGTTTTCAACTCGTGTTCTGTACTTTTAGAAAAAAAAATTGTAAAAAAAAAAAGTTTTCTTAAAAAAAAAAATTTTTAAAAGAAGTTTTCTTATAAAATATATAACGTTTCAGTTTTCAATTCGCTTAACACAGGGATTTAACCTAGTGTATTTATATATATATATATATATATATATATATATATATATATATATATATAGGGGAAGGTTCCATTGTTAACCCTCTCTTATAGCGTTAACCGCTTAACCCTAGCGTTTTTTGCCCGAATCGTAAATTTTTTTTTCATGGTTTTTATTTTGCAAAAATAAGGGGGGTTTCTTTTTTGTGTTTTTGCTAATTCATCACCGTTTAGAAGTTATTGTAAGTGTAAGTTACTTACACTTACTTACAATCCCGTATCTGATGCAGTAAATGTAAGTAAGTGTAAGTAACTTACACTTACAATAACTTCTAAACGGTGATGAATTAGCAAAAACACAAAAAAGAAACCCCCCCTATTTTTACATAATAAAAACCATGAAAAAAAAATTTACGATTCGGGCAAAAAACGCTAGGGTTAAGCGGTTAACGCTATAAGGGAGGGTTAACATTTGAACCTCTCCCTATATATATATATATATATATATATATATATATATATTTGTATATTTACATATTTGTGTTTGTGTGTGTAATATATATGTGTATGTGTATAATTTAATATATATATATATTAAAAATCAAGCCGAGCCTTTTTCGAGCCAAACATTTTTCGAGCGGCGATCAAACCGCAAGATTTTCGAACAGCCCTAGCAGCGTCTAAATTTTCCAACAAAAGAGCCGCCCTTGAGACCCACAAAACTTTTTTTTTATTTTTCCTAGCGGTTGTGATTTTCTTTTAATTACTTTCACCAAACAATAGGAAAGAAAAAAGGGTGGGTGGGGCTCGTCTTATATTATATTACAACTAGACACGGGAAGTTACAAGGCCGGTTCTTATAAGTTGAATGCTCACAAATTGCAAAGGCGGGCTATTCAGAAGTTGAAGACTTTTGAACAGTGTTGTAAAAACCGGTCTAGGTCTAGGCATCTAAACGCTAGGGGCCTTCTATTGTGTCGATTTTAGCATATGCGGTGCCTAGGCGGCATAGTCTGGTCCTAGGCGGCCTGTTAAAAATATGATATATAATATGTTCAATTTTATAATCCAACAAATTTGTTTTATTTGTTTTCTAATTGTTTTGTAGATGGTCATTGGAGTTTGATTTGGTTTGTTAATGATGGGCTCTAGGCTATGTATTCGAAGAGGCTAGAAGATTAATAGAAAAGGGGTTCATTTGATTAATTGAGGCAATCATCTGTTTAACACCCTGGGATCTTTTATTCTCGATCTCTCTATTCGTCGTTCTCAGGAAGTTTCAAGAGATTGTTTATGTTCTTGGTGAACACGTCGTTTTATTCAAAGCTTCTTTGTAGATCTGTTGATATTTTGTGTATGATCTTTATCTGATCAGTTTATATGTGTTAGTTCAATCTTTTGATCTTTTAGGAGTAAGATGTCATTTTAGTCCCCATGGTTTGACAACTTTTCCCGTTTTAGTCTAATATTTAAATTTTGTCATTTTGGTCCTTATGGTTTCATTTTATTGTCATTTCCGTCCCTGTGGTTTAATATTTTTTTTTCCATTTTAGTCCAAAAGTTTAAATTTAATTGGACTAAAATGGCAATAAAATGGAAACCATAATGACCAAAATGTCAATAAAATGAAACTATAATGACCAAAATTACAAAATTTAAACTATTGGACTAAAATGGCAAAAGTTGCCAAACCATAGGGACTAAAATGGCATTTTACTCATCTTTTATTTTGTTTGAGTCTCGTTCTAGGGTTTGAGTCTTTGTTTCTAGATCGAGTTGTAATCGATCAGGGTCATTTTTGTGTCAAAACCTCTTTTAGTTTTATTAGTTATTGATCACAGATTCACATGAATATGTAAGTTGTGTTATACCCACTGTTGTAAAAATCGGCATAGGCGGCCGCCTGCTGTGTCGATTTTGGCTTAGGAGGTTGCCTACGCGCCGTCGCCTAGGCGGTTCCTAGTCGTCCTAGGCAGCCTTGTCAGACTTTTTTTTTTTTTGACTTTTTTCTGGAAAAAAATGAATCAACTTCATGATTATTTAGACATCTCTCAATCCAAAATCATTAATATGTCTCTGAAACATCAAATCCAACGGTGTTTAAATTTGACCTTTGAAATACTTGATTTAGTATGTTTAAGTTTGTTTTTAAATTATTTGAAGTATTATATTAAATTATTAATATATAGACAACAGTGAAATCAACCACTCCATCCTGAATTCTTATCCCTACAAAATCATGAGGATGAAATCTTGTCCCTTCAAAATACGCAGTTAACTCACTTGTGCGGCAGTTTCCGGCGGTTTACGCAAGTTTCCGGCGGTTTTCCGGTAACCCTACGGATCACTGAAACCTGTCCCACGTAATATGCACATATGACGCTCCTTACCTTAAATCTCCTCGTATGCCTAAGACACCGCCCCACCACACCCTCCGTGACTATGTCTTCCTATGTGTCCCTACCCACCGCCATCGGGCCGCACCACCGCCAACACACTCACATCGGCCTCCTACGGCAACCATAGGCAGGTTTGACCGAAGATTGTTACGATGCCGGTTCTATCTATACTTAAACTGAACCCAATAACCGATTTGGGACTTTGATGAACCAAAGATCGCCGTAAGAAGCTGACGCCGACAATCCGGTTTTGAAGAAATCAAATCCCCCGTCCTTCAACATAACCCACTACAGATTTAAAATGATTAAAAGTTAACGACGGTGGATGATCCATCGACGTTTGGGGGAAGGTAGAGGAAGGTGTGGCCTGCGTGGAAATGTCGACGGTAGTCTCTTGATGCTGAGCCCGGAGCAAAGCACCGTCACTCTTCCTAAACTCTTCAGCTTGGCGTTGTTGTGGTGGTCGTCGATGTGGGTGGCTGCTGGTGGCCTTTTCTTCACGGTGGTTTTAGGGTGAAACTAGGATTCTGGTGGTGAGTGGAGATACTTACAGAGATAATAATTCAACTTTTCATAGGCTTTGAAAAAGCATATATCCTTGATTTGATAAAATTTGAAATCCGATATGTTTTGTAATTTAACATTTACATTTTTCATACAAATGTAATTATTATCTTCAAAGCTAATCAAACTTAAATATTCTGAGATTCAAAATAATATCTTCATATTATTCTAGGAAATGATAATATTAAAAAAAATATTTAACAATCACATTAAACTTTCTTTCTAAATGTTTATATAATTTTCACTTTCTTTTAATAACATCCGTTTTAACATTCGTTTTTTATACATTTATAAATTATACAAGTTTTGTAAACCATTTTTCTATATGTAACACCGACTTCCAAACTTTATTAAATGAAACGTATAATTTAAAAACTTTTCTAAATCTTTTGAAACTTGAAACAAAAAAAGTAAGTCAAATGATTCGTCAACTAATTTTCAACATAAGTTTATCAACTTTACCACTTCCGTCATGAAAGATCTTCTTTTAACAATTGAAATAAAAAAATCCTTATATTACAACAACGTTAACATATCCGGCCACCGGACGGGTATAAAACTAGTTATTGATTATTGAAGTGTGTATATAATATACAGAGTTAATTACACGGATGGTCCCTGTGGTTTACCCAGATTGCACCGATGGTCCCTAACTTCGAGAAATTACAACGATGGCAGAATACTTTGCAAAAACGTAACACAGGTGGTCCCTGGACTGGATGTCTGTTAACTTTTTCTGTTAACTTTTTAAAAATGACCAAAATACCCTTACCCACCCAGTTTAACCAGCCCTCTCTTCCCCTCTGGCGGCCACTTCTGACAACCACCATCACATACCACCTCGGCGGCAACAACGCCCTCCACCGTCACCCCACTATTATCAAATTACACCCACCACCGTCCACCACCATTCCTTCGTAACACCTTCGCCTGCACACCGCCACCTGCGCTAGGCAGTAACCGGCGGTTACCAGAGCTGGAGCTAACCGAGGCGCAATGTTGTCGTCGCCGGCTGCAAATACTTCCGGTGGAGTTGTTCAGTAGTCCTAAACCCGCTGGGAGGAACGATCCGTCCCTTCTTTCAATTTACTTCCCGAAGACACGAGATAATAATACTAATTATCTTCATGTGATCTTCTACATAATCCATGTCTGTTGATTTCACTGTAGTAGATTTCGTCTTTTAGGAGACGCAATTCAACGAACCGTGATGCTCTGTGAAGTATTCTGCATTCCATCTTTCACTCTCCGGTGAAGCAATTCAAAGTATTCCTGAAACACACTCTTCTCAGCATCAACAAAAAAAGTTCGTAGCAGCAGAAACAAAAGCCCGATATTTTCACCTTGATTCCGACCTAAAATTTGACGAGACATCTCCATCTGCACAACCACTCGACAAAACCCTATGCGCCTTCGTCTTCTCCGGTGGCTTCTTCTTCTTCTCCGTTGGTGGTGGTCTGACAGTCAGAAAGAGACGGTGATGGTAAGTTTTGTAGAGGTCGCCGGCGGTGGGGAAGGAAACCGTGGGTGGGTGTGTTTTTTTATTTTCAATAATAAAGGGTATTTAGGTAATTTTACATACCACTTAACAGAAAAAGTTAACAAACATCCAGTCCAGGGACCACCCGTGTTACGATTTTGCAAAGTATTCGGCCACCGTTGTAATTTCTCGAAGTTAGGGACCATCGGTGCAATCTGGGTAAACCACAGGGACCATCCGTGTAATTAACTCTAATATATATTTGTAAAATTAAATAGAGTTAATTACATGGATGGTCCCTGTGGTTTACCCAGATTGCACGAATGGTCCCTAATATCAAAAATTACAACGGTGACCAAAAAGTTTGCAAAAACGTAACAAAGATGGTCCCTGGGTTGGATGTCTGTTAACTTTTTCTGTTACGTGTGTGTGAAATGACTAAAATACCCCTTATAATTAAAAAACAAAAAAAATAAATGTGTAGATATACCACCTCCGGCAACCACACCAACCACCACCTCCGGCAACCACCACCACATAACACCTCCGGCGGCCACACCACCACCACGTTCGGAGTCCATGAGCATCCCACTCTGCAAATCGATATTCATCTGCATTAGCTTCAGGAGAAAGCAATCTCTTCCACCACCTGCCTCCACCACCACACCACCACCACCTCCACCATCGCTGCCTCCAGCTCCACCACCACTGTTACCATCACCGATTATACTACCGGAATGATTCTTGGACGCCACATGAAATACAACTCCGGCAGCAGCAGATGCAACAAGGTTTTTGATGAAAAACAATGGAGGTTTCGAGTAACGATGGTTTGTCAGGGATATGAGACGGGCTTTTTCGCATCTGATGGTGCTGGTGGTAACAGAAGCGGACAAAGGCGCAAATGGTGCTTTTGACTGGTTGCGACGTTGACGGAGGCTGAGAAATTGGACATCCTTGATCCGACTGGACTCAATGAAGGAAGTGGTGGTGGGGAGGCGGTGGTGCCGTAACCATCGTTGAAGCCACTGTGGCGGCGAAGAGGGACCGAGGGTTAGGGTTTTACCGTGTTTTTCAGTTTATCACCATCAAAAATGGGAAATTGTGTAGTTGAATTGAAGGTTGGCGGTGGTGTCGTCGGAGTAAACTGGTCGGAGATGTGATGGCCGGTGGTCTGCGTTGGGAAATGACATGGAAGAAGATAAATGGGTATATACACAAGTGTATAATTGTCATTTTAAAAATATTAACGTCAAAAGATAACGCCCATCCGGTCCAGGGACCAATTTTGTTACGTTTTTGCAAACTTTTTGGTCACCGTTGTAATTTCTGATAGTTAGGGACCATCCGTGCAATCTGGGTAAACCACAGGGACCATCCGTGTAATTAACTCAATTAAATATAAAAATTCCAATCCGCCTTGCGCCGATTAATCCCTAGGAGGTACCTCGTTGTCCGACTAGCGCCTAACGACTTTTACAACCATTATTATACCGTGTTTTTTCTTGACACTGATACATCTCTAAAGAAAAACTTGTACATGAGTCATATCACATATATCTCATTATATGATGAGAAGCTTCATCACTGTGGTAAAACTATAGTTAGGATTAGATAGTGACACCTTGTTTCTCTTAGGCTTCATTTTTATTTATAAAACTCAAGAAACTGAGCTCCAAAACAAGCTAAAAATCCGATTTTTTTTTTCTTTCAAAAGTAACGTTATAAATTCTTCTTTTTAATATGAGCTTAAAACTCACAACAATAAACTAAAATATTTATAGCTTGTATGGTCAATTTTTCTTTTTAAGTATTTGTATATAATTTTTATATGTGGCTAAATATATTTAGGTCAAGTTTATTTTCCTAACTTAAACCAAACAAATTTACCTAGCATATTTCCACTTTTCAGTAGTGTCTGAGAGGAAAAAATGGACACAAACCTTACCCCTATCCTAGTTGGGATTAGAGGTGCACAAAATAACCAGGTATGGACCCGTACCCGACCGAATACCCGGACCCGGACCCGATTCATACCAGAACCCGATTGAACCCGGTTCCAACCCAATAATACCTGTCGGTTCCTACCCGGGTATGCTATTTTTCGAACAAACCAGTTCCTATCCGACCCGGACCCGAACTGAAAAAACCCAACCCGAACCGGTTTTTACCGTTTTTTCACAATATGACCGTTTTGTTGAAAATCTAGCCGTTTATAGCCGTTTATGACCTTTTTTTTGAATTTTTTGACCATTTTACCCCTCCAAGCTTCTATATAAAGGTTTTTGATGAATTGGTTGATTCACAACTCTCAAACGCAATCCCGATCGCAAAAAACACAAAAAACTCTCGTGTATACTTTGTTCACTCTCTTTTTATTCCTTCTCATTTTCTTACTATCGCTCATTCACATTCATCCGTTGGGCAAGAAGGTTGTTCATCTACCGACCTTCTCGTTGTTCGTGTTTTACCTAACAATAGGGCCCCGGAAGTTTGGTGCAATTGGGATTTATGTGAAATGAGTGACGGATCTTCAAAGGCTCATTGCAAATTTTGTGGCGCTTTGTTGGCCAAAGAGTCCAACACTACATTGAAGAAACACATTACTAAATTTTGCAAAGGCAAGAAAGAAAATCCGGATTCCAATCAAACGCAAATCGGTGTTGACGGTGGAACGTTTATATATGACGTAAAGAAGGTTCAAGAATAGAATGTCTAAGTTCGCGATTCAAGAAGGTTTGCCATTCGACCATTTCGACAATCCTCGTTTAACGAAAATGATTCGTGAGACGCTCCAACCTCGCTACGCACATGTAGGTCGCACCACTCTTAGACGTTATTGCCTAAAAATGTGGAAAAACGTAAAAAAAGATTTAATTTCATTTTTTGAAAATTTACAAACCGGTGTTAACCTAACCACCGATGTTTGGTCGGCTCCTCATGGTTTGCCGGAGTCATACCTTTGTGTTACCGCTCATTGGGTAAATCCCGACACGTGGCAAATGATGAAGCGCACAATTGCGTTTGAATTATTTCCCTATCCACATTCCGACGAAAATTTGTTTTACATTTTAGATTATGTTATACAATCTTTTAAATTAGAAAATAAAATATTTTCAATGTCGTCAATACAAACGCGGTTGAAAAACTAAAAATTAAATGTAAACCGATTTGCAACGGTAATTTTTTTCATAGTCGATGTGTTGCACATATTATAAATTTGATTGTGCGAGAATGGCTCGGAGTTGACGAAGTTGAAATTCTTAGAGACGATTTTAAAAATATGCTACATGACGTTTTTA
Organism: Mikania micrantha; assembly: GCA_009363875.1. Taxonomy (NCBI): domain Eukaryota; kingdom Viridiplantae; phylum Streptophyta; class Magnoliopsida; order Asterales; family Asteraceae; genus Mikania; species Mikania micrantha. The sequence goes on from CM018683.1 coordinate 14,928,760, forward strand.
AAAAAAGTAGAAAAAGATTTATGAATTATCGAAAACTATGTAAAGATACGAATTCCATTTGTTTAGGTCCGAATCGGGACGTACCTACTCGATGGAATTCAACTTTCAATATGTTTAAAAGTGCTTTACGACAAAAAGACACTTTATCTATTTTTCATAACAGTCTTTCGGGTACAGGTCGAGCTACACCATTTTACGAAGAGAGTTGGGAAAATATTCTTTATATCACCAAATTTCTTGAAGTTTTTAGTAACTCAACTACAAAATTATCCGGGGTTTATTATCCCACTAATGAAAATATTCTTTATTTATCCTATCAGCTCTCAACTATTTTTTAATAGATGATGGATGTGAGTCTAATTTTGTGTTTCCTTTATTGCTATCTCAATGTTTTTTTTTCTTTTTCTATAATAAACATTACTGTTATTTTTTAAATTTAACCATGAAGGTGCAATAATAATCTTTAACGAAATAAAAAACCACTTTTTTCTTTTATTTTTTATTCTAATTAATTAAACTTTTATTTTAGTCATAATTTTTCTTTATAATTTTTTTTGCACTTTTCTTTTCTAGATTTTATTCATTTATCTTTATCTTTTTATTCTATCTTATTTAAAATTTTCTTATGTTCAGTTTCATAAAATTGATTTCAACTTTTGTTAATTCTCAATCTTTGTTAATTTTTTTCTTCTAATCTTTTTTTAATTAATACCTATTTTATTTTGTATTTTCCTTTTATATAAACTCAGTTCTTTTATGAAACATTCTATGATTCAACTTTAATAGACGACTGCACGTCTCTACTTTACGGTTTTACATAAGAGTGACAATCATTGTGATGTATTTTTATATCTTATTTTTCTATATTAGATACTATATGTGTTTTGTTATTCGTAATCGTGGTGGAATTTACGCCGCAACGCACAGGTTCTTTCTTACTTTGTTTTCTTCTAAGTATTTTTCATTATTTTACGTTTTATTTCCTATAACATAAACTCAGTTTGTTTACTAAAAATTTTACGGTTCATGACTAATGTACATACATTTACGACAACTACAATTTACAGTTTGTCAGAGTAACAACCGCTGTGAAACCCTCCCCTATATATGCATTTGTTGGTTGCAATTAAAACATATGAAAGTTGGAAGACTTGGTAACAACTTTTGTTTTTCTAAGGATCAAGGATTCGAAACCCTACGAATCCTTTTTCTCTTTACTTTTTTCTTTTTCTTCTCTTAAAATATAATCTACAATATATTTTTTCGGTGTACTTTAGGTTAATATTGTAATATTCTTTTGGTAACTACATTTCAAGAGTTTGTCAATGCTTTCTGTCGTATTAACTTTATGTTACGATATCCAAAGCCAAGTTGCTATAATTTTATATATCTTTGTTATACACATAGAATGCAACGTACGTTATTAAATTCGTAAACACACTACATGTGCCTTTGATTTTGATTTTGATTTTTTATTTTTTTTCTTATTAATTTTTATTAAAATTCATATACCGTAACGTATAAGGCACAATAATGTTGTCTATTTGCATCCTAATATTCATTACCGATAAGTCATAATCTCATATATTTCTTTTAATCATCCCACCACATACAATTCGTGAAATTTAATTGTACTGACTACTGCCAGCGGCAACGCGCGGGTAACTTTTCTAGTTATTCCTTAAAATGTGTTTCATCTTGAAAAGAATGAAAAGAATTCTCGTGCTTACATTTAATTCTAATCTGGTTACAAAAAAAAGAAACTATGTGGGTCTTACCTCAAATCCTTGAATAACAAGCCCCTCAAAGCTGGGGATGTTATTACGTGATTTCAAATAAAAAACTATAGGATACATTTCGATGGTAGCAGTAGTTAGAAATTCCCAAATTTGTACTTCCATCCAACCATCGTTCCTTTGTTGCGGAATACCTTTTATTTTTGGCCTATGGACCGGGTTGTGGGTGTTTTGATCAGCCTTTGGTCTAATAACTGGGGTTGTAGGATTTACTAAATACACGTACCAATCGTCAAAACGTGGATCCCAATTTTTCGTAACTCTCACAGGACCCTCAAATCTTGATTGGTTTTCCGGTAAGTACTTGTAGACAAGGTAAATTGCATATGTTGTTTGAGGCGATATCAGGAGGGATTCAATCTCGTAAGTGAAGCTAAATTCTGATAAGCTAAGCAAAGTAGCTTCATTAAACCTGAAAAATGTTTAAAAGATCATCTTACATGTAAAGGAAATGCTAGAAAATCAACTTAATTTTTCGGCAAACTTCAAGAAAAACTCGGGTCAAGCCTCATCTTGATTATAAAGATTTTCAAGAGCATGATCATGAAGTTATATATGAACCTACCTACAGACCTAAGATCAGTTTCACTGAAGACCAGCTAGAGAAAATAACTTCTAAATATACAGTACTTGTTTTCAAAACTTACTACTTGCTACAACATATCTAATATCCTTCGTCATCACTTATGACTAAGCCTAACAAAATGTGTGGTTGGGTTGTGAAGTTATACATGAATCTACCCACAAGGACCGCTGCCAGGGGCGTTTTGGACTCCGCCTAGGGGTGCTGCACCTAGGGCCTTGCAAGGGGGTACGGCCCCCATGACCCCCGCTTGCTTAGGAGCTCGAAAATCTTAAACGAGCATGCATTCCACACCTTTAACTCTTTAAGATTCTTTTACATTCAATTACGCTAAAATATACGAAACTATGTTACAATGTTACCCATTTCAACACAAACTACGTTAATTGTTCACCCAAATCAATCCAATTATCTTGTTTTAGGTCAAGATTGTGAGGACTTGTGATATGTTAAGATGATGTAAGTCACACTTCATGCTTGAACTTCACACATACATAAATAAATTGACTCTGTAATTAGGAACACAAACTTAGAGGAAGAACATTCTGCAAGAAAACTGATGGGAAGATATATAAGAACCTTGTTTCGGATAAATGTATCTCGTCGTCCTTGCTCAAAGTCCTTATGTAAGCCGCTGAAAGCTTATGACATTTCTTCCCATTTTTGTCAAGAAAAAACCACTATATATAAAACAACAATATAAATATGTAATTAGTACTTGTTTAGCAATTCAATAATGGGACTTACAGATCGTAAAGAATCCTTCCTTTCAAAGTTACCTTTTCACCATCATCGATTAAGAACCCTTTGCGAATAATTGAGTAAGCTTCCTTCTTTGTTGTCCATTGCATGATATCTGTTGACAATTTCATTATGTCTTCATAATCAGCTGGCAGTTCTTCTTCACAATATGCATCTGAAGCTGATATGGTTTGATTCTCATCTTTATGTTCCACCTGCTGAACATAACCATATTCATTACACTTTGATCATATGACTAGTAATTGAGCTGTTCAATTTTTTTAATGATGCACATGTACATGAATAATTAGACTTTATTTTTGTCATCTTACTTTCTCCATGGGCCGAAACTCAATGCCTTGTACTCTAATGAATTTATAATATTCATTGAAGTCTTCAAACAGAATTTCAAGATCAACAATTTGGGAGTCGCTAGTAAACTGAAACAATTCACACGCCCACATTCCATCTTCTATGTCATACGCAAGGTATGAAACTGAAGTTTTTGTCTCCCCTTGTAATCTGTATTCGAGGTTTATAGGTTGACATTCCCTCGAGAAGTAGTCACACAAAAACACAAGATTCACCGTGTATGTGGTTAGTGGTGACAAGAATTGGCTTTTCACGTATGTTTTAAATTTCTTATACCTATAAAAAGGGTAGGTTCCCGCTGCAAATCTATAGTAGGTACCCAATCCAAATCTGCGTGAATAGTAGCATGCATCGCGTAATGTTAATCAAATATTTCTCAATTAAAAGCTAGAAACACAACTACACATGAGAAGTCCCCATGTATCACACGATCGTACATAACTCTTGTATTTACTTTCATTACGAATCCCACAAATTATGGGCGTTCAAAAAATCCGAAATCTGATAAAAAAACCAAAACCATATATCCGAAACCGAGAATTCAATTCGAATCTTGATTTGGGTTGTTCGGGGCAGATATGTCGAAATCTGAAAAAGTTATTCGGATATTTAGGTCGGAATCGGATTTCAGGTTTCATGTAATTCGGGTTGTTCGGATATCCGAATAATACGATTACATCTCAATTCACCATTATTAATTTCAAGGTGTTTGGGGTTGCCGAATGTTTTTTTATGAATCAAATAATTTATTTAGACTGGTTTATTATGATGGATTTGTGATCATTTTTGAATTTTTAAATGTTTAAATTTGAAGTGTTGTGCTGTTAATCAAAACTAGCAAAATGTTCAATATTAGGAACCAAAATGTAAGAAAAAAATAAAAGCCAAAACATAGACAAAAAAATTAGGAAATTTTTATTCAACTTTATTCAAGTTGTTCGGATTATTCGGATTTATCTTACTCCTAATCCTAATTTAGATAAATTCGGGTCAAATCGGATAGAAGCAAAAAAAAATCAAATTAGAGTAACCTCTAATCCAACTCGATGAGCACCTGCTGCATATTAATTGTTGCAAAAATGTGTTACAGACCAAATAGAATGATACATTGCTTTTATACTAGTCAAAATCTAAATAAAAACAAGATGAGAAGTCACCTTCGTGCAACAACATGTTCCAAGCTTGAATTATCCAAACATTCTGCAATAGATATCATTTCAACGTGTTCTCCCTTCTTGTTTATAGAAAACCACTGTCCATTAAGTAGTTCAAGTTAGTTTGTCTAACATGGATGGATTATAGCGCCGGCATTAGAAGATAAACAATATTCAACAAGTAAAAAAATGTCGGTACAGACCCTTTGTTATACACACTCAAACTTTCGTATAGGAAGGAATTTAACTTTGAAACTTGCTGCCAAACTCACACACCAGAAACTCGTTCTTAACCTTCTGCATACATATCATATTCTTGGAGACTTACATATGCAAACGTGGCTATACATGGGAGGAGAACCTCCCACGTTTTAGACCCACTAACAAATCAACTTCTCTATTTAAAACACATGCTTAAACTACTAATTTTGACCCATGACCCGTTTGTTGAACCCGAACCATCAAGATTAGTCCAACAAAAAATATCTAAAGAAACTATTTACAGTTTTGCCACCGTTAATGAGGATCCCCTTGTATATAAGTTGCTTCAATTCAGCTTCGGATGTAAAGTACAGAGGAGGTTCTGCAGCCTCAGCAATCATTTGGTGAAAAGGCGACAATTTCACTTCGGTAAGCTGTTGGCAATCGCATGCAAGCTCAAGATGTGTCACAACCTCAGCCATCTTAGGCCTGTCTTCACGAGATTCCTTCAAACATCGATATGCAATGTTTGAAACTGTTTCTAAAGAACTCAGATCTAATGGTTTGATGGTTTGACTTTTAAAGATGATATCGTTTAGCTTCTTATGCTCATAGCTTTCAATCCACATGGGCACAAATTTCTTCTCAACACTGTTGGATTAATCTTGATGGGTCGGATTATGGGTCAAGAATGGGTTATGTTACGGGTTTTAGTATTTAGCATGTGTTTAGATTATATTATGCAGATTAGTTTTTTAGTGTTGAAAAAGTCTTGGTAGTGGAGTCATGGTGTAGGTTATGTGGTAGTTTATTCCTTGTTTCACGTTTGCATGGTTTCATCATGTCTATTTATGTTATTTTTGGAGTAATGAATTAAGAAGTAAGAAAACTTTAGCAGCAGAAAATTATTGTGCGTAATATTGTGTGTTTTGAGTGAGAGATCAAGGGGCCTAATATCCAACAATTGATATCAGAGTAAGGTTAACGGGGGGGTTGTTTTGAGAGTCGGCGGCGAAGAAGGGAAGCAGCCCCTCGGGCATTGACCGGTGTCGCCGGAAGCAGCAAGAAGATCAATTAACAGCAGGGAGATCGGAATTTTATCAAGAAGCAAGTTTCGATCAGTTCATGTAATCAGATCGTGAAAGAAAGCAAGCATCAAAGGTCGATTGGTGAAAGAATCGATCAATCGGTAGCAAGTTAGAAGCAAGTTTAGCACATTGACAGCAAGAAATTGTCGAAAGCAGAAAAGAAGCAGTAGGTGCAAAGGAAGAGCTGGTCGGAAATTATATTCCGGTGAAGATCCCGACAAGTTGCAGACCCGGAAATTGAGTCCGACTCAGATCGAGAAAGAAAAGAAGGTAACAGTAGAAAGGGTGGATCGGAAAACCATTTAAAAACAAACCACCGAGCAAGAAGGCAGCTATGAAGATGAAGCGGTAGCACTGCCGGTTGCAATTTGTTTTGTTTGGAATGGTTTTTTTGTTTTTTTTTTGTCCGATCAACAGCAGGTAACAAAACTAGCAAGCAGCAATATTATTTATAAGCATGAAGCAGTGGTTAGCGTAGCAAGAGATCGGACCCGGTGTGGTTCGTTTAAGCAAGACCAAGTAGCAAGATTGAATCTTTGTCATTCATATAGCAAGAACAAGAAAGGAGCAAGTTTAGCAAGTGAACGTATGTAGCAAGAGCAAGAAGATTCGAAGAAAGCAAGCAAGAGATGTTCGAATCAAGCAAGAATAGCAAGAAGCAAGTTTAGCAAGAAAACCTATTCCGGTTTAGCAAGAAAAGCAAGAACGGAAGCAAGTGGCAAGAAGACCGAGATCAAGATTAAGGGGGTGAATGTTGGATTAATCTTGATGGGTCGGATTATGGGTCAAGAATGGGTTATGTTACGGGTTTTAGTATTTAGCATGTGTTTAGATTATATTATGCAGATTAGTTTTTTAGTGTTGAAAAAGTCTTGGTAGTGGAGTCATGGTGTAGGTTATGTGGTAGTTTATTCCTTGTTTCACGTTTGCATGGTTTCATCATGTCTATTTATGTTATTTTTGGAGTAATGAATTAAGAAGTAAGAAAACTTTAGCAGCAGAAAATTATTGTGCGTAATATTGTGTGTTTTGAGTGAGAGATCAAGGGGCCTAATATCCAACAAACACGACCATCTCTGTATGTACAACATAAGGTCCCACATAAAACCTCGAATAAAACCACACCGAAAGAGTATACGTCCGATTCTTTTGTTAGTGTATGAGTCATCGCGTACTGTGGATCACAGTACCCCGCGGTACCTGCTGCACTGGTGACAATAACTGACTGTTGCTCATTAGCAGGGCCCATTATCGATAGGCCGAAATCAGAAACTTTAGCGTTCCAATGGTCATCAAGTAGGATGTTGGAGCTTTTTACATCACAATGGATAAGTCGTTGATGTGTCTCCCTTGGATCATGAAGGTGGCTTAGTCCCTTGGCGGCATCAAGGCATATCTTGAGACGTTGTGACCACGTGAGATGTGGTGAGCTTAAATGGCGGTCAAGGCTACCACGAGACGCGTGTTCATACACAAGGACCATTTCATTCCCTTGGTAACAAAATCCCAAAAGTGAGATGAGATTTTCATGGCTGTAACGGGAAAGCATGGTGATCTCTTTCAAGAACTCGGGTATTCCTTGTCCATGCTTAGGATCGAGTCGCTTAATAGCAGCCATGCTCCGACCCTTAGAGTGAGACACTTCTCCTTTATAAACTTTCCCAAAACCGCCAACTCCGATACGGTTCTTCTCGTCGTTGAAATTGTCTGTGGCTGATGTTATCTCTTCTAGTTGGATTTTAAGATGTTGAAACTGACTCAAGAATGCATCCATATTTCTGGATCAAACAATCAGTTTTAAATGCAAATAAAAAGGTTCCAAGCAATTGCAAGTGCCCAGAAGATCGATGTGTGAAGAACCAACTCAAAAGATGCAGTTTGTAATAATAAAATCAGTTTTAGATGCAAATAAAAAGGTTCCAAGCAATTACAGGATGAAATACAAGCTGACTTTATGAGTTCATTGCTTGCAAATTATAAAAGTGGCTATGCAGACGTTGAAGACTTTTGGCCATATATTATTTTTTATTTTTTTGAACGGAAACATTGACTGTCTTGGCACGTCCCGAAAATAAGCTTTTACATGCCACTGTGATAAACCCAAGAGTCAGGATTAGAAGCTGAGATCATATTTTACTCGATAATATGAAGGCGAAACCGTAATTAATATAAATACTGATACTTTTCAATAAAGTTTAAAATGATTCTGAAGTTGAAACCATATTAAACACAAATTAAAAAAATGCAAAAAGGAAATCGGTAATGAAAGTTTTGTTATTTAACTAGTGGGTTGCTCACCAATGATCCTCAGCTCAATTGTTTAAGGGTAGGTACATGTGGCTTCAATATTAGGTAAGTCACGCGTTCAAGTTCTGGTATGAATAAAATAGAGGTTTCATGCTGGGCTAGGGATTTCTCTCACCTACGGTGGGTTTCCTCCTATTGGGTGTGGATATGATCAAGTATGTGTATGACCCATTAGTAATCCAAATTATCTTTCAAAAAAAACTAGTGGGTTACCCCAAAACACTGCGGCGGAAATTCCGCCATAATTTCAAAAATCAGAGCATTGACATGATTTGGTATTTCAAAAATCAGATATAAACCACATCATTATATTGTTAGTGATAAAATATTATAATATTATTATTATAAAATTATTATTAATATTATATTAATTATTATTAAAATATTTCATAAAGTTAACAAATGTATATATGGGGATGGTTCGAATGTTAACACTTCCTTATTGCGATAACCGAATAACTACATCTTAATACTTTGAGGCACACATTAAAAAGGTGTAAGTTTTTTCTTTCTTTTTTATTAATGTAAGTGAACCCTACATTAATTAAAAAAACATACACCTTTAAATTTAGTTTAGTGTAGGCCCCAAAATAATAAGATGTAATTATTCAGTTAACGCAATAAACATGGGTTAACATTTGATAATCTCCCTGTATATATGTATGTATATATATAATATTTAATTATATAACTTTTATTATTTAATATTTTAATATGGCAAATGACAACCATATCAATCAAAGTAATCAACAGGGCCACGAAACTTGTTTTTTTTTTCCCGAACGATTGCAGGTGCCAGCTAGAGATAAAATAAAGAAATTTTTTACATATATCTTGACATCTTGTTGTAAGAATATTTATAACATTTTTATTAAATTTCTTAAAAATCAATTACATATTTTCTCTTTTAAGGAGGAAATATGTAATTGTCTAACTTATTTGGAATGGGAAATAACTTTTAAAATAGGAAAATATATAATTGAATTTTGTTACTTTAGTATATATGTAATTAATGATATTAGAAAGGAGAAATATGCAAATGCTGCTAAAATAAAAATATGGTTTTTGAACCAGAATCGTTTAAAACCCATATAGGAACCGATTTTAGGCGTACCGGTTTGAACCAAATCCAGATCATCAGTTTTTTTTAGAACGGCTCCAAATCATCAGTTTGTAACATGTTTAGAGATTTTACACAGCTGGTTTTTAGGAGCCAGTTTTCCATGGTCATATCAAGGGCTGCTCAACTGAAAAGAGTTGCGTTTTTTAGTCTTGTTTTAACGAGTGAAGTGAAATGAAGACGTGACTCGAACGGAACAAAAAAAGAGTTATGTAAAAGAATAAATATAATATAATGTGTTACCCCTAGGGTCGGATTTTCTTGGGAATTGGTGGCTGGTGGGCTAGGGGCTCTATCCGTCTGGACTAGTGGCCAGCTTGGACATCCTTTAGCCATTGGAGGCCGCGTACGAAGTACCCAGCAGTTGAGTCATTAAAAAAATGTCTTTCTAGCATGCTATTGACTAAACAAATGCATTTAATGCATAATCTAAACAACATCAATCATCCTTATTACACATAACATGTTAAATCATGCTATTATAATATGAAATTTAAAACCATATAACTCAATTTTAATCATTATAAGTAATGTTTTTTCCCACAACAAACCTATTCACAATCAACCTTGTGATCAGTTGATTCTTGCACAATCATATCAACATGCCCATCAAAAACTTCAAATTTCAATGTATACTTTTTTTTGAACGGCAATTTGGATCACTGATGGGTTATTTACCCACCCGAACATATCTACACCCAGTAGAAGGAAACCTACTATTGGTGAGAGAAAACATTTTAGCCTAACATGAAACCACTATTTTGTTCATGCCAGAATTTGAACACATGACCTTCCCAATATTGAAGCCACTATTATATATAATCATATTTTATATTAAAAAAATCAACTATTACAGTTTTAAATTATTAGTAAATATTAATTAGTAATATTTTTTATTTATCTCATATAACATACGTGTTTATAACTTAATTTAAGGATACTTTGGAACACCCAACCCAACATCACCTTACACAATATTCATAATTTTAGCACCAAAACATTAATTAAATACATACTTTAATACATTATGTCCCTTTATGGACACGAAACCTTGTCAGTTTTATAATACAAGTCAACTTTGCAATAATGACTAAATCAAATTCAAGACTGACTCTGCACAGCAGCCAAATTATTTTATTGGGCATCAAGTTACATGTGGCGGATAGTTCTAGATTGCCAATTAAACCGTTTTGGGATTATAAACATCTGGAGTCTGATCACGTTAATGCACATGGTAGATCGGGTGTGTAGAGAAATTCCAGAATACGAACAACCGGATGAAATTGAAAGTCGTGGATCGCACTTTCAAATCAAACTATTTGCGGTTCACCCAAATATTTGATCGGGTAAAATTCAATTTTAATTCAAGAACAAATATGAGAATATATTGTGAATGCGTGAATGAACCGGTCCATAGAAGAAATGAAAATCATCGATCAAAAATGTTTGCAGGTTTGGAAACTGCTTGAAAGCAGTTTTCAAGTTTTCTTTTTCTCAAAAAAAGCCACAAAACTTTTATTACGAATTTTATAACCAAATTCGTAAAATCAATTTTTCTATTGATTTTTCAACATAGTAATTTAGGCTAGAAAAAAATTTTCCAAGTTGTCCTGACAGCTCGACCCCAGCCAGGGGCTCTGCCCCTTGGACCCCGCTAACCGGGGGCGTTGCCTCTTTGGAACTCTCTTGAATTATAAAACATTAAACAAACGTGCACCCCACACACAACTTATTTAATGAATTTCATAATTCTATTGATCAATAAAATTAATCCCAATTACACTAAAAATATCTAACAGGGTGGTCTTCTTTCAATCTGGGACCCAGGAGTTTTTAAAAAATTGTGTGTCAACAAAGGATCAAATTTCCTCCATGTTTTTGGTCTGGTAGCAGGTCTTATGATTAATGTAGTTAATATATATGCACCACAAAATTCCTCTAGCAGACGGGATTTATGGGAAGTCCTATTAATTTTAATGGGAGATTACAACGGTATGTGGATTTTTCTAGGAGATTTTAATGAGGTTCGATATCGTTCCGATCGCTTGAATTCTGAATTTGATGATCGTGGAGCCAGAGTATTCAATGATTTTATTTATCGGGCTAGTTTACAGGAATATAGAATGGGTGGTATGAAGTTCACATACATGTCTCCTGATGGTTCCAAATTCAGCAAAATTGATAGGGTGTTGGTGTGTTATCAGTTTTATCAAAGGTGGCCAGGGGCAAGGTTAATGACTCATCCGAGAAAATGGTCTGATCACTCCCCCATTACTCTTGTTACTAATTCTGTGGATTATGGCCCAACTCCATTCAAGTTCTATAGTACCTGGCTAACAATCCAAGGCATTGATGATGTGGTGGTTCAAGCTATGGCTGAAACTTGTGACATTGGGAGACCTGATGTGGTGTTATTATCAAAATTGAGGAACATAAAAAGCAAATTGAAGGACTGGTGTAAAATTAGAAATGATCAAATGAATGCTCAGTTCATTAATCTAAATGAGGAATGTAATAAATTTGAAGTTCTTGCGGAACTTGGTTTCCTTTCAAATCAAGAGAAAGTAAGATGGTATTTGTGTAAAAATGATCTCAAACATCTGGAACAGGAAAAAATTCTGGATTTGAAACAAAAATCCAGAATTAGATGGACGGTTGATGGTAGGGGTGTTCATCGGATCGGATAACGGGTTTTTCGGGTTATTCGGATCGGGTTATTCGGATTGGAAAATTTTGCGACTCTATCCGAAATCCGATCCGATCCGAATTGGAGATTATTCTATCCGATCCGAATCTATCCGAATTAGAATTCGGATCGGATTCGGATATATCCGAATAACCCGAAACAATCCGAATAACTTGAAAAACTTGAAAACTTTACCATTACATGCTGAAATAATACAGCTCCAATCACACCAAATTAACCAGAAAAAACTTTACCAAAAACTTTAGATACATGTATCAACCTAAAATTAGACCAAAAAATCTTAAGAAATAGCACAGATGATGCTTAAATCCCAAGTTAGTTTAGTAAGTAGCATGTGCTGCAATTGCAGAAGGGGCTCACCGGCCACCGCTCACGGCAGCCGTCGATCTTGAAGGCAGCGTCGGCAGAGGGGCGAACGACAGTGGGCGGCGCTCGGAGGCGGATGCACGGTGCTCTGCACAGGCGTACAGGCGGTGCTCGGGCGGCGGACGCGGAGGTACGACGACGCAGGCGACACTCGACAGGCTGTGGAGTACTGACTTGTGGAGTGTGGATTTAGGGTTTTGTTTCTTCAGAATGATGCTGTGTTGTTTGCTTGCGTTGCTTTTTGCTGCCTGGAAGAGTCAAGAGTGGGGAACATGGGCTCAAAGTTGGGCCACACATGAAATAAAAGTCTGATACACTTGTAAATCTGCACTTTGAGCCCAATTTCTATTTCGGATTATTCGGATATCCGAACAACCCGAACAAGCCGAATTTTTTTGAATTCGCTATCCGAATCGGATCCGAAAATCCGAATTAGTTAATCGGATTCGGATATATCCGATCCGAATATCCGAATCTTTATTTCAGGTAGGTTTTTTCGGATTTCGGATACGGATCGGATTACGGATTTGTTCGGATTTCGGATTTTTTGAACACCCCTAGTTGATGGTGATGAAAACTCATCATACTTCCATGGTATGATTAGTTCAAATAAGGCACTAAACAGAATTAATGGTATGTCGATTGATGGTAACTGGTGTTCGAATCCAGTTGAAATCAAAAGGAAAGCTTGGAAATTTTTTAAAGACAAATTCAAGGAGCCAATGAGAAATAGACCCATGGTTATTTGTCATGGAATCAAGAAAATGGAGAATTGGGAGGCTGAGGCATTATCATTACCCTTTTCGATGGAAGAAATTAAAGGGGCATTGGGCCGGATGGTTTTAACTTTTCCTTCATCCGACGCTATTGGAATTTATTTCAGCATGACTTTGTTAAGATTTTTGCAAATTTTCATGAAACAGGGTCTATTGATAGCAGTTGTGGTTCTTCTTTCATTCACTTAATTCCAAAAACACGTGACCCACAATCATTTGATGAATTTCTCCCAATTAGTTTGTTGGGGTGCCTTTCAAAAGTGATTTCCAAGGTGTTGGCTAATAGGCTGCGTTCTGTTATTAGTTCTGTAATTTCAGAGACTCAAATGGCATTCATCACGGGTCGTGATATCCTGGATGGTCCGTTAATTTTGAATGAATTATACGCCTGGACAAAGAAAACAAAGAAGGCTGCCTTGTTTTTTAAAATAGATTTTAATAAAGCATTTGATTCGGTGTCGTGGGATTTCATTGACTCAATTCTTGCACAAATGAATTTTTCTTTGACTTGGAGATGCTAGGTGAAAGGATGTCTTAAAAGCTCCCGTGCATCTGTTCTATTAAACGGTTCACCGACATGGGAGTTCCATTGTTCAAGAGGAGTCCGTCAAGGTGATCCGTTGTCACCTTTCTTGTTCATCATAGCCATTGAAGCTTTGAGTTGTGCTCTAAATAAGGCGGTAAGTGCGGGTGCTCTTCACGGGCTACAGTTACCTAATGGAGGACCAATCCTTTCTCATCTTATATATGCGGATGATGTAATGCCGGTGGGTGAGGATTCGGAAATCAATATTTTAAATCTTGCTCGGATACTCAGATGCTTTCATTTAGCTTCTGGATTAAAAATTAATCAATCTGAGAAAATGTAATTTATATGGGTTTAATATAAGTGAGGAAGAAGTGGGTAATATGGCATGTTTATTGCATTGTGGGGTGGGAACTGTACCTTTTTCCTACTTGGGTGTACCGGTGGGAGCCAACATGAATCGCATCATAATGTGGAAGCCGGTAATTGATATCTTTGAGAAAAAAAACTATCGTTATGGAAGGCTGCAACTTTATCTATCGGGGGCGTTTAACGTTGCTCAAATCAGTCTTAAATAGCATTCCATTATACTTCTTCTCCCTTTTTAAAGCACCTCTTGGAGTAATCAATGTTCTTGATAAATTCAGAAGGGATTTTCTTTGGGGGAGCTCATCTGAGAAAAGGAAAATCCATTGGGTCAAATGGGAAGTTGTTTATTGGGGGTTTGGGTCATTGGGTGTGGGGAACCTTCGAGATATCAATTTGGGGTTATTATCTAAATGGTGGTGGCGCTACAAAACGGAACCGGGTGGATTGTGGAGGAAGGTTATTGATGCGTTGCATTCCTCAATTCGGGTTATTGAATATATTCCATGTAGAGCCATGATATCAGGTACTTGGAAAAATATTGTCAAAATCGATACATGTCTAAAGGGCTGCAATATTCATATTCGTAATTTGATAAAAGGTGAGATAGGGGACGGGTCATTAGTCTCCTTTTGTTTGGATACATGGGCAGCGGATAAGCCTTTAGCGGATTTGTTCCCCGGTTTGTTCAGACTAGAGAGTAATAAGTCCAGCTATGTTTCGGACAGGATGATTTTAGTTAATCATTCATATATGGTTAATTGGAATTGGTCTTTATCGTCGACGTCGGATAATGAACTTATGGAATTAGAACAGTGTAATCAAATTCTTCATCATTTTCCTTACAGGGGTGGACGAGATCGTACGGTGTGGGGAGGTTCTTCTAACGGTTTATTCACTGTTAAATCCGTGCGGACTTTATGTTCTAATGAGATTGAGGTCAATAATGCTTTTCTTTTCAAGTGGAATAAATGGGTCCCGAATAAGGCTAATCTACTTGCATGGAAGGCTCAAAAGGGTCGTCTTCCTACCAAAGATGTCCTGAGTCATCGAGGAATGTCAATTGGGTCGTCATTGTGTGTGCTATGTGGTGATTATCATGAGTCAGTTTTACATTTGTTCTCCTCATGTTACACGACTTCTATGATTTGGCATGGCATCTCCATCCGGTGCGGTTTATTGCCAATATATGTGTTTTCGGTGGAAGACCTGTTGGAAATTCATCATTTTGTCCCTTGGAGCCAAAGGAAGAAAGAGGTGTTGTACGTGGTGATTTTAACAGCCATTTGGTGTATATGGAGAGATAGAAATGAAATGATTTTCAAAGGTAAAAGACGGTCATATCGGAGTTTATTCATTGAGGTACAATCGTTAAGTTTCTTTTGGGTGAAACATCGTACAAGGTGGAGTTCTTTGGCTTGGGAAGAGTGGTGTACTTTTGGGTTTTATGTAACAGCCGGTTTCTAATAATGAAATGTATTTGAAATAATCGTTAATTGAACGATTGTGTTTGTGGTAATTGGAAAATATGTGAAAAATTATGAACCTAGGAGCAAACTGCGCGCGAAACGGAGTTATGAATTATCCGGAATCGCGAAACGAAGAAAAAGTTAAAAATTTGAGAAAATAGGTGCCAGGCGGTACGCCTCGCACCAATTACCCTCGCCAGGCGGTACGCGTGGGACCAGGAAGAAATATCTGGGAGTGGTGGCTCGCGCGGTACGCCCCGGGTTAAGAGGCCATGCGGGGCGGTACGCCTGAGACGATTTGAGTCGGCGGACTTGTTAAAAGATCAGAATTCAATTTTATTAAGGTTTTAAAACCTTTCTCTCGAAGTTTCAACACACATAAACGAAATTTTGAGTTATAAATCTCAAAATTGAAGCCGTTTAAGCCTACGGATCGTACCAGAGAACATGTAACATCCCAAATTTTTCTAAGATACAAGTTATTTGAATTCTACGTACGTGTAACGGATAAGTAACTTGTGGGAAAATAGACGAAAAATAACCAAGATGGGGCTTAGAAATCGTGTACTCAAAATAATGAAGATTTCGAATACATCACATTTCGAGTACACTACATTTTCGTGTACAGGGGTTTTCGAATACAGGGACCTTGTCTATAAATAGTCGTGCCTTGGGAAATGTGACAACCTTTAGTTGGAAGCACAGTCCCTCTCGAGTACACGAAGTTTAAGTCCAAGAATATCAAGAATCGAACTTTGATCGACCAAACGAAGTAGGAAACGCACGGGATTCTACCAGGAGGATCAGCTACCTTCAAGTAAGTGGTTCATGTATAGAAAGCTGGATTTTTATACAAAAGTTAGAATGGTTAAACAAAGGGTGAACTTTTGCATAAAGCTCACACCTTTATGCATAAAGTTCATAACTTTGAGGTTCCAATACGTTGGTAACAACCAAAGGAACTTAGAACTAGCTCCCCAAGGTCTTAGATGAATTTCTGAGATGTTTAATGACGAAATGATGAGTACACGAAATCATGTACAGAGGGTACTCGATATCATGCATGTATTTCGAGTACAATGTTATTTCGAGTACAGGGGCTAGTTCGAATACAATGGTTATTTCGTGTACATGGAATTTCGTGTACATGGCATTTCGTGAACAAGAGATGTTTCGAGTACATGGCAATTCGTGTATGTAGGAACTTAATGAATTTCAAAGGTTTCGAACACTTAGCTAAATTTCGAAAACTTGGATTCAATAAAGGGGACTAGTAGGCTATGAGGACTTAGAATAATTTCTAAGTCTAAGTATGTGATGTGATAGTATGTGATGATATGATGTAACTGATATAGGTCCTTAAGGCCCTAGCTAAGGAGTTCGGCTAAGGTTAACAGGAGTCTACTATCAGGTGAGTTCTAGACGCCCTACTTTATGCTTAATGTTTTGGGCTGACATACATGCTTATTGTTATGTCTATGATGATATGCCCTAAACATGTATGCATGTTAAGGTGATAGTATGATTATTGCATGAATGTATGCTAAGAATGATGAATGCATGTTAGTAAGTTATGATGATAAACTGAATGATAACATGCTATGATGATAAATAGGGATATATGTTATGATTAAATCCCAGGTACGCTATGATGAAAGTATGATGTTATGATGAGTTCATGCTAGCAAAAATGTGTTTATGTTGCCATGATGAATGATATGATGACGTGCGGCTAGCATGACATGTGCATGGTACTAGGATGTTATGATGACATGATACTAGCATACCCTGTATGAGAAATCCTATGTTATTAGGATAATGATACGATGTGATGATGAATGATGATATGGTGCTAGTGTATCATGTCATGATGAATGATGGTTGCTCCAGTACTTGTTATTGGGTAAGTATGGTTGCTCCAGTACTTGTTACTGGGTAAGTATGGTTGCTCCAGTACTTGTTACTGGGTAAGTATGGTTGCTCCAGTACTTGTTACTGGGTAAGTATGGTTGCTCCAGTACTTGTTACTGGGTAAGTATGGTTGCTCCCGTACTCGTTACGGGGAAAGTATGATGGTTGCTCCCGTACTTGTTACTGGGTAAGTATGGTTGCTCCAGTACTTGTTACTGGGTAAGTATGGTTGCTCCCGTACTCGTTACGGGGAAAGTATGATGGTTGCTCCCGTACTCGTTACTGGGTAAGTATGGTTGCTCCAATACTTGTTACTGGGTAAGTATGGTTGCTCCCGTACTCGTTACGGGGAAAGTATGATGGTTGCTCACGTACTCGTTACGGGGTAAGTATGGGTCTGTAGAACGCTTCGGCGGGACGGATCAACGGTTATGGAGCCTTGTGTCGGCATAAGCCCACTGTTCGTATGGTAACAGTGGAACGTATGATGATGATGATGTAAGGATGTTATGTGCTAAGGTTATGGACTATGTGTATGAAATGATGTGTATGTTAAGTATGTTTAATGTTGTTTTATGAAAACTAGAACTCACCAGCGTAAGCTGACTTGATTTAGCATGTATGTCAGGTTGATGGTATGATACGGGAAGGCATGGAGCTCGGGCATAGAGTCATACGATCCGGTGGTTTTGGCAATCCGATGTGATTTTGATACATACATGTTATTGATTTCTGTTTATCAAACTATGTTTACATTTCCGCTGCATGATTATGAAAGTTTTTAGTTTAAGAGCTATGTGTTATGATGAAAACCAACCTCTGTGAGGTGCCCGGTTTCGGGGCCTCACAAGTTGGTATCAGAGCCATAGTTTGAGAGATCTTAGCATTCCAAATGCTAAGACTTAAACTGAGAATGGGATTAATGGATGCGGATTGCCAACCACGGATGAACGGATGCCACGAACCGGATGCTTATGTATGAGATAAGGGTTAGATGTAATGTTATGAAAGTAGTTAGTGTCATGCACATTGAAGAGATGGGATGGGAAACGTTTAGAGCCTATGAGTTGGGTAAATGGTTAATAACACTTGATCAACGTCGTTAACGATTTACAAAACTTATTCCGTGCTAAACTGATTCCTGTACTAACTCATCAATTGTTGCATCCTATAGATAGTTAGATGGCTGGACAAAAGGGTAGACCGCGAAAGAAAACACAGGAACCTGAAGAACCACATGTCGAGAATGAAGAACCTGTCAATGAAGGCGACCACGAGCACAACGAGTAACCAGAGAATGAAGAAGAGTTCACTCTTGAGCCTATCGTGGTAAAGGTTATTTCTGATGAGGTCTGCAAGATAATGGATGAGAAACTACCAGCCTTGATTGCTAAGGCACTGAAGGATGCTTTGAAAGACAAGTCAGAAGGAACTAAGGAAAGCACCAAAGAAGATGAGGTGGTGATCATTGAGACAAAGAGCGGCGACTCTATGACTGGGAAACTGAAGGGCTGTGACGACAAGTCCTTCAAAGGATGCAACCCACCAACCTTTGATGGGAAGAAGGACGCAGTGGCCACCTGCCACTGGATTTCTGCGATGGAGGCTGTTATCTCCATCAGTGAGGGCCAAGTTGACCAAGCTGTCAAGTTTGCAGCTCACTCTTTCGTTGAGGAGGCACTTCACTGGTGGAACACCGTCAAACAATCCAAGACTACTGAGGATATGGAAAAGATGACTTGGGAGGATCTCAAGGAACTGGTCACTAAGCAGTTCTGTCCCAAGAATGAGTTGGATAAGGTTGAAAGGGAGTTTCTGGTTTTGAAGGCTGGAAGTCTGAACCACCGCCAGTACACGTCGAGGTTTAATGAGATGGCTAGACTGGTTCCTCACTTAGTTTCTACCGAGGAACGCAGGGTGAAGTTGTACATGGAGGGTTTACCTCCGAAGGTCCGAATTCATGTGAAGGCGAATGCTCCCAAGACTTATGACTCCACTGTAGAGCTTAGTGGGATAGTTTGGGACGATGTTATGTCAGCCGAACCAGCCAAGGAAGAAGAGAAGGTGAAAGAGTCCTCCGGGACTAAGAGGGGTCGAACAGACCAACGAAAGTTCTCAAGCAAGAAGGCTAAGCGAGAGGAGATGGGCCGATGCAACAAGTGTGGGAAAAGCCACACGGGACAGTGCCTGGTGGGCACTAATTTATGTTTCAGGTGTGGAAAGACGGGGCACTTTTCTAGCAGTTGCCCGAATGCTACTCGATGCTTCAACTGCAATGGATTAGGACATATGTCCAAGGATTGCAAGCTGCCACGGGCCGATGCTTCGGGCTCGGTAAGAATGAGGAGAAAGGAAAGGAGAAGCAGAAGGCTAAAGCACGAGCCTTTACGATGACGAAGGATGATGCGATCGTGGACCCTGACGTGGTCACATGTACCTTTTCTATCAACAATATTCCTGCTTCTGTATTGTTTGATTCTGGTGCCAGTATGAGTTTTGTGTCTTCTACTTTCTGTGATGGGTTATCTAGGAAGGTTAAGAAGATAGATCGGGTATTTGATGTAGAGACGGCTATTGGTAAGATGACCAGGGTGACTGAGGCTATTGATGATTGTTATGTTGAGATAGAAGGTCATAGGTTCCCTGTCCGATTGTTTCTTATTACCTTAGGGGGATTCGATGTGGTTTTGGGTATGGACTGGTTAGCCAAATATGAGGCTAACATTGTATGTCGACAAAAGATGATATGTTTGCGTGCGATGGATGGGAGCTCCGTGACGGTTTATGGTGATAAAACGATGTATGCGCCAAAGATCATTTCGATGATCAAGGCTGATGTTATGATGCGGCGAGGGTGTGTAGCCTACTTGGCCTACGCGATTGAGGAACGTACGGATACGAGAACGATTGATGATGTTCTCGTGGTGTGTAACTTCCCCGATGTATTCCCTGAGGAATTGCCTGGATTACCACCCGAACGGGAAATTGAGTTCCAGATCGATTTAGTGCCGGGGGCACAACCCGTTGCCAAAGCACCTTACCGTTTAGCTCCAACTGAGATGAAGGAAATGATGACCCAACTACAAGAACTCCTTGACAAAGGTTTTATACGACCGAGTGTCTCTCCGTGGGGAGCACCGGTGCTGTTCGTTAAGAAGAAGGATGGAAGTATGCGTATGTGTATCGATTACAGGGAACTGAATAAGTTGACCGTAAAGAACAGGTATCCTCTACCTAGAATTGATGACTTGTTCGATCAGTTGCAAGGTGCAAGCTGGTTCTCGAAGATAGATCTCCGATCCGGTTACCATCAGTTGAAAGTTCGAGAGCAGGATATTCCAAAGACTGCTTTCCGCACGCGTTATGGACATTACGAGTTTCTTGTGATGTCGTTTGGATTGACGAATGCTCCCGCAGCATTTATGGATTTGATGAACAGAGTATGTCGACCGATGCTGGACCGATCGGTGATAGTGTTTATTGATGACATTTTGATTTATTCAAAGAACGAGGGAGACCATGCTTGCCACGTACGTGAGGTATTGGAAATCCTGAGGAAAGAGGAACTTTATGCTAAGTTCTCCAAATGCGCTTTCTGGCTACGAGAGGTACAGTTTCTGGGTCACGTGGTGAACCCAGAAGGCATTATGGTAGATCCAGCTAAAGTTGAAACGATTATGAAATGGAGTCCTCCAAAGTCACCGACAGAAGTACGCAGTTTTCTTGGTTTGGCCGGTTACTATCGGAGATTCATTCAGGACTTCTCCAAGATAGCGACGCCACTGACGAAGCTCACGAAGAAAGACGTAAAGTACGAATGGGGTCCAAACCAAGAACAAGCGTTTTCAGTGCTGAAGGAGAAACTTACCCAAGCTCCTGTTCTAGCACTGCCGGATGGGAATGATGATCTTGTTGTGTATGCCGATGCGTCACGACAAGGGTTGGGATGTGTACTAATGCAAAGGGGAAGGGTGATAGCTTATGCTTCGCGCCAGCTAAAGGTTCATGAGGCTAACTACCCGACCCACGATCTTGAACTCGCTGCAGTGGTGTTTGCATTGAAAATATGAAGGCACTATTTGTATGGAGTAAGGAGTACCATCTATACCGACCACAAGAGCTTGAAGTATTTCTTCGAGCAAAAGGATTTGAATATGAGGCAGAGACGATGGCTTGAGCTGTTAAAGGATTATGACTGTGATATTCTATATCACCCGGGAAAGGCCAATGTGGTGGCAGATGCTCTGAGTCGCAAGACTGATCATCCTGCCATACGAGTAAAATCGTATAGTTTGGTGATAACGACAGACTTTCTGAACGAGCTCAAACAGGTGCAACAGGAGGGATTGAAAGAAGAGAATGTGAGTTTTGAACGCGTCTTCGGACAAGTCAAGAACTTGGAAGACAATGACCATGGGATAAAGCTACGATTCGGTCGAATGTGGGTGCCTAGAAATGGGGACATTCGAGCGAGGATTTTAGATGAAGCCCACAAGTCACGATACTCGGTACACCCCGGTGCGACGAAGATGTATCAAGATCTTCGACAGGATTATTGGTGGCCGGGCATGAAGTTTAATGTGATGCAGTATGTGAACAGGTGTCTTACTTGTGCGCAAGTGAAGGCTGAACATCAGAAGCCCTACGGATATGTGCAACCTCTAGAGGTACCCGAATGGAAATGGGAACACATCACCATGGATTTCATTACCAAGCTACCAAAGACAGCTAAGCGACATGACACCATATGGGTGATTGTGGACCAACTGACGAAGAGTGCACACTTTCTTCCTATCAGGGAAACGTATACGTCCGAAAGGTTGTCTGAGTTGTTCGTGAAAGAGGTTGTGACCAGACATGGAGTTCCTGTCTCCATTGTGTCAGATCGGGATACGAGGTTTACTTCCAGGTTCTGGAAGCAGTTTCATGATGCTATGGGAACGAGGTTAAATATCAGTACCGCCTATCACCCTCAGACTGATGGACAGTCAGAAAGGACTATCCAAACGTTGGAGGATATGCTTAGGGCGTGCATTATCGATTTTGGAGGAAGCTGGGATGACCACTTGCCATTGGTGGAGTTTTCATATAACAACAGCTATCACTCTAGTATCGGAATGCCCCCATATGAGGCGTTGTACGGACGACGATGTAGGACCCCGGTATGCTGGGGTGAAGTTGGACAGAAAGAAATGGGAAACAAGGCTGCCGTGATTGATATGGCAGAAAAGCTACGGGTGATAAAAGCACGTATGAAAGCTGCACAAGATCGCCAAAAGTCTTACGCTGACAAGCGCCGACGACCGATAGAGTTTAATGTTGGCGATCGAGTGTTGCTGAAAGTATCACCATGGAAGGGAATCATTCGATTCAGAAAGAGAGGGAAGTTGAGTCCGAGGTACATCGGACCGTTCCGGATAGAGACGAGGGTAGGAAAAGTCGCGTACCGACTGGACCTACCAGAGGAGCTGAACGGGATTCATCCTACCTTCCACGTGTCACACCTTAGGAAGTGTCTGGCAGACGAGCAAGCACGTGTTTCTTTGGATGACATTGAGGTAGATGACCGACTGAACTACATTGAAGAACCGGTCGCCATTGTGGATACGAAGGAAAAGCAGTTAAGGAATAAAACGGTTCGTCAAGTAAGAGTTCAGTGGAAGCATCGGAAAGGTTCAGACACGACGTGGGAATTGGAAGACGAGATGAGGGAGTTGTATCCTCATTTGTTCGATGTGTAACAAGGCAGGTTTCGGGACGAAACCTATTGTAAGGAGGGGAGACTTGTAACATCCCAAATTTTTCTAAGATAAAAGTTATTTGAATTCTACGTACGTGTAACGGATAAGTAACTTGTGGGAAAATAGACGAAAAATAACCAAGATGGGGCTTAGAAATCGTGTACTCGAAATAATGAAGATTTCGAATACATCACATTTCGAGTACACTACATTTTCGTGTACAGGGGTTTTCGAATACAGGGACCTTGTCTATAAATAGTCGTGCCTTGGGAAATGTGACAACCTTTAGTTGGAAGCACAGTCCCTCTCGAGTACACGAAGTTTAAGTCCAAGAATATCAAGAATCGAACTTTGATCGACCAAACGAAGTAGGAAACGCACGGGATTCTACCAGGAGGATCAGCTACCTTCAAGTAAGTGGTTCATGTATAGAAAGCTGGATTTTTATACAAAAGTTAGAATGGTTAAACAAAGGGTGAACTTTTGCATAAAGCTCACACCTTTATGCATAAAGTTCATAACTTTGAGGTTCCAATACGTTGGTAACAACCAAAGGAACTTAGAACTAGCTCCCCAAGGTCTTAGATGAATTTCTGAGATGTTTAATGACGAAATGATGAGTACACGAAATCATGTACAGAGGGTACTCGATATCATGCATGTATTTCGAGTACAATGTTATTTCGAGTACAGGGGCTAGTTCGAATACAATGGTTATTTCGTGTACATGGAATTTCGTGTACATGGCATTTCGTGAACAAGAGATGTTTCGAGTACATGGCAATTCGTGTATGTAGGAACTTAATGAATTTCAAAGGTTTCGAACACTTAGCTAAATTTCGAAAACTTGGATTCAATAAAGGGGACTAGTAGGCTATGAGGACTTAGAATAATTTCTAAGTCTAAGTATGTGATGTGATAGTATGTGATGATATGATGTAACTGATATAGGTCCTTAAGGCCCTAGCTAAGGAGTTCGGCTAAGGTTAACAGGAGTCTACTATCAGGTGAGTTCTAGACGCCCTACTTTATGCTTAATGTTTTGGGCTGACATACATGCTTATTGTTATGTCTATGATGATATGCCCTAAACATGTATGCATGTTAAGGTGATAGTATGATTATTGCATGAATGTATGCTAAGAATGATGAATGCATGTTAGTAAGTTATGATGATAAACTGAATGATAACATGCTATGATGATAAATAGGGATATATGTTATGATTAAATCCCAGGTACGCTATGATGAAAGTATGATGTTATGATGAGTTCATGCTAGCAAAAATGTGTTTATGTTGCCATGATGAATGATATGATGACGTGCGGCTAGCATGACATGTGCATGGTACTAGGATGTTATGATGACATGATACTAGCATACCCTGTATGAGAAATCCTATGTTATTAGGATAATGATACGATGTGATGATGAATGATGATATGGTGCTAGTGTATCATGTCATGATGAATGATGGTTGCTCCAGTACTTGTTATTGGGTAAGTATGGTTGCTCCAGTACTTGTTACTGGGTAAGTATGGTTGCTCCAGTACTTGTTACTGGGTAAGTATGGTTGCTCCAGTACTTGTTACTGGGTAAGTATGGTTGCTCCAGTACTTGTTACTGGGTAAGTATGGTTGCTCCCGTACTCGTTACGGGGAAAGTATGATGGTTGCTCCCGTACTTGTTACTGGGTAAGTATGGTTGCTCCAGTACTTGTTACTGGGTAAGTATGGTTGCTCCCGTACTCGTTACGGGGAAAGTATGATGGTTGCTCCCGTACTCGTTACTGGGTAAGTATGGTTGCTCCAATACTTGTTACTGGGTAAGTATGGTTGCTCCCGTACTCGTTACGGGGAAAGTATGATGGTTGCTCACGTACTCGTTACGGGGTAAGTATGGGTCTGTAGAACGCTTCGGCGGGACGGATCAACGGTTATGGAGCCTTGTGTCGGCATAAGCCCACTGTTCGTATGGTAACAGTGGAACGTATGATGATGATGATGTAAGGATGTTATGTGCTAAGGTTATGGACTATGTGTATGAAATGATGTGTATGTTAAGTATGTTTAATGTTGTTTTATGAAAACTAGAACTCACCAGCGTAAGCTGACTTGATTTAGCATGTATGTCAGCTTGATGGTATGATACGGGAAGGCATGGAGCTCGGGCATAGAGTCATACGATCCGGTGGTTTTGGCAATCCGATGTGATTTTGATACATACATGTTATTGATTTCTGTTTATCAAACTATGTTTACATTTCCGCTGCATGATTATGAAAGTTTTTAGTTTAAGAGCTATGTGTTATGATGAAAACCAACCTCTGTGAGGTGCCCGGTTTCGGGGCCTCGCAGAACATATCTGCAACATCTGATCGTTGTTTTGCGACTGAACATCCGTTCGATTGGGTAACGATTCGTTTTATCCTACTGGTTTAATATTTTGTGAATTAAAGTTAGTTTTGAATGCATTACTATGATTATGGGTATCGATTATTGCCTAGTTGATAACTAGGGGTTGTTAGAAACGAAGAACTTGATATTTTAATGGTGAAATCTTCGTTTTGAAGCCGGTATAATGTCTGGTTGTTATGAAACCCATATCATGATGTGATAACTAGTAGGATGGGTAGAATATGGTTTTAAATGAAATATGGATTATGATCCATGGGTTAAATGATGATTGTGATAAATTGATGTTAAAAGTATTAATAGTTATGATCATAAACGAATTCTTGAATAATAAAAGGTGATTGAAGATCGTAACTAATATAACTGAACATCAATTATTTGATAAAATGCCTGGGGAGGCATGAAATATGATTAATTGTAATAATTGACTAAAACTTACTAAACGTAGTAAGATAAAGTCAGTTATGCGATAAATTGATTTTTAGCAAATCAATTCAGTCAAGTGCGTTAAACTTGATTGTATGTGCTATATGTGTTGAAACTAGTTGTATATGTATTTTTGAAACTAGGTGGTGGTAGTGGAAGTCAAACCACTAGTCATAGAGCAGAAAAAGAGCCTGTAGTTGCTAGTCTCTTATCTGATCAAGGTAAATAATCCCACTACTACGACATCACATAATAAACATTGAATTTGTTGCTAAATAGATTGTATGATGGATATGGCATTGGTGATAGGGGAAAGTTGAATAATAAAAGTTCAACAACCTATGATGAATCCAATACCTTGGTAAATAAAAGTGTGGGAACTCTATGATGGAAGTACCGGTGGGTGAACATCATAGTGATTTGATGGAAATAATTGTGACTCCACAAATGTGTGGATAGCCAGAGGTGCTGGCAGTTGTCTTAGATGGAAGTACCGGTGGGTGAACATCTTAAGACTTGAATTATTTATGACTCCACAATGGTGGATAGCCAGAGGTGCTGGCAATTGTCTTAGATGGAAGTACCGGAGGGTGAACATCTTAAGACTTGAATTATTTATGACTCCACAATGGTGGATAGCCAGAGGTGCTGGCAATTGTCATAGATGGAAGTACCGGTGGGTGAACATCTTAAGACTTGAATTATTTATGACTCCACAATGGTGGATAGCTAGAGGTGCTAGCAAATTTGTCTTCGATGGAAGTACCGGTGGGTGAACATCTCAAGACTTGAACTAATTATGATATCACAAACGTGTGATTAGTCAGAGGTGCTGACAAACAGCTATGGTGGAAGCACAGGAATGTGAACACCATAGTGTAATTTTGATTAAAATGTTGTGAGAAATAGTTGATGATTGGTAATATGATATTATTACATTGTGAGAGTCAATTCGAATAGAAATGACTCAGTTTGAATTTTGATTGTGAAAAATGTATTTTTACGTTTTGTTGAGTGAAACCATTGGGGTTTACTTACTTAATTCTTATGAGCTAATGGGAATTATTGTGTGATGTTTGTAGGTCAAACATGACGTACACGGCTGTAAGGATCGAGGTGGAGCAGGAATCGAACAAACAAACCTTGTTGCAAACGTGTGAAATTTTGGTTTAAACCTACTTATGTAAATAAGTATTGTAAAATGTGTGACACGTTTACTTTTGTGTTAAACTTTGTTTAATATTATTAAATAAAAATGTCAAACAAGGTTTTAAAAATGAAAAATTTGCTGGGACAAACTCTGATATTATAGAAAATTGTTGAATAGTAACCGGGGGGTTACATTTTAATTTTTAGTGTTGTGATTTGGGTGTTATTGTTTTGATTTTTGCTAGTGTTGCAAAATTTTGGTGTCCAAGAGTGTTTTTTAGCGCCTTGCTGGTTCTCTTGGTTGTTTTAATGGATAATTGCCGTTAAAAAAAATTAACCGAAATATTATCATTGGGCTTATTGCTAGTAGTACTCCTTGACCACAAGCAATGCAAGGTCTTGGATCTAGTCTCGCCTATAGCAAAAAAAAATGTTCTGGGTGAGCTAAGGTGTTTTCTCAGTGTGAGTTTCCTCCTAGATGGTGTGGCGGTTCCTCGATTCGGCACTCGCCAACGCCCGGCTTTAAATGCTTCCTGGGGTTGGTAGCGGTATGTGGTCGCAGCGCGTGGGTTGTTGGGTCCGAGGACTCGTTTAGCTGTTCAAAAAAAATTAACCGAAATATTGTTTTTTTAAACGCTTGGTACAACATCATCAAAAAGAGATTTAAACAGTTCCCTTGGATTTGACGCTTTGGAGCGTACGTCCAAGCCCACCCCAAGAGCAACCTCACAACTGAATAAACCATAACCTTTTCTCAGCAAATATGTTTCGGCTCGGATTCGAACTCAAGACATCTTATAGAGAAGTTAAGGACTAACATTAGGCTAGAAGCCTTTGGCAACCGAAATATAGTTTAGCCATATCACAAATAGATTGGTTGTATGTCATTGTAAGATATTATAATTGCATGACCTTCTCATTGACATGTGCGGCCTGGGGAGGGGCAAACCCGGCATCCGTCCCAAGCCCATTTTCTTAGGGGAACAAAAAAAAATTATGTATGTTTATATAGACATTCATTCAAATGAGAACAAATAAGTTGGAGAGAAATAAAAACAATCATAGAAAAATACATGATTTAAAGGGTATAAAAAGTAATTTCCTTTCAAGCATAGAGAGTTACTTTCACGCCCTTTAAACCAAAGGTGTTCATTTGTTTGGTTAATGGTGTATTTGGTTTGGTTAATCTGGTTTTCAATTTTTTCACTATCTGAAAACCGAATTGAATTCAAGAAATGGTTATGTTCGGTTTCAGTTAAAACAGAACAAACCGAATAAAAAACCAAATAAACCAGTTAAAAATCGAATAAACCGATTAAAACCAAATAAAAAGGTTAAAAGCAAATAGACCGAATTTAGCCTCATATATTATTAATAAGATAATAAATTTAATCCTGAACTCGGTTTAATCGGTTAACCAAACAAATCGAATTCGAAAAAATTGAAACATATAATCGAACTGAAAACTAAAACTCGGAGTTGGTTAGGAACCGAATCGAAAATCGAATTCAACATTCGGTTCATTTTTTCAGTTACAAATTCGGTACATTTTTGAGTTAATATATATCTCTTTAGAATAGGTATAAAATCACTAACCTTTGCCCATAGGATTGGCAATAGGCCTGTAAATGAACCGAACGTTCAGTGAAACATGTGTTGATCGTTCGGTATATAGTTCGTTCATGTTCTTTTATTTAGTAAAGAAATGAGCATAAACAAAATATTTTGTTCATTTAATTAAACGAACAAACACGAATACACGTCTCGTTCGTTCATTTACGTTTGTGAACATTCGTTTATGTTCATTATATTTTTTCATTTAGGTTTGTTTATGTTCCTTAGTTTATTTTTATTAATAAATAAATTCATTTATTTTAATAACCAGTGATATATTCGTCTTCTTTATAAATTAACATATTTGTGTCATTTTTATTTTACCCAAATTTTAATAAATTTATTAACTAAAATATGCTTATATCAATGCAAGTTTAGAACTCACTTGTTTCGTTCATGTTTGTTTAACTATATGTGTGCAATTATTTATGTTTTGTTTCTATAGTTATGTTCATTTATGTTTATTCAGTTAAGTTCATTCATGTTTGTTTACTTATGTTCGTCTTTGTTCATGAGTTGTTCGTTTATACTATTAATGAGCGAACGTGAGCAAACACGAATGCTAAGTTTCTTAACGAATAAACACGAACAAGAAACTCCCATTCGTTTAAATTTTCATGTTCGATCGTTTGTTCTGTTAAAGTTAAACAAACGAACAGGAACATGTTCGTATTCGTTGGGTTTATTTAGAGACCTAATTGACAAGATCTTTAATGGTTCTACCACATCTTTAACTTCACGGAGATCTAACCCATTTCATGTCCACAATCAAGTTCTTGACATACATTCTCATTTTATACGTAAGAGTCATTTCATTGCTTTGAACCTTTATGTCATACTGATTACATTCATGCAACCTATTTGAATTTATTTACCATCAGCATAATCATCTACATTATGAATAAACTCGTATGTACATAATTCACCCAAATGATCCGCTTGGTGTTTAATTCATTGAAACTCATTCAATAATAGTTATAACTAGTGGGTTTCACACGCTGCGTTGGGACTTTCGTCACAATTCCGGATATCAAAAGGCAAACACGATCCTGTATATTAAAACAGAGATACAAAAACATGTTATAATGACTGTCACTCCAACATAAAACCCTAAAGTCTAGTCATCGAATCGTTTACCTGTAACTATTCAAAACCCCTACGAAAAATTGATCACATCCGAGCGTTTCCGCGGTCGAATCCACTTTGAATTTGATAAATGCATTGCTTGTGAAGTATGTGTTCGTGTATGTCCCAACTGTTCCTGCTTCGAGTAGGCCCAAATAATTCAATGGGAGTAGTAAATGTGTCTACCACATAATAACAAAAAAAATACCACGCTTTGTCGTAAATTTAGTATCAATAAACATGAACGCACGACCAACAAATAAAACAAGAAAAAAATAATAATAATAATAATAATAATAATAATAATTATTATTATTATTATTATTGAATTAATTTTATAATGTCACCAAATTAAAATTAAAAAAAAACTTGAGTAATAAGCTATGTCGATATAGGTATTCGATCACGATATGAGTGACAACATCATAAATATTAAAACTTAATTTTTTATTATTTAATATTTATTTTATTTAAAATTAAATATTATTATATTATTTAATTATTGTTTTAGCATCATTGCTATTCATATGCAATTATGCATGAACTTTGTGTGTGTAGTAACTTGTCTTGTTATGAAGCATGATTCCAACAAAGTGGTAGCATTATTTAACAAATTATATAAGCTAGTGTGAAATCATTTAAAGCTTAAAATTTTTTTAGCTGAGGCATTTCGCCAAACATGTAACATGCATTTGGTTTATTAATAACCTTGAGAGTAAATTGCATAAATGTTCCTTGTGATTTGATCAGATTGCAGATTTATCCTCAAACTTTAAAAATTGCAACTTTAGTCCAGACATTTAAAATTAATTGTATAAATGGTCCCTATGGTTTGATCATATTGCAGATTTGGTCCCCAAATTTTAAAAATCGCAAATTTAGCCCAAATATTTAAAGTTAATTGCGGAAATGGTCCTTGTGGTATGAGTAGATTGCAGATTTAATCCCCAAACTTTAAAGTTAATTAGGTAATTTTACTCAATTTAGCATCTTCCAAATCATCAAAACCACAAATCTGATCATTTCAAGAACATGGGTATTACTTGTCCATGCTTAGAATCGAGTAGCTTAATAGCAGCCATGCTCGGGCCTTAGAGTGAGACACTTCTCCTTTATAAACTTTCCCAAAACCGCCAACTCCGATACCATTCTTCGATCTCGTCGTTGAAGTTTTCTGTGGCCGATGATATCTCTAGGGGTGTTCAAAAAAACTCCGTATCCAAATCCAAAAACAAAATATTCGGATATTCGGAAATTCGAATTCGGATTCTGATAGTAGTTTTGAAAAATTTCGGATGGTTCGGATATTCCGAAATTATTGTTTTTTCGGATATTCGGATATTTTTTCAGATATTTTGGATATTTGGATATCCGGGTATATTTTTTTAATATTTTTTTAGAGTTCGGATACCCGGAATTTTCGGATATCCGAATCACCACCCGAATTTGAACACTCCTAGATATCTCTTCCAGTTGGATCTTCAAATTCACATGATGAAATACAGGTAAGATTTAGGAAAATATTAAAATACTAACCCTTCTAGTTACATTGTATTATATTAAAATTACACACAGGAAGTTACAAAGTGGGTTCTATGAGGTGAATGCTTGCAACTTGCAAAGGTGGGTATTCAGAAGTTGACTTTTGACCATATTTTACTTCTTTTTTTACAATATTGTATGCATATCAGATAACCTATATGTTAGCGATCAGAAAAAAAATAATTATACTGTATAATTAAAACCCACCAAAAGGAAACTAATTTTTTTGTTTGTTATTTGACTATTATAATATAATATACTATATATATATATATTATATTGAAAATAGTGTGTGTATTAATTTAAATAGTAACTATTATATATGCAGCGAAAAAAAAAACGTTGTCTTTTATTGGGTTTCGGTGGTGTTCAGAGAAGGTAACGGTAATTTATTTGTTCTCATAGAAAATCGTTTTTTACTTAAAGATTTGTGTTTTTTTAATTCAACCAATTGGTTGATGGATAAAGGAGTTTTGTGAGTAATTTTTTCTATTATATCCGCAAAGTATTTGTATGGTTTTGTTTTTTTATGAGAAATTTGTAAAGAGTTCGCAATGAGAGATTTGATTTTGTTACGGGATTTATGCTTGTGGAAATGATATATAATATCCAATTTCATAAGGGTACTGTGATAAGCCGCCGCAGTGTGCGGCGGGAACAACCCTAGTTATAATAATACAAGAAGTTGTATAAAGTTATAATAAATGAAATTTAAAAAAAAATAAAAGAAACAGATCATTAATGTAAGTTTTGTTATCATTGACAAATCCCATATTTCAAAGTCAAAACAAAAGCACGCTTTCTTTCAATGGAGTCAACTGATCTTTTTCTAGATGTGGTTAAACAAACCAACTTTTTTTCATTACTATTCATAGGAAAATTTCATATGAATTTTCCTGTCTGTAAAGACTAATAAAGGTTGATGCTCACCAAACTTCATTTTTGTCTAAGTATCAGAGAACTACAAAGACTAACAGCTTTCGGAAGAAAGGAGTTCCTCTTCGGAAACAACATTGCTTCCGAAGAGTAACTCAATCCTACTGAAGGTTGTACAAGACAAACACTTCGGAAGGTCAATACTTAGAGTTAAAAGCTTCATAGCTTCTGAAGTCATAAAAGCTTCCGAAGAACAAAAGCTTCCGAAGAACAAAGTCTTCCGAATAACAAGGACTTCCGAAGATTCTCCTATAAGGACAAAGACAATGTCTTCTGAGGTTAATCCTCTGACAAAGACTGTAGCTGATTACTTTTATAGTACAAAAGGTGCTGACAACAGACATGCTGGTCTGAGAACAACAAGGATAAACATACCTAGAGTCACACAACACCTAACTTCTCCTCAGCTGCAATAAATGCAAAAGATTATATGTATCCTTGAAGATCAACGGCATTAAATGCATTTTGTATTTAGCTAGTCTTTTGTAAAGTCAATGTCTATATTTGTAATGATTGTAATTAAGTGCCTTTGCCTGTTAAGACACTTTAGATACTAGAATAAGCTTTACTTTATGTATTGTCTAGTATACCCTTGTATTCCTACGAGTATACGGTTGTAGCCTTGGCTATATAACCTCTCATTGTAAACTAGTATAGTGTGCTTGTCTGCTTGTATTACTTGCAATACTTTGAGAGAAATATATCTTTGAGCTTGAATTTGTTCTTGTGTTCTTACTGTTATTCAAAGATGATAAGCTTACCATTGAGTGTTTGAGATAACCTTCTAACAGACATTCCACATCTGTTAGATTGTAAGAGAGAAATACTTGTGAAGTGTTGTTTAGATTAAACAACCCGATCCAATACTGTCCGAAGTCAACGTAACATGTTTAGAGTTTTTACGTAGCTGGTTTTTTAGGTGTAAACAACCGAGAGGATTACTAGGTTTGGGGTCTTTCAATTCAAGTGGCACCAATTGTTATTCCCACTAAATTGACACAATTTCAAGTCTCACAAAGAAAGTAATAGGTGATTTAGATGTCACACCCCAACCGACGGCGAGATATGTCGAGACGTGATTGTGGTTGCTCAAAAGCCCATGCTGCTATTTGT
Source organism: Mikania micrantha (assembly GCA_009363875.1). Taxonomy (NCBI): domain Eukaryota; kingdom Viridiplantae; phylum Streptophyta; class Magnoliopsida; order Asterales; family Asteraceae; genus Mikania; species Mikania micrantha. Next base: position 14,962,303 of record CM018683.1, read on the forward strand.
AGGTTTCAATATTTAAACATTTGATTAAATTAAAGCACAATTTCCATTCAAACATAACATCAAATATTCATTACTAACAATTCAAATTCAAACACTCAAAAACAAAATACAAAACAATTGTTTATTTAATTTATAATTTAGGTCAAAGACTCTTAAATAGATCTTCATCAAAGATTTCGACCTGTTTGTGAGCATCTCATACATGTGTGTGTATGAAAATAGTCTAACTAGTAATGTATCAAAGAATGCATAATAACAAGTTTTATAAGTATGAATGAATATCTCAATAGTGTTAATTCAAGTATAGTTATATCATGTCTTGACACTTGTATTTTAGCAAGTTTGCAAGGTATACTTTTTCATCTTCTTAACACATTGACAAAAGTCAAGGTGAAGGTGGTATCTAACCAACCTTATGCTCCTAAACTACTAGCTTGTTTGACTCGCAACAACAGATAAATTCAAAGCATGTATAATACATAGCAAATGATTTTAGATTAAAAATGAATTGTGAATCCTGATACGACCCAAAATTACATAAAAATGTAAAAAAGAGAGTATAATAATAAATCATGTGTGTTGCTTAGCTAGTCCATAATGCTTGAATGAGTTCTTAATCAAGGATCACACGTCAACTTGTTACGAGTTTGAATTTAAGGTGTTTTAGTCCAGAAGAGTCTCAATTGAGAGGTTAGATTGGTCCCACACACCATATAGGTTTTGATAAAGTTTATGTGTTTTTTCGCTTCAGAGAGAGGTCGTAATCATTTATGTGTGTTCAATTTGGTTTATTTTTTTCTTTAACGGCCAACTAATCAACTGCCGGGTACTCTGTACGCAGCCTCCAATGGCTAAAGGATGCCCAAGCTGGCCACTAGTCCAGACCGACAGAGTCCCTAGCCCACCAGCCACCAATTCCCAGGAAAAACCCAACCCAAACACCCGCCCAAAGGCACGACGATGGAAGGTCAGTAAAACCGGTGGGATCAAGAATCGAACCCATGCCAGGACCTGGGTCTTCTATCACTTCCTCCATACCTCTATCTTACCAATATGTGTTGACAATATGTGTTGCCTTTCATCTTTATATCACAATTAGAATGTGTATGGGTCGGTTTTGGGCTCAAACCAAACCAAAATCCATATTTTCTGTTTGGTTAATGGGTTTTTATGCTCACCTCTATTATAATTATTGCTTTTGCAAGAAACTCTAGGATGTAATATTTTGTATGTTATTTCTATGAGTTTGGGTATGCTATTATTTGGTTAATGAGTTCATTAAAGATTTCATATGGATCACATTATTAGCATTGGATTTGATTTTTTTTCCTTTCATTTTAATTTCCAATCAGTTTAAGTTTTATTTCTCATTCATCACTATGCAGGCAACTATGGAGGATGAAAAGCGCCTTAATAGGTCAAAGATGTTCGATCCAATTAGAAAAAGAAATCTATGCATGAAAAAGCTTGGAACCACTTGCAATAAATGGAAAGAGAAGTGGAAAAACGTGGGTTGAATGTGAGAAACTAATTAAACAAACGGAAAGAGACGCAAAAAAAGAGCAGTTCAAATGTGAGAAGCTACAAAAGTAAATGGAAGAAATCATAAAAAAAAGAGTTAATTTCTATTTTGGTCCATGTGGTTTTAATTATCCTCTATTTTAGTACCAAAATTTGTTTTTTACCCATTATTGACCCCACCGTTTAGGGGTGTTCAAAATATCCGAAACTCGAAAAAAATCGAAATCGAATCGTATCCAAAACCCGAAAAAACCGTATCCAAAATCTATTTCGGGTTTTCGGGTCGGATAATACAATTTTAGATTCGGGTCGGGTTATTCGGATGAACAAATTCGGGCTTTTCGAGTCGGATAATATATTTTGAATTTCGGGTCGGGTTTCGGATAGATCAAAAAAATTTTCCAACCCGATGAACACCCCTACCACCGTTTGGTACTAAAATAGAGAATAATTAAAAACCACAGGAACCAAAATCAGAAAATATCTAAATTTTGGTACTAAAATAGAGAATAATTAAAACCACAGGGACCAAAATAGGAATTATCTAAATGTTGGTACTAAAATATAGAATAATTAAAAACCACAGGGACCAAAATAGAAATTAACTCTAAAAAAAATTAGTTTCTAGTTTGTTTTGTTTTGTGTTTTGTCGTGTTAAAATATGTGGTGGATATACTTTGATAATTAATTGTAACTAGTAGGCGTAACCCGCGCTTCGCAGCGGGTCATGATTTGATTTTTTTAATAAACAGAAGTAAAAGGTTTAACATTTAAAGATAAGACCGTGTAACATTTAAAAAATAATAAGTAACGCTCAATAATGTACATCAATATATCATCGGTTTATTATGAGTAATAATGTAATATTAATGTTACCCTTTCCATCGGTTATGGTAACACAGGGCATTGTAACTGAACCGACCAGACCAGTCTTCCATCTCACGTTTCTGGCCATCCTTTTACGGCACTTCATGGCAGATGATTCCAATGATTAATGTAATTGGTTGATCAAATATAGTTACCGAGGTGCTTCAGATGTGTGTCAATATAGCTGCAACACAATAGTTAGATACATATGGTATTTGTTGTTTTATTTGTTATGCATTTGAAAAGTAAAAAATTGTTTCCCAATACATGGTGTCCATAATCTCATAAATTTAGGCACTTTTATCCCTCAGTTTGATGTTTGATTTTCCTATGGAACTCTCTACATGCTGTGTAGTACCATAGGTGACTACTATTGAATGTGATCACTGACACCTGACATGTGAATGCAATGCCCTGTGAGATAAATTATTTTATATTTGACATTATCAAATGCTATTCAAGTCTACTATAATCAAGTTTTATGGCCTCAAGATAACCTGGATCATTGCAATTTGGGTAGGATGCATCTATCTCTTAATTAATATAATTCAAAATCCTTTTCTTTTTCAATAGCATTTGAAATTCTTTACGATTTTGAAGACTAATTAGCTTTATTAATCACATGTACCTATATAATTATAAAAATTCATTGTCTTATGAGTGACTAATATATTCACTTTAACCACATCCAAAATGTATTCATGTAGTATTCAATGATGGAAAGTTGTAGAGTCTTTCTATTGTTTTGGTTTGTGATGCCAATAAACAACAAATACCAAAAATCACTTACATATTTAGTGGCCTGTAGGTAGTTCTTTTAGTTTTCAAACATATATAATCCAACAAATGCACATAAGTAGCAAAATAAATTTTCATTCTATATCCTAAGTTATGTTTAACTAATAATACTATTGCAATAGTATAACCAAGTTATGTGTAACTAAATATACTCTTGCAGTAGTGGCACCAAATTGAAAAACAAAAAATCTCCTATCATGATTTGAGATATCTTCTTGTACTGTGTACCTTAAGACTATTACAATTCATAACCTAATGTTTACCTCATGAGTTAAACGCTATAAATTAGGCACATTCAAAGTTTTCTATCCCAATAGCATTTAATGATTTTAAACTGTAATTCTACCAGAGGCACAAAAAACTACAGACACATAAATCACAAACATGCTGTAACAAATATCCGATGAATAACGATATCAAGTTTGACGAAAAGAGGAAATCATGATCATGGGAGCATATGGTACGATGTCATAAACTACTAACAAAAAAAACCACAAAAGGAAATAATGATCATGGGAGCATATGGTACGATGTTATAAACTACTAACAAAGAAAACCACAAACATGTCTACATCCATCTAAGTCCATCTCCATAGTAAGATTCACAAAAATGTGTGCATCCTCAACAATCAAAATTGATATCGTTGATTACTCAAATTAAACCTCAAGAAATATGTCTAATTAAATGCTAATAGCACCCAAAATTTTAACAATTTCATTCAACACCCATGTAATAATCAGATGTGGAAAAAACTAAAACAAAAATTTGATTAGATCCACGTAAATTGTTTGCAAACTAAAATGATTAATAGAAAGGACGAAAACCTTAGAACACATATACGGAAATGCAGTGGCGGATGTAGGTTGAGGGGGTGGGTTCACAGGAACCCACCGCGCTTCGACTCGGTAGTAGGAAAAAAAAATTTCGGAGGAGTTAAACAATAGGGTGAACCCATTAATATTTTAGGGGTGAATCCTAAGATGAACCAATAAGATTTTTAAGAGTGAATTTTTAATGTAATTTTCACATGAATTTGTCAACTTGATTAAGACAAATGATCTTTGTTAGAGAAATCTTTATAATCAATGATTAGATTTCTACATGATCGTGTTAAAATCACTTTCGTGTCTTATAAACTTAGCAAGCAAATTGGTAGTTATTAGTGATTAAACCCTCAAGTCAAGTAAATTTTGGCCATACAAACTTAGCATATTTCCTTTAGGTTTCGGGGCGTTGCCCCCTTGACCCATGTCTGCTGAATGGCTAGCACGACCACCACACTGGACCCCGCAAGGGCGCGTGACCCCCTTGACTCCCAATTGGTCCGGAGGTCAGAAGTCTTAAACGAAAATGCACTATGTATCTTCGAACTCTTTACGTGAAGAAATTACAAGACCCAAACCGTCAACCCGACCCGAAAATTTTTATGTCCGGTTACATACTTATATTTAATTAAAACGTCGGAAAATGGTGAACCCACTGAAAAAAATTCCTGGATCCGCCACTGCGGAAATGTGAAAGATGAGTGGCGGCAAGCATCCATCCTCACTCAAGGCGGTAACAATGAAAGCAGCCCTACCTTTGCTTGTCGCCCGCTTTTTCCAATCAAGATTTATTGCCTCTTTCTTCTAATTTACCATTAGTTTCTTCATACGGGAGGAAAAAGAAACCCTAGAAATATTGGAGGAAAAAACCCAAAGGAGTTAAATGGATCCACAGAAGAAAAGATTTAGAGCTTAAAACAACCATTTAACAAAGCTCAAATAATCTTAACCGGATTAAGATGGAAGCCCATATATGAGGCGCAGATGCAGAGCATATAAGAAGAAGAAAGGGGGAGGTGGTGGAGACAGAAAGCCAAGATGCAATCTTAACTTTTATGCTATGCAATGGAATATGTAATAAATGAATAGTGAATTTCACTCACGTAAATTTTTTGGTTTTTAATATATATAATAATGGTTGAAAGATTGTTATATATATTTACTAAATTATTATTTCTTAAATTTGTTGGCTTTTTTGTATTTTATAGCATCTTTTTTTTGCATAAAAATAAATTTTTTTAGTTGCTTTTCAATTTATGTTTGTTGGAAATTTGTCAGAAAAATGAAAAATTTTAATTATTATAATCTAAATGTTGTTGAAAGAATATGTTAATTAAATAAAATAAAAATATATTTTGTCGGTATACAAAATTAATATAAATAAATAAAATTTAAATGTTGTCGTAAATTTGTCGGTAAAAATATAAATAAAAAATAAAAGAATTTATCTTTTGTCGGAAAGTTGTCGGTAAATTTAATTTAATTAAATTTTTGAAAAAAGTGATTTGTCGGAAAATGGTCGGAACTATTTGAAATCTTGTTGTCGGTATTTCGTTGCAAATATTTTGTCGGAAAGTTGTCGGTAAATTTAATTTAATTAAAATTTTGAAAAAAGTGATTTGTCGGAAAATGGTCGGAACTGTTTGAAATCTTGTCGTCGGCATTTCCTCGCAAATTTTACGACAACTATTTTTGTCGCTATTTTATCGGAATAGTTGTCGCAAATTTATTTTGTCGGTAATTTGTCGCTATACAGCTATTCCGACAAATTTCCTACGAATATTCTTGTCAGAAACTTTCCAGTTTTTTGGTAGTGCCAGGACCTGGGTCTTTTATCAATTCCTTCGTAAGTCCATCTTACCACTAGGACAAGACATCATTGGTTTATTATTAGCTTATTTAGCTTATTTAGTTAATTAGGATTAATTAGCTAATTGGTTCAATTTGGTTTATTATTAGCTTATTTAGTTAATTAGGATTAATCGTGTACAACTGTTGATTACACAATATTTGTTCGTTATTTTTGGAATCAATACTTTAGATTGATTATGTATTTCTTGTAGTTTCTAATCAGAGATTGAGTTTTGTTTTGTGTTCTTGATGTTCTTGATCTGAAGAGTTGTTTCTGTTGTCTTGTTTTGAATCGATCTATTTCTAGGGTTTGAGTCGTTCTATTTAGATCGAATTGTAATAGTATAGGTTCTTGTTTTTTGTAGTTTGTGTTTTTTGATTTTTATAATATTGATCACAGATTCGTTATGGAATCTGTAAGTTGTTCATATGTGAGTTCTTGACACTTATAATTTCTTAACCTTTACAATTTCGTTTTAAACCTTAAATACACTGGTAGCAGTTTTCGTAGGTCACACTTTTGGTCCATCTACTTTATTTAGATTATGATTTTACGTAAAGATGTTTCAAAAATATCTACAAAACTTTTTATTATGTATTATAACTAAATGTATTAATTTAAGACTTTATTACCTTACCAATTTCTATTCAAATAAAATTAATTGAATAAAATTCATAGTTAAATAAATTTTATTATATGTATAAATATACTTCATTGATTTTATTTTAAATTTAATTAAGATTTATAAAATAATCGTAGTTAACTACTATTATTATTACTATTATTATGTATATATGTAGACATAATAAATCTTATAAAATGTTATTAAAATGTTTTTATTTTATTAAATTCCCATTAGTTTATTATTCTTGACAGAATTTGTTCTATTGAAATTGAGTACAATTAAAATTCAAATTTAAACGAAAAAACCCTAGAGATTACGATAGAAGTAGGAGTAGATTTTATTGGGGTATGTGTTCGTTGTTGATCAAGAAAGGTTTACTGCCATCTTGGTGGTACATTATAAGATTTCATAACTTTTTTAAGGACAAATTTGTCATAGTTTTACTCATAAACTATCTTCAAACTAAGAAATTGTATGGTTCGTTAAGTGTTGTTCTAATGTTTTTTAATATAATCATTAAAAGACTACCAAACATGCCTATAATTTGCCAATTAGTTGGCTTTAAAGAGTAACATTTCCTCTAAGAGGGAATACCTATAATAGTATAATCATTTAATTCCAATCTGGTTACAAAGAAGAAGCTATACGGGTCTAACATCAAATCCTTGAATAACAAGCCCTACAAATCTGGTGTCACCACATGGTGTGAATTGAAGATTCATATGAATCATTTCGATGGTAGCAGCAGTTTGAAATTCCCAAATTTGTACTTCCATCCAACCACCGTTCCTGTGTTGTGGAATACCTTTTATTTTTGGCCTATGGACCGGGTTGTGTGTGTTTTGATCAGACTTTGGTCTAATAACTGGAGTTGATGGACTTACTAAATACATGTACCAACAATAATTATCTGAACCATATATTTCACCAACTTCCACAAGACCCTCAAATCTTGATTGGTTTTCTGGTAAGTACTTGTAGACAAGGTAAGCTGCATATGTTGTTTGAGGTGATAACAAGTCGGATCCAATTTCGCAATCGATGGTAAATCTGGTATTCCTAAGCAAAGTAGCTTCTTTAAACCTGAAAAATGTTTAAAAGATCATCTTACATGTAACAGAAATGCTAGGTAATCAACTTCATTTTTTAGGCAAGCTTCAAGAAAAATTCGGGTCAAGCATCGTCTTGATTATAAAGAATTTCAAGAGCATGATCATGAAGTTATATGAACCTACCTACAGACCTAAAATCAGTTTCGTTGAGCCAGCTAGAGAAATTAACTTACAAATATATAGTACTTATTTTCAAAACTTGCTACTTGCTACAACATATTTGATATGCTTTACTTCTTCATCACTTAGAAAGCCTGGCAATATGTGTGGTTGGGTTGGGTCAAGAAGGATTCCGGTTATGATGAGTTTTAAGCAAAATCAATTTAATTGATTGTTTTTAAAAACAATGTAGTTCTAGTTAAAATGAATTGTAACTATTTGAACATTTTTTAATGATTTTCTCATTAAAAATGATTTTGATCACTCATATCCGTTTAAATCCATATTATTCAAATAGTTTTTATGTTATCCATCTTGATCCGCATTGTGTTATAGTATTAATCATCTCAATCCGTTAATGTGTTGGAGAAATTTTGGCAATAAACACTTCGAATTTTATCAGATCGTGTATGAGATCACTATCCGAAATCAATATTTCTATCATTTCGAGTTCAAGAAATTTGATAAGGGGATAATCCAATAGATTTGTATGTGATATGAATTTCGTATATACTTTTTGCGCATCAGTTTCTGCGTTTACAGTTATTTGCAGTTAACTTCCGCGAGCGATATCCATCATGTGGGCCAAATGTTTCGAGTCACGGGTCCCTTCAAATCTGATCATATAAGATTTAGAAAAAAAATTAGGTTTCAGGGAGTTGCTCTGAACCCATAAGGACCGCCACCAAGGGCCTTTTGGACCGATCCACCTAGGGTGCTACCCCTAGGATACGACACTATGATACAATGTTACCCATTTCAACACAAACTCTTTAAGAATCTTTTACATCTAGTTACACTAAAATATACAACACTATGACACAATGTTACCCATTTCAACACAAACTACGTTAATTGCTAACCTAAATCAATCCAATTATCTTGTTTTAGGTCAAGATTGTGAGGGCTTATGATATATTAAGATAATGCAAGCCACACTTCATGCTTATAACTTCACACACACACACACACACATAAATAAATTGACTCTTTAAGCAAGAACACAAACTTAGAGAAAGGATATTCTGCAACAAAATTGGTGGGAAGATAAAAATTAGACCTTGATTCGGATAAATACAGATGATCCTTGTTCCAAGACTCTATGTAAGCCGCTGATAGCATATGGCATTTCTTCCCATTTTTGTCAAGAGAAAACCACTATCAAACAACAATATAAATATGTAATTAATTAGTACTTGTTTAGCAATTTAATAATGGGACTTGCAGACTAGTAACAAATGTAAAGAATCATTCCTTTCAAAGTTACCATTTCACCATCATCGATTAAGAAACCTTTGCGAATAATTGAGTAAGCTTCCTTCTTCGTTGTCCATTGCATGATATTTGTTGACCATTTCATTATGTCTTCATAATCAGTTGGCAATTTTTCTTCCCAATATCCATCTAAATCTGATATGCTTTGATTGTCATCTTTATCTTCCACCTGTAGAACATATCCATATTCATTAGACTTTGATCATGTGACTAATATTCAATTTTTTAATGATTTACTTGCACATGAATAATTAGACTTTTATTTGTCATCTTACTTTCTCCAGGGGCTGAAACTCAATGCCTTCTACTTCAATTAAATAATAAAAAATATTGAAGCCATCAAACATAATTTCAAGATCAACAATTCGAGAGTCGCTAGTAAACTGAAACAATTCACACGCCCACCAGCCATCTTCTCTCTCATATGCAAGGTATGAAACCGAAGTTTTTGTCTCCCCTTGTAATATGTATCTGAGGTATATAGGTTGCCATTTGCTCATGACGTAGCAAAACTTAAACACAAGATTCACCGAGTATGTGGTTAGTGGTGACAAGAATTGGCTTTTTACATGTGTTTTCAATTTCCCATACTTAAAACGGTAGGTTCCCAATGCAAATCTGCGTAATTAGTAGCTTGCTTCGTGTTATATTAATCAAATATTTCTTAATTAAAAGCCGGAGACACAACTACACAAGGGATGATAAGTCACCTTGAATTGTCACAAATCTTGCACATGAATTGTTGCAAAGAATGATGCATTGCTTTATACATATTAAAAGCCAAAATAAAAACAGGAGGAAAAGTTACCTTGACTCATTAAGTGGCATCCATGAATTTCTTGGACCTGATTTCAAACATTCTACAAAAGATATCATTTCACAGTTTTCTCCATTCTTGTTTACTGAAAACCACTGTCCATTAAGTAGTTCAAGTTAGTTTGGCTAATGTAGGATGATATGATTAATTACAGTATCAATCAGTCTGGCTAGTTACTAAAAATTATTTACACACCTTATTGTATAAGATTAACATAATGTTGTTCAATGAGAGTTTTGAATATTTATGTTGGAAATTAAGCTTGATTTAATAAACTTAGTTAACTGCTGGGGCAGTTTAGTAATTATGGTGTTTATATGTTTTAGTATGATGTAAATGGGTCAAGTCTAAATGCCCGTTAGTTGGTAGTTATTAGGTGGTTATAGCATTTGTATAACTGCCAAATAACCGTCTCAACAGCAAGTATAAATAGGTTGGGATGTTAAACATTTGTTGTTAATCGAATGTATGTGTTTGTGTATATGACTGTGTTTCAAACTCTGCACACACGTACAAACTAATCCATCAAATCTTAGTTTCTAACATGGCATCAGGGTCAAAAGATGTGAGGCATGTATTTGATGAAGTTCCGATCGCGATAAGGACCGAAGATAGTTGTGATTCCGGTGATGATTCCGGTGGTCTTGGCAGATATCTCTCGGGAATGAATCTGGCAGGCGTGTTCGATCAGGAGGAACCGCATGTTGATCAGGAGGAACCGCATGTTGATTAGGTGGATCATGGTGATTCGGGAATGGAGAGGCTCTGCAAATCAGTGAATGAATTTAAGATTGGGGAAAGTCCAACTATGATCGGAAATATAGAAGAAAACATGGTAAAGAATTTCAGAAAAGTGGTGCCTGGGAAAAGGAAGAAGCCATTTGACAAACTTATGTGTCTTCACTGCAACCGCCCGGGTAATTACCATAACATTTGCAAATCTAGGATCTTGAATAATGAATTTGTTATAAACGGAGCTGAAAACTTGGGTTGGAAGGAAATTTGGTTCGTGGGTTTGGAAAGAAGAACCCACTGTAGCGCCTTCAAGAATACGTTTTTCAAATTAAAAGGAGTCATTTGGAATTGAAATTAAGTGTGGAAAAGAAAACTAGAATGGATATATCGTGGGAAAAGGGAGTGTTGTGATAAAATCTAGTGGAATATATTTTAAGATGAAAGATGTGTTCTACACTCCAATTTTCATGAAAAACGTGTTAAGCATGAGGATGCTTGTCGATCAAGGTTTCGAAATAACCTTTCAAGGAACAAATTGTTAAATAATCAAACCAATAAAGGTTGAAGATTGTGGCAAAAATACAAAGAAAAAGGATCTGAAAGATGGGGTGGAAAATGGAAAAAGGAATGATTTTGAGTACACTAATGAAATCTGTGAAACCAAGACCATGTCAAAACATTTCGAAGAAATGGACCTAAATGATCAAAAGATTAAAGGGATGATGGAGGATGGTAAAGGAAAAGAACCACTTGAAAGTTTGGAATCAAATGAAGTTAAAACTATTGAAGAAATGATAATCCTATTGGATTTATTGGCTGCAATGAACACAAACATAAGGGATAAGGTTGTAGTGAGAAAAAAGTTTAACAAAATGGTAAAATGGTTCAATAAGTATGTGATCAAGAAAGATGATTTTCGGGTTCCTGTTATGGGTGGAGAAGAAGTGGATTTATACCATTTGTATATGGATGTCCAACTAAATGGAGGGAAAGAAAATGTCACAAAAAATGGTTTTTGGGATTTGATTGTTGCGGATATGAAGATGGACTCGAGAAAAGGCTTTCAACTTTTGTTGCAATATAAAGAACACCTTGAAATGATGCATTGGTATTACAATAATATTAAAGAAAGACAAGGGAAAGATGCAATCTATTCAATTGAAGAAGGTTAAAGCAGTAAAGTTAAAGTAACACCAAAAGGATGCAGCAAGAGAACCGAAGAAAAAGAAGATGGCAACCTACCCTTCAAGAAAAGAAAGGTTTCAGCTGTAAGGAGCTGGCCACCAAGTTGCGGACCGGCCACCATGAAGAAGTAAATGCTGCAGCGGATAGGTATCAAGCTTAGGGGAGGCATTGTTGGAAATTAAGCTTGATTTAATAAACTTAATTAACAGCAATAGGTTTCCCAATGTGGGTTTCCTCCTAGAATGTGGTGTCAATGTACCCATTTAAACAGTGGTACTTGGCGTTAGATGTTAAAAAAAATTAACAGCAGTGGCAGTTTAGTAATTATGGTGTTTATATGTTTTAGTATGATGTAAATGGGTCAAGTCTAAATACCCGTTAGTTGGTAGTTATTAGGTGGTTATGGCAGTTGTATAACTGCCAAATAACTGTCTCAACAGGAAGTATAAATAGATTGGGATGTTAAATCGAATGTATGTGTTTGTGTATATGACTGTGTTTCAAACTTTGCACACATGTACAAACTAATCCATCAAATCTTAGTTTCTAACAATTTAAATCTCTCAACATGTTTAAAACGCGTATATTAATGGTGTTTTTCTAGTTGTTTTATATTAGTTGAAGTAACTTTTAGGCATGGTTTACAATTGGAAAAGAGGAGTGTAAGGGAACAAGGGATTAATAAAAGAAAACAAATGAAAATTAAATGGATATATTTGGGCCATGATCACTTGAATCATATATAACTTGGTAATTAGTTACTATATCTAATCAGATCATGATATTTTTAGTTGGGTCACATGTTTACATCAAATCATATATAATGGATGGATCATATATAGTACTGTGATGCTGGCATTCATTAGAAGAAAATCGATACTCAGTGAGTGAAAATTGTCTAAAGCAACTATTTACCGTTTTGCCACTGTTAAGGAGGACCCCCTTGTACATAATTTGCTTCAATTCTGCGTCAGATGTATAAAACAAAGGAGGTACTGCAGTCTTGGCAATCTTTAGGTGAAAAAAACATGGAAACTTCTCTTCGGTAAGCTCTTGGCGTTCGAGCGCAGACTCAAGTTCTGTCACAACCTCAGCCATCTTAGGCCTATCTTCACGAGATTCCTTCAAACATCGATACGCGATCTTTGAAACTGTTTCTAAAGATCTCTGATCTACTGGTTTGATGGTTGGACTTTTAAAGATGATATTGTTTAGCTTCCTATGTTCATAGCTTTCAATCCACATGGGCACAAATTCCTTCTCAACACGACCATCTATATATGTACAACATACCGTCCCACATAAAACTTCGAATAAAACCACACCGAAAGAGTATATGTCCGACTCTTTTGTTAGGGTGTGAGTCATCGCATATTGCGGATCACAGTACCCCGGGGTGCCTGCTGCACTTGTGACAATAACCGAATGTTGCTCATTAGCCGGGCCCATTATTGATAGCCCGAAGTCAGAAACTTTAGCGTTCCAATGGTCGTCTATTAGGATATTGGAGCTTTTTATATCGCAATGGATAAGTCTTTGGTGTGTCCCCCTTGGATCATGAAGGTGGCTTAGTCCATTGGCTGCATCAAGGCATATCTTGAGGCGTTGTGACCACATGAGATGCGGTGAACTTAAATGTCGGTCAAGGCTACTATGAGACGCATGCTCATACATGAGGATCATTTCATTCCCTTGGTAACAAAATCCCAAAAGTGAGATAAGATTTTCATGGCTGTAACGGGAAAGCGCTGTGATCTCTTTCAAGAACTCGGGTATTCCTTGTCCATGCTTAGGATCGAGTCGCTTGATAGCAGCCATGCTCCGGCCCTTAGAATGAGAAACTTCTCCTTTATAAACTCTTCCATAACCACCAACTCCAATAAGGTTCTTCTCGTCGTTGAAGTTGTCTGTGGCTGATTTTATCTCTTCCAGTTGGATTTTAAGATGTTGAAACTGCCTCAAGAATACATCCATAGTTGTGGATCATCTTCAAATTTAGAGGATAGGATACAGGCGAGATTTAGAAAAATATTAAAATGCAGTGTGTGTGTATATATATATAAATTACAATTTCACATAGGAAGTTACAAGGCTGGTTCTTATGTCTCTATAGTTGACTGCCAGATTTTATGAGTTTAATGATTGCAAATTGCAAAGGCGACTATTCAGAAGTTGAAGACTTTTGAGTTTTGACCATATTTTACCTTTTTTTTAACAACTAAGTTTATTCTCCTCCTAATCTAACTAGTTTTATGTCCGTCTGTTGGCCAGGTTGTTTTAATGTAATAATGTTATCTCTATCTTTCTTTGTACTATAACGGATAACAATATTTTATAAGAATAAAGAAGAACTCGTTAATTGAAGTTATAAATAAATTGATCAATCACTCTAAAAAACCACAAAAATAATGAAAACAATAGTTGTTTGAAAAATATTTTGCGCATATTGTGAAATTGTTGTTTAGATATGTATATAAAACAATTATGAAATCATTAAAATATTAAACATAAACAATGTAATCCTCAGGGGCATGTAATCACTATAGAAAAACAGCAATTAGCAACGACAAAAGTCGTCGCAATAGCCGCCCATTTCGCCGCTATAGGCTATAGCGACGACCTGTCACTGTTGACCGGTCATCTCTATTGCTTCGTCGTTGTTGCCCGGACTTGTCGTCATTGTTCAAGTCGTCGTCATAGATCCATCTATAGCGACGACAAGACGTCGTTATATGCTCAATTAAAATTTTATTTTTCTATTTTCTTTAAATTTAAATACTGATTTTTAATTTAAAAAAATTAATATTAATTTTGATTAAAATATTATTAAATATTAATTTTTTAATCAGGGCATAGGGTCTATCAAAAAAAAGTTTCTTTTTTTTTCCAAATTTGAACATGCTTATATATACCTGTCAAATCTAAATTTGGTAAACCTGTTATTAAATTTAAAACCATGCTAAAATTACCAAAAACACAATTATCCTAATGCGCATGCGCGCAAACCATGTTTAAAACTACAAATCCGAATCCAAATTCAACCACAAATGAAAGATAAATCAATCCAAACACAACCAATCTAGTTTTAAACAAAGTTAATCCAAACCAAGTGAAGTCCTATTCACTCTCATCATCTTCTTCTTCGTCAAAGACAGGTTTGTAGAATTGTAGGTGTTGTCGAAGGGGTTGTCAAAAAACTTTTTGGCGTGACATCAACTCGTTTATCTGTTGTTGCATCCTTATGTTGATTTCTAGTTGTTCTTGCCAACGAGCGTTTGCTTGTCGTAATTCTTCATGCAAATCTTGATTGTGTGGCGTATACGACATACTTGGAGCCACATCATGGGTTACACTTTTCATCGTTCGGCCAACACCTTGAATGTGGCCACGCCTCTGTCCCAATGACCTTTCAAGAATTTCAACCTCATTAACTAGAGTATCATCGCCACCTGAGCTTGACATTGATTTGTTCTTCTCGTCCATTATTTTACCCTACATTTAATCACTTAAACGGGTCAAAGACATATTACACAAAACTAAAGTTCCAAACAGGTCAAAAATGTCCTCGATCACTGGGTGTGAAAGAGTAAGGTGCATGTGGCTGATAGACTTTGTTGTTATTCTTTGTTAGCCGTAAGTTTTTTCGAATGCCCATATTTTCTAAGTCCTATCTTGCTTTAAGTGTGTCTTTTGATTTTTCATTCATTAGCAAAGTACCTAACAAACTCTCACACACATTTTTCTTGACATGCATAACATCAAGATTGTGTTTTAAAAGAAGGGAAGACGAATAATCTAACTCAAAGAATATACTTTTTTTAGTCCAATTCAACTCAGACGTAGCACGTTTCCTATTCACACCTCCATGACTTGGATGTTTTCCTGGTACATGATTGGAAAGACTTTGTAATGGTTTTAACATTTGTATATTATTCAATGGCTTAAGAGGATCTCTGGTCTCTTTTTTGCCATTAAACAACAAACTTTCCAGCCATTTATGATTTTTAGTCAAGAATCGTCTATGACCAACAAAAGCTATTTTATTGGTTACAAAACATGAGGGGTGTATCTGCATTACAAGTAGGACATGCTTTATAACCTTGACCACTCCATCCAGACAAAGTACAACGAGCAGGATAATCTTTTATTGTTCATAATAACATTGCACGCATCGTGAATACAGTTTTGGTTGATGCATCTCTCATTTGAACTCCATCGATCCACAATGTTTTCAACTCATCTACCAAAGGCCTTAGAAAAACATCAATGTCTTTACCAAAAGATTGAGGACCTAGAATTAGTAATGTTAACACGAAAGAAGACTCTTTCATACATAACCAAGGTGGTGTATTATAAGTTGTCAACACCACTGGCCACATACTATAAGCATGACTCATGTTACCAAAAGGGTTAAAGCCATCAGCAGCCAAACCCAAGCAAACATTTATGGGTTCTTTGACAAAATTGAGGTATTTCTTATCAAATTCTTATCATGTTTTACCATCAACCAGATGACGCATCATACCATCTGTTGAACGTCCAGTATGATGTCATGTCATATCTTTTGGTGTGAATCAAGAACTATACTTTTGTCGAAGACGAGAAGTTAAAGGAAAGTAGTGCAACACTTTTTGTGGTATCTTCTTCCCTTTTGTATTCTTATCAACCCATCTACTTTCATTACAAACAGGACAATTTTGAATAAAAACATTCTCTTTCCAATAAATAACACAATCATTATAACAAGCATGAATAGGTTGATATCCTAACCAAATCTTTCTCAACTTCTTCTTAGCTTCATAATGAGATGATGATGGAATTTGATTTTCTTTTGGATATACAGCTCTTAGAAACTCTAAAAGTTGGTCAAATGAACTATCCGTCCATTAGTTGATCACTTTAATGTGCATTAATTTTGCAAGAAAGTTTAAAGAAGGCATCCAAGTGCAAGTAGGATAGAACTCTGCATTAAACTCCTTAAACAATGCATCAAATTCTGGGTCTAGTTTTAGCTACATGACCCAAAAATGTCAAGTTTGCATCGTGAATTGTAATTAGATTGAAATCTTAGCAAACTTCATCTATAAAATGTATAGTTAACTTTTAAACTTAATAATAATCATGATAATTATGATAAGGGTGAGGGTAACAATAACAAGATGAATAGCAAAGATGTGTTGTAGTAGGAGTATAATTGGATGACATTTATGTTGTTGGAAGCTGTAATTCACCATACATATAAAAAAAAACCAGCACAGGAGTAGTAGTTTTTATGATAAACTTGTGTTCTCTCTTTTGTTTTCTACCACTCACTGTCTTCTTGTTTACAATCCAAATTCTCCCTTTCAAATCATCACACATCTGTCTCACCCACACTCAAACCAACCCAAACAAATATCAATATCCACAGCCACATCAACCCATCTGCTCTGCAACCATCACAAAACACCAAAATAATCATGCATGAGAATCATCAACACTGCTTTTAAACTATAAAAGTGGCAATTTTGACCCTTTCACTTGTAAACGAATCAATATAGGTATGTTTTATTCAAAAAATTGCACAATAAATGAATTAATAAAAACTTCTTATATACACATTTAAGATACTAACTGTTGATTTTTGAATACATACATACATACATATATATATATATAGACATACACACATCAAATTTAGACACAAAGCATTTCTGTTTTGCCACCTCTGTATGTCAATGAAAGAAAATGTATGCTTACATGGCAAAAAGCGTTTTTTTTTGTGTGTATCAACGAGGTACTCTATTACGGCTGAGAATTTCCTGCTCTTTAAGCCGGTGCTGGAATCTAGCAAGGCGAGCTTGAAGGCTCACAAGACTTGCTGCTTTGCGTGACAGCACAAAACTCAATTGTGTCACATAGGTGTCAATAAGACTGCCTGGTTTTTCAACCTCTGCAAGCAATTTCATTTCCTGGTTTCAAAAAAAAATATAGCACCAATTACACCGTTTCACAATAAGCAAACGAACAAACAAACGTACCCAACTAAATCCCACTTTTAAGTAGGGTCTGGGAGGGGTGAGATGAAAACAAACATTACCCCTACCCCAATAAGAGGTAGAGAGGCTGCTTCAGAACATAAGAGACCCCCGGCTAAAAAAATCGTTTTTTTTTTCAAAGACATATTTTATGAAGGAAAAAGAACGAACACCGTTTTACAATGTTGAAGCATAAAAAGATGAATCTGAATATAAATTAGTAACAGTTGGATACAATTATATAAACTATCACTTACTTCACGCACTATCTCCATTGTATCTTCAATCTCTTTCCTGTGGGCTGCAATTAGAGCTTCTTCTTCCTACAAAATCATCATAATGCTGTTTAAGGTGCAATTATAACCATACATATACAGTCAAGCATGGTCAACTTTATAAAAGTCATTTATCATACACTAGCTACCTACCTCAAGTATTTCATTGACATTCTCATCATGAAGCTGCTCAGCTTCCAACTGTTTTGATGTCATATAACTGCTGTTGGAAATATTTGACCCTTGCTGCTTATTACCAATATTTGGAATATCAGTATTATTACCATCTCTTTTTAACCACGCCCCTTTTTCAAATTTTTCATCATTGTTATCCTTCTTCTGCCAGTTAACCTTTTCTGATTTGTCTTCTTTGTAACCTTTTCTTCGTGGTGGTGATACCTTCGGTACTGTTTCTTCTGTATCAACAGAGCTTGGCCTCGAGTATATTCTCTGATTATTTACGCCACTAAAAGAATTTTTTGCATCAGTTTTCTCATTTTCAAGGCCACTATCATCCCGACTTTTGAAGGTGGAATAATTTGAAGAACTTGGAGGAGGTTGTTTCTCAAAATCTGATATGGTATTGTAAGATGCATTGTCTCTTTGTGGACCCCTTTTGCCTGTATCCGTTACTTTTGACTCTTGATGGCGATCATAGATGTCCTCTCCATCAGAAGAAACTAGAATGTTTGCTGATGAAGAGTCTTTACTAGTTGTTTGTGAGCTTCCAACTTGATCTTTTTTTGAATTTCCACTTTTTGAAAGACTTTTGACTCTGTTTATTTCGATGTATTAAATGTTAGATACACAAGAATATGCATTAATGAGGCATGATACATATAACAATAAAAATAATAATAATCATAATTAAAGTAATAGATATAATACATACCTGTCAGCATATCTCAAGGTATTGAGAGTGTGCTCACAAGAACCAGCATTTGGTGAAATGCAAGATATCATAACAGTCCTTGAATTCCCAACAAATGAATCACGAAGAACTTCAGTTAGTTTGCTCCCACGAAACGGGATATGAATTTGGTCATTATCAAGTGCACGGATGCACTCCTTAAGAGCCAAAAGACTTTTATTAATTTCAGCACCTTCAATCCTGTATAAACACGCCATATAATGCACATTGAACAAGAAATTATGCATTTAACACAAATAAAACCTACAATTGAAATAAAAGTACAAAACATTATTTGTATTTGCTATACTTAAACAGAAAAGAAGGTTGTTGTTCAACCATTGAAATGCAAAGTGGTCAAATTGGGTTATATTTTGTAAAATAAAATGAAAAGGCAACTATTATGTGCATATTACCGTGTTTGTCTGTCATTATCAGTTGTATCAGCACCTCTCTCACTGCCAGCAAGATCAATGAAAGAGATTTTCCCGATAACTTTCCCACCCTTGGATTCATTGATATCATTATTCCTTCTGGTATCTTTTACCTCATTGTGTTTTTTCACAACTAATTGTAATATTGCATGTGATCTTGAAGATTCCTCATTAGCCCCAGTAGAGCCAGTACTTCTTGCAGCATTCCCTCTCTCAATGTATTCTTTAACAATCTGTACATCTAAAACTTCAAATTCTTGCAATCCAACAATGCAAACTTGTTGTCTTCCATCTTCTCTCATGCAAAGTTTCCTTCATGATACAGAAAAAAGTAAACTCAAAATCAACCAACCAATTATTAACCTAAGCAACACTTGAAAATCGCCTGATATAATAAAAAAATGTGTAAACTAGTTATCAAATAGAGCACTGACTTTCTATCACTTAGAAGATCATAGAGCTTTCCACCATAGATCTCAAAGTAACTAAGCCATAACTTGAACTTTTGATTACGGTAAGTTGGGTGGTGTAATAATCTTACAAGGTCTTCTGCAGCTCTAAGAGGTAATGGTTGCATTGTGTAGGTTTTACCACTTCCTTCATTAAAAAAGCAACAAAACATCTTAAAATCAGCTTAACTTGATATGAAAAACGCAAACAGAAAACAATAATATTAAGATAACAAACCAGAGGCGACACCCCTAAGATACCTGTCTGGCCATAAGCAAAGCAAGTTGCTTTGGTCCTCTGAAATATTATAGGGATGATTGGCTGTACAGTTTCGCGATAAACCTGTTTCAAGCAAAACACTAAATTAAACCTCTAGTAGCAAAAATGAAGTGAAACATACAACACACTTAGATGCATTGCAAAAAGGTTCTGATTCTTCTGAGAAAAAGATAACATGGCATTAGAGGACTAAAACTCGAATGGTTGGCTTTTAGACCGGTGACCATGTGGGAGAAGAGTGAAAAAGACGGTCCATAACTCACAGTAGTAATCATCATAGAAACTTTTTTATTAGTTTAATGTCTACTTTAAAATGGTAGGTTTTATAATATTTATTTTTATGATGTCTATAGTGTTGGTTTTTAGACTGAATTTAATGCTTTGCTTATGTTTCATTTTCTTTTTTTAAACAAGAGTTACGTTTTCTATTTCATTTAAGAATCTAGTCCATATGTCATTTACTTTAATCAAGATTAAGGTTTTATCACTGGAGTGGCCTATAAATTAGAAGTTTTTTTTTTTGGAAAATTTGTGATAATTTCTAATATATAACTAATTCTCCCATTTTGGGTTATATCAATGCTTGCTAGAAAATATCTAGCCCCATTTTTGCTTCCATCCCCCATCATATGGCTTCTAGACTAGTCTGTGGAAGCATTACCTCATCATTGGTTACTCTCTGGTCAAGAACGGCATCAAAACAGAACTCATGCTTCTCCACATAAGCCGTCAGATCAACCTTTGATAAAATCAAACATTAGTTTTATTCCTTTGAAATACTGAAAATTATATAACTGGTTGATTTCAACATAAGATATGTCCAAAACCTTTAGCTTGGGTTCATGAACGGTTAAACCATTGTCACATACACTCACAACATCATCCTCCTTGCGAGCAAGTTCCTTCTTATTCAGTGGTCTCTTGCGCACCTGATATAAACCCATCAACTTGATAAATTCATTGAATTTTCACAAACCATCTACCCGGATAGATGATTCTGCTAATAATTTTTGCTTCAGATTACGCAAGGACATGACATTATAATCATTCCATAACATAAGTGGCACATTCCTATATCATTCAGTCACATTTAACTTAATGTCACTCATTCTAGTGTGTAACCGTCTAATAAATATTGTGCATAGCATAATATACCTATGCGTAAGTATTAAATGAGACTGCTATGATTAACTATATATTTAACTAAATAAGAGGTGTTTTCACTTTTCAGAGTAACTAATGGCCGAGAGAGAGGAGTTACATACCACAACTTTAATCTTAGCAACATTATTTTCCCTTGAATTGATTTCTTTTTCATGTGTGGGAAATCCATGAGATGCATCTACATCAGTCTGTCCTCTTTGCTGCCGATTGGAGGGGAAATCATAGTCATTGTTGACTGCTTTAGTAGTTGAAGGAACAAAAGGTGATTCTTCAAATGGTTCTGACATAACACTCTGGTGAGAAAAAAATTGAAATTTATTTTATTAGGCGAGTTAGCAAATGAAAAAGGAATTTATGTAGTAGACATGTATTTACATTCACTTTATGCCATACATGTTTATAAACAATTGCAACAAGAATACACTATAGGTTATTTATAAAACCTCTAAGATTAAAATGATAAGAGAGAAAGTATCACAAAAATTAAATTAAAAAATATTCATGTAGGTGATCAAAAGTAATAAGCAGTCAAGAAAAGAAAAGAAAAAAAATTGGCACGTGATAGCTTGAGATACTAAAATTCATGTAACTAGATTCGACATGCATCTTGTCTAAAAATATTGTTTGCTTTAGTGTCTAATTAAATTATTATACACAGATGATATTCAAAGAAGGAAGTCACGCACAGATCAGCTGTGTTTCTATGATGTACGTTCTCTGTAACCTTACAAAATTGAGATGCAATGCTAATAGCAGCCTACGGTCTATCTTAAAAATGTGAATTCAAGTTTTGTCCCATAATTATAGTCTACGGGTATTCAATATATTCTCTATATAGTATCAAACTTCAAACATCTTGCATGTGTGAGAAACATATTCTGAAAAGATTCCAATCAAGATGAACTAAACAAATGCTTTTAAAATCAAGTCTATTGACTCACAATTACCAAAAATTTGAAGGACAGAGCAACAATTCTTAAATAGTGAAATCTATTAAAGTAATGACTTGATTTACATGATGCCAGGCATAGCAAACAATCAGCATAAGCCAAAAACCTGTCTTATGAAGAACGAGATTCACACCTCAGTAAGAAGCTCTGTGTCATCCATAGCATGTAAATCCAATAGCCCTGCTCCAAAATCACCCCTAAACTCAGAAGAATAGAAACCATCTGATGCACCAATTCCTCCAGAACTTTGGGTTGATGGAGAGAAGGGCTCTGAACCAGTTTCACCATTAAAATTAAGGTTCCTCATTAATTTGAAAAGCCTTTGCTTCTCTTCAGCAGATTGTGCACCATATCCCTACCAACAGAAGTAATAGATGGCTCATTAAACAAACCAATCAAAACAAATTCTACAAAATACTTTTAACACACCACAATGACTTTCTTAAACTGTTAAAGAAGGAGCTCAGTTAACAATTATTTTCTGATGATTTTCATTCCTTGTCAACTTAGACATAACAAATTTCCCTTCAATCTTCTTAACACAACTATTTTTACCAATGACAATACCTAATAATACCAATCTTGGTGAAGTGAAATACATATTCATAAATTAAAAACAAAAAAAATTAAGAAAGCCTATGGGCATTGGTATCATTTGAAAGTAAACAATAAAATCAAACATACCTGCATGAGAAGATTGGGTAGTAGGCGTTGATCAATCCCATTGGATGCAACAGGTGAGGCCAGATGCTGTAGACCTGCAGACTGGAGCCATCTTGCCATCACAGCATCTCCAGCATCACCAGAAGGACCTGCATTGTGAGGCGACCCACCATCTGCAAGTTGATCATACAGAGAAGTTGCAGAAGCATTTCTCTGTTGCATCTGGCCGCCCATATGGCGCTGTGATCGGCGTTGG
The DNA here is from genome assembly GCA_009363875.1 of Mikania micrantha. Classification (NCBI taxonomy): domain Eukaryota; kingdom Viridiplantae; phylum Streptophyta; class Magnoliopsida; order Asterales; family Asteraceae; genus Mikania; species Mikania micrantha. The sequence goes on from CM018683.1 coordinate 14,985,472, forward strand.
GGAGCCAACTTATCTTTCAAGATTTATCACCAAATTACTTCAACCACAAAACAAACAAACAAAAGATACTAACTAGTAAGAAACATTACAGATAAAAAGATGTTATCCCAGATCCCCTAATTCTTTAAAATTCAAATTACCCTCTCAAATTTAAATTCACTGAACCATAATACAAACTTAAATCTCCTTCATCATTGAGTCCATGTATTGATTGACACATGAAAACACAATATGCAAACCCCACAAAAGATACATACCCACAAATTAAAGAACATTAATTCGAAGCAATACGGTTCAGATCAAGTAAATCTCAAAAATTCAATCGATTCTCGAACATGCAGATCAATTCCTTCACTCAAAATCCCTAACAATTGCAACCAATGTAATATTAGATAATCATATAGCAAAATTACAAACATTGCAAAGAGAATTGAGAGGCGTACCGTTTGAAACGGAAAAGCGCGTAAATTGAAATCGGGAAATGAAGAAAACAGATCTAGAACATAAAACCCTAGAACGGATTGATGTGGATGAGGATTGAGATCTCCATGTGCGATTATGATGGTACAGCTTTAATGGCTTCTGTTCATTGTTAATCATATAATTCGCAGATTAAAGACTTTGGTCGGTTTCTCTCTCTCCTTATTTTGGGCGGAAATGAGTGAATTAAAAGTTAAATAAACCTAATCTTAGGGCATGTTTGGGATTGCTTATTAAGTTTAAAAGGACTTTTTGTGAACTTATGACTTTTTGAAATGAAGTTTTTAAAAATATGTTTGAATTAGCTTTTGTGTATGAAAATGTCAAAAAATGACTTTTTAGTCATAAAAAGTTAAAAAGCCAGAAAAAGTAGCTTCTTAAAAATGAATTTTTAACACTGCTCAAAAAGTTAAAACTAAAAATGTTTTTTAAATTACCAAACAACTTTTTAACTTAATAACTTTTTCATTAAGTCAATAAGCTTTTTTTTTTTTTTTTTTTTTTTTTTTTTTTTTTTTTTTTTTTTTTTTGAACGGCTAAACTTACTCCCACCTAAATTACACCATATTTACACCATGCATGGGATTGAACCCATGACCTCCCAATCTAAGAGGCAAGCCTCTACCAAGTGGGCAAGTCAATAAGCTAAAAAGTTAATTTTGAATGGAATCACAAACATGCACTAATATTAGTTATCGAGTCATATAATTAAAAGTTTAAAGATTGCGTTTTCTCACGCTTAATCCTCAAACTTATACGCTTATATAAGGTGTACAAGAAACCAATTATTATTTATCAGATGTTCTCACTTTTCAGCATTAATGACTAACATCGTATGCATTTTGTATATGTTTATGTGTCTCGTATAGGTCATATACGAGCATTGGCGAACCTTGAAAATACTCACAGGGGGCCGTAAGTCAATCGCCCAATTTTTTTGATATCGCTATGTTTCAGAATATATATTCAGGTCGGTGATTTGAGTCGGGCCAAACATTTAAGAACTTTAAATACCTAATTTTACTTGAACTCAACAAACTAATTTTGTTTTAAACAAACAAGACAAAAAATGTTTAAGATGAAAGGTGAGTGCCCGAAAGATGAGTCACAACTCAGCCTGAAGAGTGCGTGAAAGATGAATTACAACGTAGCCCGTCAACCTTTAAGCTCTTCAAATTTATTAATTATAGACTCTTAATCAAACTTCTCAGCGATTTCTTTTTCTATGATACATATTATCATCTACAGCTTAAACATTTTTTATAAATTAAGTTTTATAGTTTCACGAGTATATTTATTTGAAATTTTCAAATAAGTTTAAATCGTAAAAACTTGTTCAACTATGGTATTTTTTTAAAATCAATGGGGGCCCAAGGATTTTTAAAAAGAATTATGGAGGAGGTTAGACTCAAAATCTATAAAAAATTCTTATGAAATACTACGAAATCGGCCCATCTAAGCGGAAAAACAATGGGGTCAGTGCACCCACGAGCCCCTTTAAAGCTCTGTTCTAGCATACGAAATCAATCATTATCGAGTTAGTTGTTGTCAAAAGAGGGCTATACACCTTATATAGGTTTATACGTAGTGACGGAGCTTGAAAAATATGCCCGAGAGGGCCGAAAGCCATGGGGCAAAATATTTTCCTTATCTCTATGTTTCAGGCTAAATTTTTGGGTCAACACATGATAATTCGGATCGGATCAAACAATTTAAAATTTAGAATATCAAATATTTGTTCCACTCAAAACAAATAGATATATGTTTGTATCAAACAAGACATAAAATGTTTAAGATGAAAAGGTTGTTACCCGAAAGAAAAATCACAATTCAGCACGACGATCTTTAAGCTCTTTGAACTCATTGATTATACACTCCGAAATAAAACTTCTCAGTAATTTCCTTTTCTCAGCAATTTCCTTTGTGAAGACGATTCTTAAAGTATGTAATGTTCAATAGTTAAGGCCTATTTTAATTTTTATGACCCAAAACAAGCTTTAAACTCAAAATCGGCTAATAAATTTATATAATCGAAATTAACTTGACCCGTGAACTGAAATGATTTGACCCGCAAGATGGATTTTACTCGCGAAAGTTAACCGTAAATAACTTACATCTTCTTCCTAGTAATACCACAGATAGAAATAAAGAATTTTATTTGATTATTCCTTAATCAAATTTCTTAAACTTATAATGGTAGAAATATTTGATTTTACAAAGTGATTTGATACACAACCTAATAGAAATCCAAACATTGAATCCTTAAATTCTCCAAACATATATTTTACCTATTAAGAAATTATTTGCCAAACTCACTCATAAACTAGTTGATAAACGATAAATATATCATATCAACTTATTAAGTATGCTTCATATTATTTTATTATTAAGCTTAGATAATGCAAGTGTGTGTACACCCTCCCTTAATTTAAAAAAAAAAAAAAACCCATTTTCTCAAAATGTATACTTAATTTTTTTTTTAAAAAAAAATCATCCTTTTTGAGTTAGTATCTTTCTCTCTTTTTAGTTCATCCTAGAAAATCTCAACAAAAGAATATGATTTATCATGTGAGGTCCTTCGTCTAAAGTGTGTGGGTCTAGATATAACTTTAAAATGGCTTTTATTTAAAAGGCTACCAAATTATAATATAGATTAAAAAAAATAATTTAAAACAAAGCCAATATCAACATGTGTAGAGGCTATATTAAGAAAAAGATATAAGAATAGACATGTTTCTACTTATTTGGTTGGAGATGGATGGATTGTACGTGTTAGATTCACACAAGTGATAATGAGCAAACAAGGAAAACACATTTTAGTGTTCTCAGGCGACTCAACCACTATTTTAAGGACCCTAATCGGAATAAATAGTCGTGTTCCTTCACTAAAGTTTACGTTGTAAATTCTTCGCATTTATCCGGCCTTGAGATCGACAATAACAAACTAAAATTGTATATATGGTGGATTTAAAATAAATGTTTGTATTTTACATGTAAAAATGTTTAGAATAAATTTATTTTTCTAGTTATTTAAAAACAAATTTTTGATAAAATATTCATAATCAATTTTTTTAAAAAACATATTTCAAATGATTATTAAAAAGCTTTTATGTGGGCCTTTGTTGTTTCTTCTATTTTTACACAGCCCACAAGCTAAAAAAACCCCACATACTACAAAAACACCACTACATATGAAAAAATTTCAAAAAATTGAGGTAAGCTCTTGTTTGGTCTGCTTGGCCCATTAGACCGGCCCTGAGTGTTCTATGAGTCATGTTATTAGGTATGTGGTGCGTAGTTCTAATTAATGACTTACCCACAACACTATTTTCATATGATAATGTTATGGACTTATCATATAACAATAGCATAACCAAAGGGGATGACTTAAAAACTGTATCACATGCTTACACACGTCTTGTGTGACATACATAATAGAAACTTTGAACTTCTTAGAGGATTTAACCTTAGCGTTGTAGATAAGTCCTAACACAATAATGTTGTCAATATCCACTCTATCTCTTCATTTGGTAAGCCAACAACATCTAAATTTACAGTTATATTGTATAAATTTGTTTGGAAATGCTAACATATGAATTACATATGAGATTTTTTACACTTAAATTATAGTAAACAAAGAGACTGTGAGTTGCTCCTTGTTAATGTATTATCTCTTCATGTTCATACATGTTTATCATCTCCATTATATGGTATATCACCAACAAAATTTTGCCTTGGAACTCCTTTATATAGGCATTGTTAGATATTTTAGTGTAATTGTATTAATTTTGTCGATCAATATGAATCATGAAATTTATTAAATAAGTTAGGTGTAGATTGCACGCTTGTTTAAGGTTTTATTATTCAATGGGGGTTCCAAATAGGTGTGAGCAATTCACGGTCCAAACCCGCGAAACCCGCGAACCCGACCCGCAAAACCCGCAAAACCCGCAAAACCCGAATAATAGCTTTCACGGTTCGGTTTTCGGTTCTATATTTTTTATGTTTTCGGTTCTCGGGTCGGTCTGGTCCGGTCCGACCCGTCGGTTATTACCAAACCCGTGAAACCCTTATTATTATCATTCTTAATATACCTAGTTTTTTAGGGGGTTAAGGGTTTAATTGTTTACATGTGAAAATAAGGTATGCCGACTCATATTGCTGATCATATCTGTTGCTGCATGTCTTATTCGTTTAGTCAAGGTCTGGTATATAATGCAGCTTCTTCTTCATTTGTTTAAAGAATAAATAAGTGGAATAGTTTGAATGAATAAATAAATAAATGTAAAAATGCAGTGGATTGCATCCTAAAAGTGCAGGTGTAAAATTAAATGGATTGCATTTTGGTTTATTTAGATATGAAATGAATAATAGTGCAGATTGTTAGATTCTAAGTGGTTGCTGGTTGGACACTTTTGTATGCCCGGAACCGACCCGCGAAAATGTGAAATAACCGAAACCGACCCGGATACATTCGGTCCGGTTCTCGGTTTTTGATTTATGGTCCTTACGGTTCCGGGTCGGTCCGGTTCGGTCCGGTTCTTACCTGATACTCACCCCTAGTTCCAAAGGATCCGGGAACAGTGCCCTCAGATAGCGGAGTCCAAGGGACAACATCAATATGTTGTTATAAAACTTGTAAATAATAACTCGTGTCTAGTAATTAACAAAAAGCCTCCTCGAAGTTCAATCTTTTGCAATACTTTTATATGTTTTTCTACCAAAAAAGGCTCAGTATTTTCTTCCATAGCACATCCTAAAAAGTTAGTATTTTTTGTTTAAACCCATAATTGGTTTTCTTTTTGCAAATTAAATAATATTAATAAATAATCCTTTTCTTAAAGTTAGTTATAACATGTCATATCATATCAAAAGATAGGCAATGATAATTACACATAAGTGGTTTAACATAGAGTTGGGACACAAAACAAATCATTAAATACACAATCCTAAATGAGATAAGCCTTAACAACCTTTGATTTTTAAGATATATTTAAACATTTAAGTGAGGGACACTAATGTGACACTTTATGATAGAAATGACCAACAAAATAGGTGTAAAGTCTAAACGAGTCGAGTCACTCATGTGTTATTTGGTATCAACCAGTCAAAATATTGAATCAAACCAAGCTTAAACAAGTTTGAGCAAGAATTCAAGCTTATATTAGGACTCATTGATAAATAGGCCGAATTTGAGCTTCACATCTCAAACTCGAATAGGCTCACAGTCATGAAAAAGTCTTTTATGTATACAACTTTTATTTAGTATATTATATATATATATTTATATATATATATAGGGAGGTATTCCATTAAGAACCAATTTTATGTTAGGAACTTGAGAACTGCATAAAACACTTGTACATTATGCTTTAAGTTTTGTACATAGAGTGGTTATTTAAAAGGGTAAAATAGTAACTTTCCCTACTTTAAAAGAAAATTACCTTTATACCCCTAAAAACATATGGTTTAAAATTAGTTCCTTTGGTTCTTTCATATTTAGTGGTTTTCAATGGAATAAGTGCCTATATATATATACATACATATGTGTGTGTGTGTGAATATGTCTTATGATAATCATTCTTAGAGAGTTAATATTTAAACCTAATAATGGTCACACATTTTAAATCATTAAAAGGTATGTGATCCAGTTTAAACCGTATTAAAGTTGAATTTTTTTTATACCCAGTTTTTTTATTCAACTTCTAACAAACCACAATCATATAAATTGAATGTGGCTCAATGGTAGAGCACTCACTTTACTAGTGAGAGGTAGGGGGTTCAAACCTCACTATCACCAATTTATATGGGAGATATGAGGGATGACCCTGGCTTGTCAGGGTTCGAGTCATGATCTCACCCGGTTTTACCGGCTCCTCGCTGTCGTGCCGTTTGGCGGGCGTGGGGGTCGGGTTTTATCCGGGGAATCCCTCAATTGGTGGATCGCTAGGGGCTCCGTCCGTCCGGACTAGTGGCCGGCTCGGGCTACCTTTAGCCAACGGGGGCCGCGTACGGAGTACCCGGCGTTTACTTAGTTGGTCGTTCCAAAAAAAAACAAACCGCAATCATATTCAGTACCTAAAACGAATTAAATAATTGAAACACCAAAACCTATTTAAGGGACACAAGGGCATGGCATTACTCACACTACAGTCTACATCACATCCGGTTTCCTCGAGCCTTAAAAGATGGTCGGATCGAGGATAACGGTTGAAAAGAATTAATCTGATAGTTATTTGGCTAATCTAAGAAAAAATAGGGTCAGTGTTTGGTGAATTCTTGACTAGATGGTGATCCTGCTATGGAAAACACATATTTTCCTCTTTGCTAAGTTGTTAGATTATAGGAAAAACCTCTCTCTTGGAATAAGTTCGACAGCGGATCACGAAATCTTGGTCATCTTCTCTATCTAATGAATGGGGAGTTATTTGGATTTCCCTAGCCTTGTAGAAGGCGTGAGAACCCTCTTGATTAGGGATATTAGGGAGATCGATCTTCCTCCTCTTTTGTTCCCTGTGCTTTGACAATTTTAACCCTTTTGCATCAAACTTTTCAAAATGATCATTATGCTCCTTGTGGTTTGGCAATTTAATCATTTTGCTCAATGTGGTTTGATAGTTATAACCCTTTTGCTCCGGTTTCGAAAAAACGGAGTATAATGGAGACATATTGGAAAATTTTGGAGTAAAGTGGTTAAACAGTCAAACTATAGGGAGCATAATGATCATTTTGAAAAGCTTGGAGCAAAAGGGTTAAAATTGTCAAACCACATGGAGCATAATGATCATTTTGAAAAGTTTGGAGCAAAAATGTTAAAATTGTCAAACAATATGAATCAAAAGAGAGTTTTTCCTAGATTATAATCTTTCAAAAAGCTAGAACTTCATTGATGATTCTGTTCAAGTCATATCTGCCTACCCTGATGATCTTCTTTGCCCATTAGTTGTTCATTCCCACCAGATGTGATTTCTTCGTGCCCGGAAGTTTCGCATAGTCGTTCCTGTGAAAAGAAAAGGCTTTCGAATGCAGCCGAAACAAAGGGTTTAAAACGGGTTGGGGTGATATTTTTGCTGCGGATCATGTTGGGTTGATTGAACCAAAATTTTGCCAACCTATTTGTGAATATTTGTGTTATATATGATTATAAAAACGACAGTAATACCATACTAATTTAATTTTTTGTATAAAAGCGATTCAGGAGGTTGTATGCATTAGCTAATTTCCTTTATAGCTAACCTTTTATTTTATATGTTTGACTTATTGGAGATGAAACTGCATAACCCTTGTCAACTTATTCATAATTAAATGAACTGAAACCGCCATTTTGGTGACAACATTTCTTTAAGTTGGGGGTCTCTTTATAATCAGTCTCTTTATTCCATTTGGATAAGAGTAAGATTTGCAACCCCTCCCCGACCTTAAAGTAAACCATAAGAGTAAATATCATACTCCATTGGCCCTTTAATGAACACAACAACATCCATTGTTAGAGTAAGGTGCACCTGTAGCCAGAGTCATTTCACCCCCCCTCTTTTTTCGTCTTTAGTGTTAATTTTTTAGCCGAAAGGTTAATTTTTACTTAAAAATATAGGTTTCACCCCCTCGTTTAAAAAAATTAACGTGTATTCTGGCTCCGGTAAATTTTCACCCCCCATTTTCAGAGCGTTTAAGCTCCGTCACTGGTCAGAGTTGTGGCTGCATATTGTCTCTTGGACCAGCAGTAACCATCTCCCCTGCAACTGGAGCAGAAGTTACCTTCCCATTCATTGCAGGTGAATTTGTACCATTCCAGTATTCCATACCAATATTTAAGTTGATGGGACCAGGCACCACTTGGTTGACCACAGAAAGAGGCCCATTTGCAGAGTTTCCATTGTGATAGCAGTTGCTTCCATATTTGGAAATTCTGATCCGAATTCATATTCCTATTTAAAAAAGTTGGATACTGGAATTAATTTTTTTATTCAAATATGTAAAAGTTATAAACGTTTAAAAAAAGATGGAGGAACTTGATAAAAAGTCAACAAAAGTAGTCATTACTAAAATACTCTCTAACAACTTGATTTAATCATAGTCATTGATTAATGATCTAATAACTCAAGATCATTCACATGCTTTTTAGGTTAAAAACCTTGTTTAATTTAACCAAACTCTCCGTGTGTATCCAAATTTCAAATATCCAAAATTTTGGTCGGGGACTCGTATATTTAGGGGTGTGCATGGTTCGATTTGGCTCGGTTTTGGCCTAAAACCATGACCATAACCATAACCATAACGAATCGGTTATGTCGGTTTCAGTTAAGCAATTATGATGGTTATAAATGGTTGGTTATAGGTTGGTTAACCATTAAATATATTCAATAAAATTAATATCATTTAACAAAATAACATCCATGAATTCAAACAAATGTTTAACAAAAATGAGAACAAACCAATAAAATCTAACCCAAACATTCAAAATGTAGCCAAAATTATGATAAAATATAAGTGGTGGACATTTAAGTCCAATCTTCATTATGTTAAGAAAAAAATGGTAAACGCCAACATTATGCGCCCCTCACTGACCGGTCCTACGACTAACACGAGGAAGGTAAATCGCATGGCCAAGGGAAAATTAGGTGGTGTCGGGATTTGAACCCTAGACCTTTATTATAGATTCTCACCTCCTGACTACTAGGCCACCATTACGGGACTCATTATGTTAAGAAAGTGATAAAAGAAATTAGGAAAATATTTTTTGCTGACTTTTTTAGAGGGAATCAAAAAGGCACCATAAATTAGACATTTATTTGAACTTTGGTATCTTCTGGTATAAATATAATTAATTTTTTTATATTGTTTAGTGATTAAGCGGTTCGGTTCGGTTATGACGATTATAGAAAAATTGATAACAAAAACCGAACCACTAATTTCGGTTATTAAAAAGCTGTTTAGCCGAACCATCAGTTTTCATTTGGTTCGATTTTTTCGGTTCAATTTTCTCGGTTGTACATGTTACGGATAGGTTAATTTGGTTTTTTGCGGACCCCTACATATGTTAAGGTCATACTTAATATTAAAAAAATGTAAGCTATTTTTTTTTCCGAACGACGACTTTCTAAAGATTTGGGAGATATCGCACCCCTCCCAACGAAGAGGCCCACAACCCACTCTGGCCAATGTAAGCTATTGATTGACTAGTAATGCAAGCAAACTTATGTACGCATCTTCTAAAGGGCAAAAGTTGCACATTCATAAATAACACAGGGACTACACATGTAATTGACTATTTCTTGATCATAAACCCTCACCTCCTACTGAAACCTGATTGAATCCAGCCTCTCTCAATCTCGTGATCCCGTCGCCTCTCCAAATCAGAAAACGCCGGTGACCGCCGGAATCTAGCTGAGATAATACTCCGTTGGTATCCGGTTAGTTCCAATTCATCGTTACGCTATTCTGTATTTCTGTTCTTGCGTTTTGTGCCCTAATTTCGTTCCCTATGCATGATTTCTTTTTTCTTGGTTTATATGTAACTGAAAGTTGGAAAATTTTACTTGATCTTGATTTCTGGTTCCGGTTTTACTCGATCTTGGTGAGTATTCAGTGGTATATATGAAACCTTTTTTATTACTTGAGTTCGTTCTACTTCTGTAAAATATGGAAGTCTTCTCTATATGGGGAAGTTTTTTATGATTACCATGCATTGATTTTAGGTTAGTAGATTGATTATTGATCATAATTTTGTAAATTTTTTTCTTCCCAAAAGTTATTACAGACCTAATTAGGAAACGAGGTATTCTTATGCGGGCATTGCAGCTTATCTTATAGAATAGGGAAAGTGATATAACTAAATGTTGTTGGTTTTAAAAATAGTGCATGAGGCAGGCATGAGGCGCAAGCATGTTAACGCTTTAGGGCCTTGAGGCAGCGCTTTATGAACTTATGGGTCAAATTTGATCAGCAGTTGGGTATGTAGGAGGGGATATGCATTAACAACCAATGGGATTAGAGATTTATTATGGTTTGCATGATAAAAAAGCCCAATATGTTAAAAAGACAAGACAAATGCATCTTTTAGTTGTAGATAAAACTTATTTTGTTATATACAGAGCAACGCCTCACGTACGTGAGGCTCTCGCCTCATGGCTCATGCCTTATGCCTTGGCATTTAAGGTCTAAACACCTCAGAGCGCCTCGAGCTTTTTAAAATCAAGAGGTGTCCTTGGTTTACTTGAGAAAGTTCAAAGTCGCAATACCTGCCAGTCATTTTATCTTTTTTTTTTAATTAAAATTTCCTGTTCTTTTTTTTCCTCTTCCAACTAGACATAGTTTGAGTTTTTTGAACTGTAGATGATACGATGTGATTTGTAGATGTTTCTTCCTCTTGAATCATTTTAGGCTTTTGTGACAATATTCATGAATGTTTGGCTGTCAGTTTTATTTATATATATTTATTCTAATTTTTCAAAAAACGAGAGACTGGTATCTTGAAAATTTCAATTAATACTTGACTTAAATGAAAGTCCATTTTGCAATAACAAATTTGGATATTATGAAAGATAGCTGTGAGTATTGTGTTTTGCATTATTAAGCAATTAAAAAGTATATATTGTCATGTCTTCCTGGGTATGCTAATTCTAGCTATAGTTTATGTCAAATTCACCTTGGCAAGTTGGCAACTATTTTAGTCTCATAATGTGTTCCATATTGCAATTGGGAGTTTGGAATACCAATTGAATTGATGGTAATAGTGAATGTCAAGTCGTACTTACCAGCAGTATTGCCTATTTATTTCAAGTAGTTTGTACCTGTGAAACTTTTTATCTTCTTTTGTATGAGTAACCCCTTTCATGCGCGTCAACTCCATTGAATGAATTGGCAATGCCATATTAAGATATTGTTAAGTTCCACTATATATCTAAATAGATTGTTGTTGCACAAATATGTATTTTATAAACATACTAGGTTATAGAAAGTGTAAATGTCTGGTGTGAAGTTTTATGTTGTGACCGGCGACCGCAGTTTGGGATGATCAATGTAATTAAAAGAGGCAATTTGCTTTTAGTTAGCATGTAAGTTTTGAATGCATTCATGTCTAATTAGTTCTTTTGCAAGTTATTTTCTTTCCTATTAACTTACTGTATATCCATTTGTTTCACCCCTTTTTCTCTTATTGAATATTTTAATTGCACAGGCAGGTGATGGCGATTTTGATATATCCTTTTAACTAAGGGTGTTTAAAGCTTTATTTCTGGATAAATTGGAAGAGTGTAGGGGACACAAATGGCTGCTTTGTTATCCAGCGACCCAATGTATCCCGGAATGCATATAAATGGTTCATTTAAACAGTCTGATAATAAGCATGAGGAAAATAGTGGTCTTTGGTATTTTTCTAGGAAAGAAATAGAAGAAAACTCACCATCTAGATCAGATGGCATCGATTTGAAGAAAGAGACTTACATGCGCAAATCGTATTGCACATTCCTGCAGGACTTGGGCATGAGACTTAAAGTGTAAGTCCTGCTATCTCTAGTTTTTGTATGATTGTTGTTCTCTGTTCTTGTATTTTTTTTATTCATGTGGTTTTCACTATTTTGATGCATCCATTTATGTTATTTGGTAAGACAATCACATGCGAAAACTTGCCCATTGCAATTTTGTATTACCAAATTTGTTATCTGATATCAATTATTATTGATTTTATCTGATTTACGGATACATATTATTTTTTTTTTGTATTTGTTTCATTTGATGTGGGAGCAGCTTAAGTTGGGTCCTGCGTGCTTCAAGATTTTTAGATGGAATTTATTGATTATCCAACTGATGTTTTATTCCCTTCATAAATAGTTTATATGTCTTAGGGAAACATGCTGTGTGGAAATAACATATCCTCTTGAATCTTCTCGATCAAGGGTCCATAGGAGTTATTTGCATGGAAAAGTAATGTTTGTTTGTACTTATTGGTACTGATAATTCTTTATGGGCATTGAAAGCTTTCTTTCTGATTCTCTAGTGGTGTCTGAAACTATAATGGGCATGAGAAGTTTCAGTAGGATGCTAAAACATCACTTTTGAGTTTTGATAAACATGATTTATTTGTTACACTGTCCATTGATACTTTATTTTGATATTTTTAAAAATTTGCAACCATAATTTGTGTCTAAAAGTCTTGATTTTTGTTGTGCTTACTATATTTTGGATTATTCTCTCTCTTTACATTGTTCAAATTTTTGAAGTCATCCTGGATGAACTGAGTTTCAGTAAGCCTATGATTTATGCTACACTATATGTACTCACCCTAGCATTTAAAAAATGGCAGATTATTATTTTTTTTGCCATAATTTTCTTGTGAATTCCACTGAGGCACTGATGGTAACATGTAGGATAAAGGTGAGGGTGCACTACAACAGTACAACTTTGCCATTTGAGTCATTTGTTTGAAAGCCTACAGATTCACCTTCTATTCAGTCTCCTGTCTTTGTTTTTCTCACAAGTTTCATTTTTATTTATTGTAATAAACCACTCCGATGCACAACTTCATGAATATGCGCACATTAACTGATCTTCTGTTTTATTACACATGTGTTGACTGTTGAGTGGTTGTACTTTTCAAGGGATTTATATATGTTGTTTCCCTCAAGCATTGCGCACAATTTATGGCTGTAGAAATTTCTCTGTTGGAGTTTGGACATAAGTGGTCCGCAATTTTCTTTGATCGTAGTAAAAACAAACATACCTAGTGAATTCCCACTTTTGAGATTCTTTGATCGTAGAAGTGATGTATAATTATTGTGACTAATACCATTGGATATTTGACCAAGTATAAGCTTTTGATACAAGTACACACAATCTTCTAATGAAAGAAATCTAGTTTCATTTTGGAAATGTGATTATATCCACTTTACTTTTTGTGGCTGCAAAGTAAATTTTAATATACAGAATTATGTTTATTAAACATAGCTTGCAATTAATTTTCATACCGAGAATCCAATGTTAACATTCAAGAGTTATAAATTGTTGGTCTAAGTCTTGTAATAAGAAAAGTTTAGTGAGTCTGGGTCTGTTCAATTTTGTAACTGTCAGTTAGTTTTCTGTTTTGGTTTGTTAGCCGCAATAACCATCAGCTATATGAGCTGATCTGTCTGTAATTGTTCGCAAGCAGACAATGAGAAATCAAAGTGATCGATTTCCAAATTCTCTCTCATTTTTCAATTCTATTTTTCATTTTTAATCAGATACCAATCTTCAAGTGGTATCAGAGCTCGGATCAATCTAGATCCATCGAATCGAGCTCGAAGAAAGCAATCGGCGAAGGAGTTCGATCGAAGAAAGGTAATCGTCTGATTGATTCGACGGACTGGATCAAAAGGCGGTGGTGACCTATCGGAGACGAAGAAGACGATTGACTATGGGAGACGGACCTGCGGCTGGTGCGGTGGTCACGATCAAAGAACCTGGTACAGCCTCACTACAATGCCCGATGTTGAACAACAATAATTACAACATTTGGGCGATTCGTCTAAAGGCGGTGTTCAAGGTCCATGGGATTCTCGAAGCTCTTGAACCAGGAATCGGCATGGCTGTAGATGCGAAGAAAAACGACATGGCTGTGGCTCTTTTGTATCAAGCGATTCCAGAAGAACTGATTCTACAAGTGGCTCAATGTCAGACGGCCAAACAAATTTGGGAGGCCTTGAAGGTGAGATTTGTAGGCGCTGATCGAGTAAGAGAAGCTAGGCTTCAAACTCTTCAATCAGAGCTTGAGTCTATGAAAATGAATGACAATGAAGGCATTGATGAGTTTGCGAGCAGACTGAGTCATTTGGTGTCTAAAGCAAACAGCCTAGGGTCTACTATTGAAGACAAGACGCTTGTGAGAAAGCTCTTGGGCTCTGTTCCTGATAGGTTCTTGGCGATCGTGGCATCCATAGAACAATTTGCAGATCTGAACGTGATGTCTTTTCAAGAAGCTATTGGTAGACTCAAGGCTTTCGAGGAAAGAACAAAGATGAAGGGAAAGCAACCAGCAGGAAAGTCTGAACAACTGCTCCTGAGTTTTGATGAGTGGCAGGCCAAGAAGAGACCTGACTCAAGCCAAGGGACTGGCCGAGGTGCGGGCAGGCAAGGCTCAAGGGGCAGAGGTAGAGGTAGAGGTCCGGGCAGGGGCAGAACTCAAGATCAACCTTCTACAAGCTATCAGACAAAGAAAATTAAAGATAGAACAAAAATAAAGTGCTTCAGATGTGATTCCATGGGGCATTATGCCTCGGAATGTCCCACAAAACCAAAGAAGGAGGAGGCCAACCTCACTGAAGCCAGGGAAGATGGACCAGCCTTAATGATGGCATTGGCAGTGTTCTTGAATGAAGAAAAGGTGGTTCCAAAGAGGTACCAGTCCGAGGAGCAAGACATATGGTTTCTGGACAATGGGGCCAGCAACCATATGACTGGGAACAAGCATCTGTTTGCCAATCTGGACAGAAGTGTGACTGGAAAAGTAAAGTTTGGAGACGGCTCCTGTGTAACTATTGAAGGAAAGGGGGATATAGTCCTTGAATGCAAGAACAAAGACCAGCGGGTGCTATCTGATGTCTATTATATCCCAATCTTGAAAAGTAACATTATCAGCTTGGGCCAACTCACAGAAAAGGGGCATGAAGTGCGAATGAAGGAGGATCACCTATGGGTCTTCGAAGAAGGAGGTGCCCTGTTGATGAAGGTGCCTAGATCTATCAATAGACTTTACAAGATCCTGCTCAAAGTTGTATCACCGGTATGTCTGCTAGCAAATGTGGAGGTGAATTCAGCATGGCTGTGGCATGCACGTCTAGGCCATCTGAATTTTGATGCAATCCAAAGGTTGTCCAGCAAAGAGATGGTCCATGGAGTCCCTAAGATCACACATCCAGCCCAGGTATGTGACTGTTGTTTGGCAGGTAAGCAGACGAGGGCATCCTTCCCAAGAGAGACTCAGTTCAGGTCAGAGCATCCACTGGATTTGGTCTATGCTAATGTCTGTGGGCCAATTCAACCAGAAACTCAAGGTGGAAACAAGTATCTACTGCTGATTGTTGATGATCACAGTAGGTATATGTGGCCATATCTCATTCGAACCAAGGCTGAGGTGTTTGGAAGATTCAAGGAGTTCAAGGAGGCTATTGAACTTGAGTATGGGAAGAAAATAAAATGTCTAAGGACTGACAATGGAGGGGAGTTTACCTCAAATGAGTTCAAGGCCCTGTGTGAAAGTTCAGGACTGTTTCATCAGTTGACAGCTCCATACTCTCCACAACAAAATGGAATTGTGGAGAGAAGAAACAGAACTGTCATGAGCATGACAAGGTGTCTCTTGAAGGCTATGAATCTCCCTCAAGATTTGTGGGGAGAAGCTGCAAGACATGCAGTTTATATCCTAAATAGATCACCCACAAAGCCCTTGGAGACCACACCTTATGAAGCCATTAAAGGAAGGAAGCCAAGGGTGGAACACTTGAAGGTCTTTGGATGTGTTGGCTATGTGAAAGTTTTGGGAACAAACTTGAGGAAGCTAGATGACAGGAGCAAGAAGCTGGTTCACCTGGGATGTCAACCAAAAACCAAGGCGTACAGAATGCTGGACCCAGAAACAAAAAGAATTCATGTCTCAAGAGATGTGCATTTTGATGAATCAAAGCCATGGAATTGGGAAAAATTAGATGACACTTCTAAAACTGAATGGACTGAGTTCTTAGTTCATACAGAGCTTGGAAGAGAAGAAGAGGAAGTTCAGGAACATCAAGTCTTTGGTGGTGAACCAGGAGTTTCA
Organism: Mikania micrantha; assembly: GCA_009363875.1. Taxonomy (NCBI): domain Eukaryota; kingdom Viridiplantae; phylum Streptophyta; class Magnoliopsida; order Asterales; family Asteraceae; genus Mikania; species Mikania micrantha. The sequence goes on from CM018683.1 coordinate 15,001,739, forward strand.
GATCAGTATGTTTTGGACTCTGATAGTGAAGATGTGTCAGTCTAGAGCAGCCCAGAGTCAGCTGTGAAGGGCAGGGGTCCCATTTTGTGCAGACAACCAGGTGATTATGTGGGAAAGGATGATCCTACTCAGGCCCCGGAAGAAAGATATGATCATACTCCCTTGAGAGGATCAGTGAACATTGATGAAATCTATGAAAAAACCCAAGGGTCCCAGTTGCTATTGTTAGAAGGTGAACCAGTCAATTACAAGGATGCTCAAGGAGTTAAAGAGTGGGAGGAAGCAATGGCTGCTGAGATTAGATCAATTGAGAAAAACAAAACCTGGGAGCTTACTGATAGACCAGTTGGTGTGACTCCAATAGGTCTGAAATGGGTATACAAGGTAAAAAGAGATGCTTCAGGGGAGATTACTAAGCATAAGGCCAGATTGGTTGCTAAGGGGTATGTCCAACAACATGGAGTTGATTTTGGAGAAGTATTTGCTCCAGTGGCCCGAATGGAAACTGTGAGACTCATCTTAGCCGTGGCAGCTCAACACAGCTGGTGGGTTCATCACATGGATGTTAAGTCAGCCTTCCTACATGGAGATCTGAAGGAAGTGGTGTATGTCAGCCAACCCGAGGGATTTATAAAGAAAGGGACAGAAAAGAAAGTTTATAAGCTGTCTAAAGCCTTGTATGGGCTCAAACAAGCACCAAGAGCTTGGAACATCAAGCTGGATGGGGTATTAAAAGATCTGGGTTTTGTTAAGTGTAAACATGAGCCTGCAGTTTATCGAAAAGGAGAAAAGGAAGAGACTTTGATAATTGGGGTTTATGTAGATGATCTTCTGATCACAGGGGGGTGTTCAGAGAAGATAAGGGAAGTGAAAAGGAAGATGGAAGAAAGGTTCGAAATGACAGACTTGGGCTTGCTATCATATTACTTGGGAATACAAGTGACACAGAACACTGAAGGAATCAAGTTGCAACAGACTGGTTATGCCAACAAAATATTGGAAGAAGTTGGTTTGAAAGAATGTAATCCAACCAAATGTCCTATGGAGCCAGGGCTGAAGCTGTCAAAGAATGATGAAGGTGAGGATGCTGATGCCACTCAGTTCAGAAAATGGGTTGGGTGTCTAAGGTACTTGACTCACACAAGACCTGACTTAAGCTATGCAGTGGGGTATGTGAGCAGATTCATGCAGTGTCCTAAGCAGACTCATGTGCAAGCTCTGAAGCAAATCTTGAGGTATGTAAAGGGATCTACCAAGGTGGGTTTGTCATATCAGAGGGGTGGCAATGATGTTCTGCATGGTTATAGTGATAGCAGTTTCTCAGCTGACCGAGATGATGGCAAGAGTACTACGGGGATGGTATTCTTTTATGGGACTAGACCAATAGCATGGAACTCTCAGAAACAGGCTACGGTGGCTTTGTCATCATGTGAAGCAGAGTTTATGGCTGCTTCAGCAGCAGCATGTCAAGCCATTTGGCTGAGAGGATTGTTGGCAGAATTTACTGGAAAGAAAGAATCTCAGGTGGAGATTAGAGTAGACAATAAGTCGGCTATTGCTCTGATAAGAAACCCTGTTTTCCATGGGCGTAGCAAGCATATAGATACTAGGTATCATTTTATCAGAGAAAGTGTTGAAAAAGAACAGATACGGATTGAGTATGTCTGTGGAGATGAACAGAAGGCAGATGTATTGACCAAGGCTTTGCCTAGAGTAAAATTTGAAGAAATGAAGATCAAGTTGGGGCTGAAAGAAATTACAAGCTTAGGGGGGTGAAATGTTGGTCTAAGTCTTGTAATAAGAAAAGTTTAGTGAGTCTGGGTCTGTTCAATTTTGTAACTGTCAGTTAGTTTTCTGTTTTGGTTTGTTAGCCGCAATAACCATCAGCTATATGAGCTGATCTGTCTGTAATTGTTCGCAAGCAGACAATGAGAAATCAAAGTGATCGATTTCCAAATTCTCTCTCATTTTTCAATTCTATTTTTCATTTTTAATCAGATACCAATCTTCATAAATAATGTCCCCCCTTCCCTCTCTCCCAACACAGTGCATTTATTGACTAGACATTTAAATTAATTTCCATGCTTGACTATAGTGCCTACTGAAGCTCTAGCATGGTACAGAAAGTCTGTAACTATCGCTCTGCTTTTAGAAATAGTTAGATCATCAATAGCAATTGTGAAAAAAATTCTTTGACTAATAAGTTCTGAATGTATTTCACATTTTCACCTATTGATATTTGCAAGCCCTACCACTCTTCTGAAATAATAAAATGGATATTTCCATGCAGACCTCAGGTAACTATCGCTACAGCTATTATCTTTTGTCACCGGTTCTTCATTCGCCAGTCACATGCAAAAAACGACAGGAGGGTGAGTTATGCCCTGTTTCACTTCCATTTATTATTATTTATGTTATGAGTTGAACTTGCTTCAATATTTTTTTAGCTCAAAAAATGTGTCATTTTCAATGAAAATCAGTTGTGTGTAATTTCTCTAAGTTTTGCATACAATTATGGTGAGGGATTCCTAATAAATGTCTTTCCATGTATCATATTTTTAAAAAATCTGCACGAATATAGTTTACAGATCAGTAGTTAGACTAAAAGGCATTTTTGCTACCTGCATGAGTTTTAAAAGCATTATTAATAAAGACTTACTGAAAATTATTAATTAACATTCTTGGGTTGCAGACGGTTGCAACAGTCTGCATGTTTCTTGCAGGCAAAGTTGAAGAAACCCCTCGTCCTTTGAAAGATGTTATTCTTGTTTCCTACGAAATCAATCACAAGAAGGATCCCGAGGCAGCACAGAGAATTAAACAGAAGGTACAGTTTATTCTACTTAGCTTACTTTTTCAATCTATGTTTTTACCTTCTTAGAGGTAAGGCTATCTACATCTTACTCTCCTCAAACCCTGCCTTTGCTTTGCTAATGGTGGGATATTCAGAGTATGATGATGATGTTTTTACCTTCTTAAAAAGGCACGACTGAATTAAAATGATAGTGCTATGTAGAGATGGCAAACTCAACCCATTTTCATATGAATGACAAAAATAGTTATCTTCTACACTAATGGGTCATACGGGTGAAAAAAATAAAAAAAATTAGTTTAAAAGGAAGTGGGTTCATTATATGTATTGTGAGTGAAACCTTCTATATAATTTAAGTTGAATACTAGTTTATTATGTAAATATATTTGTTGTAATCTTATTTAGCATATCTTTTAAAGAAATTTATTTTTGGAAAAAGTGATTTGGGTTATCCCAACTATGGCTCATTTCAAGTGCTATGTCTATGGTCTGTGGTTTATTGATTCCATGAGTCTTGTTTGCAAGTATTTCAAAAGTTTACCAATCATAACTAGTCTAATAATTCAGAATGTTTCTGTTATTATTTTGTAGGAAGTATATGAACAACAAAAAGAATTAATTTTAATTGGAGAACGTGTAGTTTTGGCAACTCTTGCTTTCGATTTCAATGTGCATCATCCATATAAACCACTTGTTGAGGCGATAAAGAAGTTCAAAGTTGCTCAAAATGCACTTGCTCAGGTTGCTTGGAATTTTGTTAACGATGGGTATGAATAATTCTTCTAATACTCCCCCGTTTCAAAATAAGTGTCCTTTAGCCTGAAAGATTTAGTTTTAGGAATTTATAGTTAATGCAGTTTATAACAGCCAAATGCTAGTTTTACCCCTATAAAGTGCACATAGTTTTAGAAAATGTGTAACCAATTTTAGTGGTTTAGGGTAAAATAAGGAACTTGATAAATAATAATGTAAGCGGACATTTATTTTGAGACACGTTCACCTCTGGTCAACATTCCTTTGTCTGATTTTGACCTGCAAAAAGTGTATATGCAGGCTTCGTACATCTCTGTGCTTGCAATTTAAACCCCACCACATAGCAGCAGGTGCCATTTTTCTTGCTGCCAAGTTCCTTAAAGTAAAGCTTCCGTCAGACGGTGAAAAGGTTTGGTGGCAGGAGTTCAATGTCACCCCACGCCAGCTGGAGGGTTGGTTTCTTGCTTTTATAGCTAATTGTTTTGATCCGGGTCGAGCCATTTGACCCATTTTCTTTTTATTGCAGAGGTGAGTAACCAAATGCTGGAACTGTATGAACAAAATAGAATGCCACCAACACAAACAAGTGAGGTTCTTGATGGAAGTACAGGTGGGGCGGTTGCTCAAAAAACACAAGTACATGGTACAAATGACAGTGATTCTCATGTTGGTGCTGCAACTTCAAGACCCACTTCTGATCATCCAAAAACATATCAAGATCAAAGTAATGATGATGGAAGTACAGATAGAAACAAGGATATAAATTCAGACGTTGAGAATAATGATGGTCATGATTACGAATCAGAAAATGGTCTTAAGCAACATGCGGATGTGGATCAAGAAAGGGGTGGTGGTCAAAGTTTGGAATACAAAAGCCAAACACCAAAAGATGTTATGAAAAAGATTGATAAAGATAAGCTTAGGGCAGCTCTTGAAAAGAGGAAGAAGGCACGTGGTGGTGATGTGGCTCGAAGAACAGATTTCATGAATGATGATGATCTGATTGAGCAGGAGTTGGAAGATGGTGTAGAACTGGCTGCAGAATCTGAGAAAAACAAACACGATAGAATCTATAATGAGGTCAAAGAAGGTCAAGATTTTGAGTCGGTGGAAGAAGGTGAGGTGGGGGTGTCGGATAATGGTAATATGAGACATAACTGGAAAAGGAAGGGCGTTGGGACCCCACCACCTGACAAACGAAGAAGGAACTAGAAGAAAGAGTGTCTGGTTTGGGCTTCAAACAGGTAATGGAATTCGTGTTCTCTGTATTTATATGAGAAAATATGGTATTGTTCATTGACAACTATGGATGCGTGATATGTTCATGCTTCTTCATGTACTTTCTCATGCTGGAACTAAATTTTGGTTGTGTATGATTTCTGGTCATGAAATGTCACCATTTATTTATGAAAACAAATTGTCTCTATTTCCCTAACCTCTTCATCTATACGGCCATAATGGCTTGATTGCTTAGGAACTATTTATAATCAATGTCTTTCCTATTGGCATGATCTTGATGTTTTGTTGGTCTTAATACCATATAAAGCATCACTGAAGTTCGTGGAATGAAAACGTTCCTGCAACATATCAACATTATTGCTTGTTCCAAGTATGACTGTCACACCCCGACACGCAGCGGAAGTCTTAGCAGAGTCTTGGTGTCAACAGTAATGAACAAAAGCATAAGTTAAGCGAACGATTTAAATAAAACATGGATATTTATATAAAAAGTTATCTATAATTGTTAAAACATTACAAGTTTAACAAACATCAGTTTTAACATCTAGATAACCGGTCCCAGATAAATATCCCAAAGCACGCTCGCTAACTAGAACCGGTTTCCTTTCCTTTCCCATCATCATGCTACTTACCTGAGAAACATACCAAATTTAAAACAAGTGTCAACCAAACGGGTTGGTGAGTTCACAGGTTTTCATATAAAAAAAACTTTTAAGCAAAGGAAAAGAACATAATGTACAAAAACATCGTGATAGAGAACTCATCGTAGACTAGCTAGGTACTACGATACGATAGACACCATGAGCCCATAATCAAACCAAAACCAAGGTGCGAACACCCCTCAACATATATTGCTCCCGTTACACACGGACCATGACAGCTGGTCGGGGAGTGGGTTGTCAAACCCGATAGATCTACCAATATATCCTGCGGTCCCTCCCCCGAGACTAATGATTATGACTGCGGGAGCGAATCCCCTCTGGAGCGAATACACAGAGAACACATATACAAATGGCTGCACTTACTCAAGAGCTATCTAAGTCACATATCACTCCAAACCATACATTACAATTTAAATCTTTCTTTTCCCGGTATGTTTCTCCCCCGGTTTATCAAAAACCAAAAACATTATTAAAAAGGGGCCGTGAAACTCACCTCAATGCGTTCCTACTAGCAACAAAGATTTCCAAATAACCCGACTGTTCTCACTAGCGCCCTAAAACCCAAGGGACACATTAACAGTCTAAATAAAAGTCCATCATGTAAGTTGTTCACCCAACTTAACTAGACTTAAACACATTCCACTAAGGGAAACATATTTCACACAAACGACCCGTTGGTGACTCGAATTTAGTTATTTATCATAAACCATAAGTTAACGCTTTTAAGTCATAAAATTTCAAAATAACTAAGTTATCTTCGTTAAAAATCCATTTTAACTTCAAACTTAATTATTTATAATTATATCTCAAGTTTGACAATTTATTCGTATTTTACCGACAAAACCGACAACTTAACACACAAGCACATCAACATGCATTATGATTTAAGTCACTTCTAATACTTCAAAATAAGTATTTTATACTTATTTTTATACTAAATTTGCTGATTAAAATCAGCCATGAAATTATGTCAAAATTATGCGTTAAAACGACGTTTTTACGCCATTTTTAGACATAGTTTTCAAATATTTCATTTTATATTTTTCTTACAAAACTCATACATTATAATTTACAAATTTTTATCATAAAAACTTATAAATTTTCTGATCAAAATCAGATTCATAAAAAGACTCTTTTTATATGTTAAAAATAGTCGAAAACGCGTGTTTTCGGTTAACAACGATCATCCTTTAAATATATTTTTAAATCCACTTGATTTTAAACTTAAAATATTTCATAAATTTACATAATTTACTGATTCAAATCTGTTAAAATTTATTTTATAAGAAAACTCTATTTTTAAAGATTTTATCTTATCAAAACATCCATTTTAAAGTAATAAAAATTATGGCAAAGTTATCTAATCATTCTTTATTCATTTTACAACAAAAATATTTATATTTTTGTCTATTTTATGACTTTAAAATCAGATTTGATATATTTCATAAAATATCAATAATAATAAGTATTATTACTAAAATTCAATAACTATATAAATAGTTACATGCATACCCATGCATACTTATACAACCATCATGCATGTACATCAAGCTTTTTATACATATACTTATGTGTATATATTATATATATGTATTCATGAGTATAATACATACACATGCATACATGACATCAAAACATACATGCATTCATATATAAACACACCATGTACATAAATATACATGCATGTATGACAAAGTCATACCTATCCATATATATTCATACATGTATACATGCATGTATCTAGAATTCACATATACTCATATTCATGCATGCAAATCTCACATTCACCCATATATATACACACACATGCATGTAGCCATCTCCCATATACATTCATATGTATGTAATTATATCTATATGAACACATACATATACATATACGTTCATGCGTGTATATGTATATGCATGTGATAAAAATTACCATCCAACATGAAAACATTCATCATGTATGTATGTATGTATATTTTTTGAAAGACACTAACACCCATATATATATACACACACACACACATTCACGTCACTTACATACATATGTATATATATTTTTATAACTCACACACATTCACACCCACACACACACGTTTCACACACACACACTTACATATTATCATCTTTTATACTAAAACCCCTTTGATTTAAAACCCAAAATGTTTAGGTGAACAACTTTACTTCCATTACTCAAGAACAAACAAAAATAGCGATTTTACCTTAGTGAAAGAAGCAAAATGTGTATTCTTGTTCTAAACCTCTTCCAAAAATATCAAGATCACCAAAACTTGAACAAAAATGGATGAATGGATGCATGCAAATTTTGAAATTGGTGGGGATAGAGAGAGGGAGAGAGGACGTTGAGGGAGAGAGGAGAGAATAAGATGGAGAGTAAGTGTGTAAAAGTGGGTGAAATGATTGGGTTGTGGTTTTTAAGAGATTTTAGAAGATTTAAAATTATCTTCTTGTAACCTACACATGACAAGTGTAGGTACATTTGTCCTCATATGGCTCCTCTTAACTCAAAACAGGTATAATCTGAGTCATACGGTGTATAAACTTTGTACCCGAAATTTAATTAAAATACGATTTTTATTCTAAAATCAATAGAATATTTAATCGTACTAAAACGATTAAATTTAGTCAAAAACAATGACCTTAAATATTATTTGGATAATTAATTCCATTTTTCACAGCTAAACGCAGATAAAGTCGGTTGTCAGTAAAATTAACAGTTAACATCAAAATTCACGGTTTTCATCGTTAACTTAGTTTATTCATTTATGATTTATCATTTTATGCTAAACCAAGCATATTTACTAAATTCGTTAACTGAGTCGTCACCAACGTTCGTTAAAACACCGCCGAACGGTTCTTAAATCTCAAAAATTCACCAAACGCAAATCCATGCATTTAAACAACACTCTGTGCTAGACTTTTTACTCAAGATTAATTTAATAATGAATATTAAATTATTAACGCATTAAATAAATCAAGTTTAGTACACTAACCATTACAGATCATCTTTCGTAAAAATACCGGATGTCACAGTCTCCCCTGGTTTAAGAAATTTCGTCCCGAAATTATAAACCATTACGACCTTTTTCACATAATAAGGAAATAAGTGGGGATACTTCTTTCTCATCTGATCCTCGCGTTCCCAAGAAAACTCTGGGCCACTCTTCGAATTTCATTTTTTTTTTAACTTGATCCGACTACGTCGAAGCTTATGGACTTCCCAATCCGAAATCTCAATAAGCTCTTCGACAAAATGAAGTCTTTCGTTAACATGAATCTCTTCAATCAGTACAACGATCGTCTCATCAAAAAGACATTTCTTCAAGTTAGATACATAGAATACATCGTGCACACCACTGAGTTACGACGGTAAATTTAGTCGATTCGCAACCGGGCCAACTTGAGCCAAAATCTCAAATGGGTCAATATAACGGGGATTAAGCTTTCCCTGATTACTAAATCTAACGACTCCTTTCCAAGGTGAGACTTTTAACATAACACGATCTCCAACTTGGAATTCCAGTGGTTTCCGTCGATTATCAGCATAACTTTTCTGCCTATCCATGGCAGCTTTCAACCTATCCTTTATTCGAAAGACCTTATCAGTGTTCTCTTGAATAATTTCAGTTTCAGTAAATTGTTTTTCACCAACTTCTGCCCAACACAATAGCGAGCGACACTTTCTACCATAAAGGGCTTCAAATGGCGCAACTTTTATACTCGAGTGGTAACTATTGTTATAAGAAAATTCTGCTAAGGGTAAATGAACATCCCAGCTACCACCGAAATCAAGCACGCATGCACGAAACATATCTTCTAGTTTCTGAATAGTTCTTTCACTCTGACCGTCTGTATGTGGATGATAAGCAGTGCTCATATCCAAACGAGTACCCAAGGCTGTTTGCAAAGATTGCCAAAAACTTTGATGTAAACCGACTGTCCCTGTTAGATATGATCGACACAGGAACGCCATGCCTTGAAACAATTTTTTTTTTTTCAAATCTTTATACATCTTATCCAACCTTGGATGTATTGAATAATATGACTTGTGAGCTTCATCCAATACTAACTCACGAAAGTTATCAAAACACGGTACCCATATACGTTCCATGAAATATAAAATTTCATCGGAATTTGGGATTAATTCTTTAACCATTCGGTGTAGGCCTTCGGCTTTGACATTTTCAACTTTAAGTGCTTCAAGTTGTGCCTCACGAATTTGAGCGGTAAGGCTCGTTTCAATAGTTAAACCCAATGCACGCACTCGTAAAGTTTTGTCATTAACCTTTCTGCTCAAGCTATCTGCCACCACGTTCACCTTTCCAGGATGAAAATAAATTTCACAATCATAATCATTGAGCAGTTCGTCTCATTGACGTTGCCTCATATTTAGATCTTTTTGATCAAATATATGTTTGAGACTCTTAATGATCGGTGAAGATAGTACACTTTGTACCATAAAGATAATGTCTCCATATCTTGAGCGCAAAAACAACCGCCCCCAATTCTAAATCATAGGTGGTGTAATTCCTCTCATGAATCATAAGTTGTCACGAAGCGTATGCTATCAACTTATCCCGCTGCATCAAAACACATGCAAGACGTTGTCATGATGCGTCACAATATACTACAAATCCATTATTCCCGTCAGGAAGTGATAAAATGGGCGCAGTACATAGTTTATGCTTCAACAATTGAAAAGCTTATTCTTGCTTGGTGCTTTAGTCAAAATTCTGTTCTTTCTGAGTCAACAGGGCTAAAGATTGATAAATCTTAGAAAAATTTTCAGTGAATCTCCTATAATACTAATCCAATCCTAGAAATTGACGTATTTCAGTTGGAGATATAGGCGTACTCCAATTTTTGATTGCTTCAATCTTTAAAGGATCTACTTGAATATCTTTCTCATTAATGACATGACCCATAAATTGAACTTTGCAAATCCAAAATTGACATTTGGAGAACTTCGCAGAAAGCTTTTCAATCTTTAACAATTCCAAAACTAGCCTCAATTGACGTTCATGACCTTCTTTGGTCTTTGAGTAAATTGAGAACTTATCCTAATAAGGTCTACAAACCCTATTTATTAGGTCCATAAATGTCGCAGGAGCATTCGTTAACCTGAAAGGCATGACCAAGAACTCATAATGCCCATAGTGCATTCTAAAGGTAGTTTTCGGAATATCTTCATCCACAATCTTCAATTGGTGGTATCCTGAGCGTAAATCGATCTTTGAATAGAAACTTCAACCACACAACTGATCAAACAAATCATCAATCCTCGGCAAGAGATACCGATTCTTGATGGTGAGTTTATTCAACTCTATATGGTCAATGCACATCCTCATTGACCGATCTTTCTTAAGGAGAAAACTTGGTCTAATAAATCCTTTGTTCCAACAATTCCTGTAATTGATTAGACAACTCATGTATTTCAGAGGTGCTAGTCGATACGAGGCTTTCGCAATAGGTGCCTTACCTAGCACAAGGTTGATTTGAAACTCAATCTGTCATGACGGTGGCAATCCTGACAGATCTTCTGGATAAATAGGAACAACTGAAATTTCTTCAATCTTTTCTCTTTCAGCTTTTGTATCGACAACACTAGCTAAGAATGCAGGGCATCCTTTGCGTAATTTTTTTTTTTTTTGTGCCTTCATAACTAAGACGTCATCGTTAGGAAGAGATAAATGAATCACCTTTCCGAAACAAACTACTTCCATATGGTTTTTAGATAATCAATCCAAACTGACTACAATATCAAAGCTACCAAGTTCCATATGTATGAGATCAATCTTAAATGAAGGAGTTTCTAGATGCAACTTACATCCTTTAATAATCTCTCCAGACTCAATAACTTTACTTTTTGCCAACTCTATACGATAGCATATTTAATTACTTGATTTATGGTCAAGCGAAGGTTTAAATTCTTAGATCGGCTTCCATATCAACTAATATTGATGCAAACTGATTTATGAACAAGGAATGTACCAATGACCACAGATGGGTCTTCACGAGAAGTACCAGTATTCATCTCTAAAGCTCAATATCTAGCATTAGTAGGCTTTAACTTTCGGCAATCCTTCCTAAAATGATCATTTGCTCCACATTCAAAGCAACTTATATTTCCTCCACTTGACCCTAGAAGTAACTTAACTCTATATGTTTGAATTTGTTGCCATATCTTACAGCATCGCTCACACACCAGCCTATAACATAAAACTCCAGATATGTTTGTAGTGTAGAATTTATCGAACCCTGGTTCCTACTTTTCTATTTACCAAAACGATTATCAAAATTTTTCATATTTTCCTCAAAGGGTTTCATCTCTACACTAGCAGGTGTCTTACTTGCTTCTATCACCTTCTTGTCTAGATTACCAACCCCCGAAGGAGTTCCTATTTATACAAAGGTAGAAGTATAAACCAAAGCAAATTCTTAACACATTACCTATTTTCAATGACCTTAATATAAAAAGATATCCATAAGACCACATTCATATCATGGGTGCACTAATATGTTGGCCAGGCATAGTAGTATACTCATCATATGTTTGTTTTCTTATTTCTTTCATTTCACACTTAGGACAAAGATTTCGGTTCAAATTAACCAATAAATAACATCCATTCAATTTCAAAGTTCCACAATCAATTCAATCAATATAATATATGAATTAAATGTGTTCACTACTGGTGGAAATGGGATCAACAACCATGTGCCTAATCTGATGTGCCAAGCCACAGATATATCGCTCAATCCTTACTTACTTAGGTTAATCAGTCTTGGAACTAACCTCGCAAGTTCATGAAATATAGTTGCTTAGTCTCAAATCTCATCACCTATCATAACATGATTCTAAACCTCAACCTCTAGCTTCTACACTTCACTTATTGGGCAATATTCCCTCAAAATTAGTTCCTTAAGCTCATCCCAAGGGAGGTTGTATGCAGCAACTTCTCTTTTTTTTTTTGCTTGTAAAAAGGCGTCCCACCATGTCAACGCTTCATCGTGGAACGAGCAAACTACATACTTCATTCAGTGGTCTAAGGTACAACCACTAGTATCATATAACTGGCTCCATTCTTTCAATCCAGCGCATTATATCTATCCCTCAGTGCTGGTAAACAAACGCGAGTTACACACCTGAAAAGTTTTGTAAGTACAACCTCATGGTTAACACTTCCCGTTGTCGTTATTTGTGTCTCTTTGAGCTAAAGATAGTGTAGAACTAACAACTCAACGTAAATACAACATTCATAACCAAAAATAAACATATCTCATAAACCAACTACATAGGTGTTGTGGGAGGTTCATCAAATAAAATGGTGAGCAACAAGGCTCAATAGAAACTGGCATATGCGTGTACTGAGTCCAATTCCTCAATAATCATGCTAATAAGCAAGTATGTGGCTGCCTAATGGTGCTCTCATACTGAGCACATCGCGCTGCTGAACAGTGACCGCCATATATAATAACTCTCTTTGAGCCATCATCTTCCCAACCACTGTAGTAGAGGGTCCCCTTACTTAAAACTAAGAATCACACCATATATCGTCGGGTTCCCTAATCTAACCAATTGACTCGCACATGTCCTCGGTGCACTAAAAATGTTCTCCAATCTATGTCTTCTCCTAGAGTAAGTTAAAGCATCGTCATCATCACTACGTGATCTCTTACCGAGGTCACGTCTCTTCCCCAATGTGTATATACCACTCTAATAGGTGGAGGCAATAACATGAAACCAATGCATGTGGGGAATAAGGAATAATAGTTGTGGGATCTATCTCGTCATCTGACGCAGATAGCCATTCACAACCCTCATGCTTCTATGAATATAAGCCAAGCAAGTCAATAACAGGATCAACCATTTAGAGAAAGAAGGGCATCCATAAAAATTTGGTTAGTCATGTACTAATAAAGGCACATCCATGAATACCAATTTTCTCAGGCTAAGTACGCATGCAATACCATATTGGGAAAGAAACCGTTCTTTAAAAAAATAATTAATTGGTTATAGTCTAGATTTATAAAAATATTTTTCTAGTTCGCTATAACCTAGGCTCTGATGCCACTTTTACTGTCACACCCCGACCCGCAGCGGAAGTCTTAGCAGAGTCTTGGTGTCAACAGTAATGAACAAAAGCATAAGTTAAGCGAACGATTTAAATAAAACATGGATATTTATATAAAAAGTTATCTATAATTGTTAAAACATTACAAGTTTAACAAACATCAGTTTTAACATCTAGATAACCGGTCCCAGATAAATATCCCAAAGCACGCTCGCTAACTAGAACCGGTTTCCTTTCCTTTCCCATCATCATGCTACTTACCTGAGAAACATACCAAATTTAAAACAAGTGTCAACCAAACGGGTTGGTGAGTTCACAGGTTTTCATATAAAAAAAACTTTAAGCAAAGGAAAAGAACGTAATGTACAAAAACATCGTGATAGAGAACTCATCGTAGACTAGCTAGGTACTACGATACGATAGACACCATGAGCCCATAATCAAACCAAAACCAAGGTGCGAACACCCCTCAACATATATTGCTCCCGTTACACACGGACCATGACAGCTGGTCGGGGAGTGGGTTGTCAAACCCGATAGATCTACCAATATATCCTGCGGTCCCTCCCCCGAGACTAATGATTATGACTGCGGGAGCGAATCCCCTCTGGAGCGAATACACAGAGAACACATATACAAATGGCTGCACTTACTCAAGAGCTATCTAAGTCACATATCACTCCAAACCATACATTACAATTTAAATCTTTCTTTTCCCGGTATGTTTCTCCCCCGGTTTATCAAAAACCAAAAACATTATTAAAAAGGGGCCGTGAAACTCACCTCAATGCGTTCCTGCTAGCAACAAAGATTTCCAAATAACCCGACTGTTCTCACTAGCGCCCTAAAACCCAAGGGACACATTAACAGTCTAAATAAAAGTCCATCATGTAAGTTGTTCACCCAACTTAACTAGACTTAAACACATTCCACTAAGGGAAACATATTTCACACAAACGACCCGTTGGTGACTCGAATTTAGTTATTTATCATAAACCATAAGTTAACGCTTTTAAGTCATAAAATTTCAAAATAACTAAGTTATCTTCGTTAAAAATCCATTTTAACTTCAAACTTAATTATTTATAATTATATCTCAAGTTTGACAATTTATTCGTATTTTACCGACAAAACCGACAACTTAACACACAAGCACATCAACATGCATTATGATTTAAGTCACTTCTAATACTTCAAAATAAGTATTTTATACTTATTTTTATACTAAATTTGCTGATTAAAATCAGCCATGAAATTATGTCAAAATTATGCGTTAAAACGACGTTTTTACGCCATTTTTAGACATAGTTTTCAAATATTTCATTTTATATTTTTCTTACAAAACTCATACATTATAATTTACAAATTTTTATCATAAAAACTTATAAATTTTCTGATCAAAATCAGATTCATAAAAAGACTCTTTTTATATGTTAAAAATAGTCGAAAACGCGTGTTTTCGGTTAACAACGATCATCCTTTAAATATATTTTTAAATCCACTTGATTTTAAACTTAAAATATTTCATAAATTTACATAATTTACTGATTCAAATCTGTTAAAATTTATTTTATAAGAAAACTCTATTTTTAAAGATTTTATCTTATCAAAACATCCATTTTAAAGTAATAAAAATTATGGCAAAGTTATCTAATCATTCTTTATTCATTTTACAACAAAAATATTTATATTTTTGTCTATTTTATGACTTTAAAATCAGATTTGATATATTTCATAAAATATCAATAATAATAAGTATTATTACTAAAATTCAATAACTATATAAATAGTTACATGCATACCCATGCATACTTATACAACCATCATGCATGTACATCAAGCTTTTTATACATATACTTATGTGTATATATTATATATATGTATTCATGAGTATAATACATACACATGCATACATGACATCAAAACATACATGCATTCATATATAAACACACCATGTACATAAATATACATGCATGTATGACAAAGTCATACCTATCCATATATATTCATACATGTATACATGCATGTATCTAGAATTCACATATACTCATATTCATGCATGCAAATCTCACATTCACCCATATATATACACACACATGCATGTAGCCATCTCCCATATACATTCATATGTATGTAATTATATCTATATGAACACATACATATACATATACGTTCATGCGTGTATATGTATATGCATGTGATAAAAATTACCATCCAACATGAAAACATTCATCATGTATGTATGTATGTATATTTTTTGAAAGACACTAACACCCATATATATATACACACACACACACATTCACGTCACTTACATACATATGTATATATATTTTTATAACTCACACACATTCACACCCACACACACACGTTTCACACACACACACTTACATATTATCATCTTTTATACTAAAACCCCTTTGATTTAAAACCCAAAATGTTTAGGTGAACAACTTTACTTCCATTACTCAAGAACAAACAAAAATAGCGATTTTACCTTAGTGAAAGAAGCAAAATGTGTATTCTTGTTCTAAACCTCTTCCAAAAATATCAAGATCACCAAAACTTGAACAAAAATGGATGAATGGATGCATGCAAATTTTGAAATTGGTGGGGATAGAGAGAGGGAGAGAGGACGTTGAGGGAGAGAGGAGAGAATAAGATGGAGAGTAAGTGTGTAAAAGTGGGTGAAATGATTGGGTTGTGGTTTTTAAGAGATTTTAGAAGATTTAAAATTATCTTCTTGTAACCTACACATGACAAGTGTAGGTACATTTGTCCTCATATGGCTCCTCTTAACTCAAAACAGGTATAATCTGAGTCATACGGTGTATAAACTTTGTACCCGAAATTTAATTAAAATACGATTTTTATTCTAAAATCAATAGAATATTTAATCGTACTAAAACGATTAAATTTAGTCAAAAACAATGACCTTAAATATTATTTGGATAATTAATTCCATTTTTCACAGCTAAACGCAGATAAAGTCGGTTGTCAGTAAAATTAACAGTTAACATCAAAATTCACGGTTTTCATCGTTAACTTAGTTTATTCATTTATGATTTATCATTTTATGCTAAACCAAGCATATTTACTAAATTCGTTAACTGAGTCGTCACCAACGTTCGTTAAAACACCGCCGAACGGTTCTTAAATCTCAAAAATTCACCAAACGCAAATCCATGCATTTAAACAACACTCTGTGCTAGACTTTTTACTCAAGATTAATTTAATAATGAATATTAAATTATTAACGCATTAAATAAATCAAGTTTAGTACACTAACCATTACAGATCATCTTTCGTAAAAATACCGGATGTCACAATGACAAATGTCAAAGGCATTACAACCAAATGACATCTTGGTGGTGGGATAAGACTTGGGAACAATAAGGTCATGGGTTCGAATCCAACAAAGGGGCATTCTCAAAGTATTGAGTTTCCTCCTAAACTGACAACTTGGTGGTGAATATCATTAGGTGGTACCGTTGGTGCCTGGTGGTATGATGACGTGTCTGTAATCCTGTAATTCGTCAGTGATCCAAATTATTTGTTTGAAAAAAAACAAGCATGACAAACACGTGTGTGATATCGTTTCTTCTGCTTCCACTTGTCTTGACGTATATGCACTCTTGTGCATGATTGTTGGTGAACTTTTTATCTATTAGTGTATCAAATTCTAGATACCATCGATGACATATTTCTTGAGCTTACAAACCTAATTGCTATTGAAACCTTCTTGTTACCTTCATGTTATCTCTAGCAAATAGTTTTAACGTTTATAGAGTGAGCTTCAAATGTTGGGTTTTGTCAAGGTTTTTGGCTGGTCCTAGCCCTAATAGGTTAAATTAGGCATGTTATCTAATTTAAGTTTTCTTGTTTCTTTAGTTTGTTTATCATTATAAATAGATGGCCAGATACTGTAATTTTCTGAGCGCCAACCCATGGACACAAGTAACTTCGACCGAACCATGTTAAATGCTTGTGCTATTTTATTGTTTACTGTTTTGCAATGTTTTAAAAACCGGTATTTTAGGTGTACCGGATTGTTCAACCGGACACACTAATTACCCATATAATTCTATAGAAATACAACTTATACTCAAATAAGTTTTCAAAACGTATACAAATTCATCCAAAAACAATTCAAAAAGTACTTAAACTCATCCAAAACAATTTAAAAGTACTCAAATTTTAATAATTTTTTTATATAAAAGTGCGTAATAGGATTATGACATTGGCGTGTTAACCATATCAAGTCCATGATCGCTTAAAACCCGAAAATCGCTTAAACGCCGAAATTTTGTGTTTTTCTGAAACCGGAAATACCGGCTTTACTGGTAAAACCGGATTAAACCGGCGGCACAGTCGATCAAAGAAACCTGCATAATACAAGAGTGTTTCATACCGGTTTAGTAACCGGCAACCGGTTGAACCGGTTAAACTGGCCGGTATGAACCGGTTTTTAAAACATTGCTGTTTTGTGTGTGTTATACCCAAACAACTGTTATTAAATATTTAAATTAGAGCTCAGTCGCTCAGGCTCTTGGCAATATTATACTCAAAAAGTACCCTGAATACGAATTCATAAGACACAAAATGATAAACAAAAAACGGAGGATCAAGCTGGCTGGTGGCATGAAGAAATTTTATTTTGACATTTATTGTATGCTAGAAATGGGTTAGGTATTTGACTGAAAAAAAGTTGTATGGAAATAATCTTTGGTAACAATTTTGAAGATCCGTCGCAACTTAGTCTATCGATAGAAAGTTGGCACTTCGGTAACAAACAGAGAATCAAAGTAAGTTGCATAGCAGGAACAACGGTATTAAGTTCGTCACTATTGTTGTAGTAATCATGTGACTGCCATCTATTGATGATTATAACCATCAAATGTCATATAATGCTTTGTTGCAATGGTTTGATCCTGTATACAAAATTTATTGATGTGTCTAAGGTTTAACATTTTTACACTACGTTCATAAAAAAAGATTTGAAACTTTTTGTCTTGTCTTATTGAACATTTTTACACACTATTAGATAGATAAACACACCCCATTTGTGGTGCACGCATATCATGTATATATATGTGTGGGCCCTTAAGGGGCAAAAGTAAAACTGTACTAATTTTAGCGTTATTTCAATTATTTTGTGAAAATAACGTTAAAATCATTGGGATGATCAACTTCAAACGATAGCCTTGAGCCGGGGACTCTTTCGGAGCAGCCTCTCTATCCCAATTGGGATAAGGGTAATGTTTGTATCCATCCTTCCTCCCCAGACCCTACTGAAAGTGGGAATATACTGGGTAAGATTGTTGTTGTATTAGATAGATAAATATTTATTATTATAGTAGAGGGATTAGAGTGTAATTATGTATTCTATTTAATCTCCTTGTAATCTCTTATTATGATATACAAGAATACAATACAATTACCAAGGTTAACTTACACAAAACATACTTTATAAAAAATATTACCATACTTGATTCAGAAAGGTATCAAGAGCAATATGAAATCCATAAAACACAACATGATAGACAAAAAGCAGGGATCAACCAGTGTGTTTAGTGGGAAGAAATTTTATTTTGCATGTTTGTTATGCACCAGAAGTTGCTTCGAAATCACTTGACTGAAGACGAAAATGATTTTCGGTAGCAATTTGAAGATTGATAGCAACTTTTGCAATAGTTCATGGCAATGTTCAATCCTTGTATTAAAGATTGATTTGGTATGTTCTGACATTATTGTTTTCATATGTATTTTCTTAGAAAATAACATCTTGTTCTATATTAAAAATATTCTGGAGTCGACAACTCATTCATCAACAAGCACGCGGTCAGAGCCCCAGACTCCTCCCACTGATTGGGAGTTTACGCTTTCATGTGGTCCTATATGGATGAAGATTTTTACAGGCAAATAGCTCCATACTCATTCAGAAAGCGACCCTGCACATTACTAAATCTAAAAAAACACAACACACTTGTGGACTATGAAGTCTCGGGCTTTGATGTGCAGTTGATAAGAGATCATCTCACTCATTTAAGGGCAGGCCGGCAGGATAAACTTGAACCACACTCGCCACTCGGAACAACTCAAAGGTAAAATAAAGAGAATTACGTTACGTTGAACGAGTGAACGAGGGAGACTTGACAGAATAAAGTTGCTTGACAAGCAGATTATCAAGATGATGTCAAAGAAAGAGCAAAAGGATGCTGAACTCTTTGGAAACAGATCTAAGTTGAACTCGTAAGACGTCCATAACATGTATGGCCTCTTCGATGGCTTAGCCGTTTTGAAGGCCTTCACGAGCAACGCACACAATGATCAGCTGGTTCTGTGATATGGACATATAGGTAGGCTGATCAATATATTCATGACCTGGGTTGGTTTAGTTTAAACTTATGTTGTTTCATTACAATAAAATAAATTAAATTAAATATCGCTTTATATGCCCCATTTGCGGTGCCTGCATATAATGCATATATGTGTGGGTCGTCAAGAGGCAAAAGTAAAATTACACTAATTTTAATGTTATTTTACTTATTTTGTAAAAATAACATTAAAAGCCTTGGGATGATTACCTTCAAACAAAACTTTGAGATGGGGACTCCTTCCCCTCCAGATCCTACTGTAAAGTGATAATATATTGGGTAAGTTTGTTTGTTTGAAATATCACTTTATATAGGCATCATACATATAATCACTAATTAAACTATGTCAATAACAGGCATAAATATTTATCATATATATTAAAAGCGATTTTCTAATCTAAAAAAAAAGAAAAAAAAAGCTCATTGGCTCATTCGTTATCAATGATGTCACAAATAAATAAATAAATATAGTCAGCTCTTTGGGGTGATTAAAGTATTTAAAATCCTAAAAAAAACCGTCTACTTGATCTATAAAAGTCAATTCGTGTTGGTATAAATACTGGCATACACGAAATGTTATTTTTTATATAATTCATCAAAGGATTTGAACTCCATGGATGCCACCAAGAGGTTAGATCCTATTTTACAAATTTGTTTTGATTTTTATGTGGTTTTATTTGTGTAATTTGATTCACCATTTGATTTTTTTTTTTAAATTTGATGGTTTATTAGTGTTGAAGATGTGGTCACTGTGGATGTTCATGCAGCTAAAGAACTACTTAATTCTGGGCACCGGTATCTTGATGTCAGGTTAGTGAGAGAAGACACAAAAGTTTTGGTCGGTTCGGATTGGATTCGAACTAATTCGGTTTGGGTTTGGATAGAGTAAAAAAAACGCAAATGCGAATAACCCGATTAGAATAAACAGAATAACTTGTGATCTGACCTTATGAATACCCATACGCAAAACCCAAGCTTGTCCAACTATATTTGCATCCAAATTTTTATTACATATACAATTGATGTGATTTTAATTAACATGTAATATTTGTTTTCTTTTATAACTTTTAGCGTTTTATAGAAAAATTGAAAGGCTTAAAATCTGAGAGACCTATTAGGCTATTAGTTGGTTTATTTATCATAAATTAGTTTTATCATCATAAAGAAAACATAAGTTTGTAAACAAGTTCCTCGCGATTGTCAGTCATTACATTATCATACATATATGTTTAACCTGACATACATACTTAAAAAAGTTAGCTTACGAAAGGTGTTACAAAAACTTATACCACCTTGTAATGTATTTATTTATTTTATCTACAATGTAATATAAGATTTATAAAAAAAAAAAAAAAAGTCATATCAAATATACCATCTAATAAAATTTTATATTTGATATGAGACTATGTTATTGATAAAAGTTATATTAAAATATAGATAAAAATAAACAGATCATAACATTATATTATTATTATTTTGTAATACTTTATATATTAGAAGTTAGAAAACAATAAAAAATAAAATAAAAAACTAAAGTCGCATCATATGTCAAATCTTAGTGCACTTGTCAAGTTATAGATGTAAATAGAACCACCTGTTAAATTTTCACAAACAAAAAGTTTTGTGTTCCCGTAATTAGTTTTTGAGCTTTGTAAACAAATGTTTACATAACCCAAACTATGAAAGATAGCAATATTAATAAAATATGAAGGCTGAAAGAAACAAATTGAGTAGTAACGAATCACTAAATGAGATTTGAAAGGAAGATTTTCACCCCTTTTTGTAAAAAATAAAAACTTTGAAGATCCAGAATAGTCATTGGTCTAATTCGCTAGTTCAACCGGTCGTATTGACATGCCCAAATCAAGGCATAAAGAATGCTCAACCAGACCGGTTATATAGCCGATTTCCGATTAAACGAGCCTCTTTAGATTTGAGAATAGTGTTTTAAACAAACATAAGAAATTTATTATATGGTTTTTATTTATTAATTTACTTGTTATGCTTTGCGTTTTTTAAAATTAACAGAACAAATGAAGAATTTATCAAGAGTCACGTGGAAAATGCTCTGAATGTTCCTTACTTATTCAAAACACAAGAAGGTACGAATTATAACAAAAATTGTTCTCATATAGATTTTTTTTTTCAATTACATATCTTCATGGTTTGTTAAACTTGTAACATTCTTGAGATTTTCAGGAAGGGTTAAAAATCCTGAGTTTCTAGCTCAGGTTTCAGCTTTGTGTGACAAGGAGGATGCACTCGTTGTGGTACGTCTTTTTGTCATATTTTAACTTGTGTACGTTAACAAGAATGTTCAATTGAGAACCAAAGGGTCAAGATTGAGTAAACAAGTTCGCATTTATGGGTGTATAAACATGTGAATAGTTAAGTCTTAACCTTGTATTTTGTCTAACTAAGAGTCAAACCACTTATATATGAACCGCTTTTTGTTAAGAATATTGGTAGTCTACACATAACATAACAAACATCCCAAGTGTCACAATTCTTTTTCCATACATCAAACTAAGATACCTCAATTATATTCCACTTCAAAACCTCCTAATGGACTACACATAGATTGTTGTTTCAAGACAGGTCTAATAGGCCAAACAACCCAAGCAAGAGCTTAGGGCTTTCAAAAATTTAAAGCCTCCAATTTTTAATTTTTTTTATATATAGTTAGTTTTTTTTTTGGCATATGTTTTTTTTTAGTTTGTGGGCTCGGAGATAATAAAATACAAGAAAGGTCCAAATAAAAACCATTTTTTCTAATATTCACGAAGGGTTTTGAGGGAAGGGGACACATGTATAAATCCATGAAAGAACCTGTGGGGACTTGATTTAGTTGGAAACTTGAAACTTTGTAGTTTATAAATCCATGAAAAACTTTAATTTATTATTATCGGTCCCAAGTCCAGATAATAAGAGGAGGGTTTTTAACATAACTGTTAGTGAATGACCCTGGATTTTTGTTCCGGCCACCCAAAATGGTTGACCCTGTTTGTTCCTTCATTATATGTCCAACTTTGGTAAGTCTTGGGTAGATATCCTTAAACAATAGCTGGTAGGAGTTTTTACAATTTGGCATACAACAAGCCTATAACACAACACATTTTAGACATAGCCTGTTTGGGTCAACTCCATTATATTCAACCCTCGTTACTTTGAAATTTAGCTGCCAAAGTTATTACTGCAAAAATCATGCTTCATCATAAAACTTCTCGTACCACCAAGAGAAAATGGCTCAAGTCTGTATAGGACAGAATGCAGACTTTTCCAAACGCATCCGCGCTTTCAAAACCACAAGGTTGACGACTCGACCGAAAGCAATTTTCTCATCAACTTTCTCAAGTTGAAACTTGATTCAGTGTTAGTTTTTTGATTAATAATGCTTGTTAGTTAACTATATAACTACAAACTAGTAAACTACCAAACATTAAACATTAACTACTGATCAGAAACAAATTTAAACCTTTTCTCCTACTTAAATTATAGTTTGATTATAATCACTTTCTAATTGACTGCATTCTTTAATAAATGTATGTACATTTTAAACATGTATTTACTTCAAATACTTCAATTTTTTGTTTGGAATTATTTTGCATTTTAAAGGCCTGCAACAGTGGAGGAAGATCACTTAAAGCCTCAGCCGACCTTCTTACTGCAGTATATTTCATTCTTTTCTCCATTTCATTTGGTTTTCACATAATTTTTCTACATTTTATGTAAATTACATATACGTACCTTCGGGTGATGATATTACATTGGTTGTGTGAATGTAGGGCTACAAGAACGTCAAAAACATGGCTGGCGGATACTCCGCATGGGTTGACAACGGGTTTGCGGGCGACTCCACACCAGCTGAGGAGTTAAAAACTGCTTGCAAATGGCGCCAGTAATCTTCTCTCAAGATTGTAATACTTTGTGCATGTGTCTATTTACAGGTGTTGTGTGTGTTTTCTTTGTTCTTTATGAAGACCTCAAAATCCATGTGTGTGTGATACTGTTGATGAATATTTGTTTCACAAATCTTTCATTTTCTTTTGTTTCTTGCAATCCCATATATGTAAGCATTGTAATTTCAACCCAACTGGCTATAAATGGGTCAATTTGGGTTATGTTAAACCCGCCATGATCTGATCCGTTTAAAACTGATCCTGACCCGTCCCAATGTCCCATCCACAGAAAATACTGACCGTTAGTGGACCAATTTAGATTTTCTGGTGACAACTCAAACCTGATTTTCAGAAAATGCAATGAGTCTTCTAGAAGATATGTCAACAGATGAAATCAAATGATAGCAATTATTAACCTACTAGCAATAAGAACAGCTAGGTAACAGTTTCATTTTTAACCCTCTTGAATGTGTAACCCTCTAAAATAAGATATAATAATTTAAAA
Organism: Mikania micrantha; assembly: GCA_009363875.1. Classification (NCBI taxonomy): domain Eukaryota; kingdom Viridiplantae; phylum Streptophyta; class Magnoliopsida; order Asterales; family Asteraceae; genus Mikania; species Mikania micrantha. The sequence goes on from CM018683.1 coordinate 15,026,064, forward strand.
GATCAAAAATAGTGATATAGTCTGAAATTTTTCATGGAGTTAAAATAAAACTAATATGCAATTTATTACTATATAACCAGTGACTGTTGAATGTTGAAGCAGCAGTGTAAATTAGGATGAATGAAGACAACAAAATGCTAATTCAATTTTTAGGGTCCTTGAAAACGAAGACGGGTCAGTAATAATGCAGTACAGGTTTCTAAGATGGAGTAGAAAAATTATCAAGCGGGGGTACTTGGAATGCAAAATCAGGTGGTAGAGTCATGAGTGCCTCGTCTCCACTTAATTTCCGAACTGCCATTCCGAGGGCATACCCCAAAGTTTTTGAAACAGAAACAGCCACAGCATTTCCCACTTGACAGTACCTGAAAAGTTTTTTGCATTTTTTTCGTTTAACATTTATTAAGACTCAGAGACTCATAGAACCAAAGCGAGATTGGGAATCCATATAGTCTAAATTTTTAAACCATAAAGATGCTTGATAAAAGTTGAAACTTGAGTATAATTGTTATTAATTCTTTTTTTGAACGACAACAGTTGATTGGCTGGTAAGTCCCCAAAGGAGAAAACCCACCATTGTAGTATAACCCCCAGAGTCGGGATAAAAACCTGAGACCTTAAGAGGCCCAAGCTTATCCCTTATTTTTCATGTCATTGAACCATAAGGCCATTGGCATATAATTGTTATTACTTAAATGGAACTTTCATACCTTTCTTTAATATTGCCACAGAATTTATAATGATCGGGAAAGCCTTGTAATCTTGCATACTCTCGTAATGTAAGGACTCTATCTTGTTCTGGATGTATAGCAGCCTGTACCAATTTTATAACATCACCAAATCAGGATACGTCGGAAGTTTAATGTTGATTTGTATTCACATGTGAAACGGGTCATATGGGTCAAGACTTGAGGCACAAGTCGTGTCTGAGCTTCAAGTTGTTGGGTTAAGAAAGAAGAGGTTTGGAGTGCAAAATTACGAACCAGATGTGTAGAGTGTTTGGTTAAGTCGGTTTATTGGTCTAGTTTATGTTATGGAGTTTTTTATTTGGGAAGAATTAAATTAGGAGAGTAGTTTCCTTGTTAGATTGGGAGGCTTGCAAGTTAAATTAACTTGGTTAGCAAGGGTTGTATTTAGTATACATAGGAGTGTTGGGTTTTTTATTGTTTGTGTGGTTTTTGTTCTTAATAGTATTGAAAGAGTCGAGGGAGTTTCCACAAAATATCAGTGTCTCGTGTGTGATATACGATTCTAGCCAGCAAAATATGGGTTTCATTTCTCTATTTTTTTTATGAAATAAAATTACAGGGAGGAGTTACCTGGCTGTGAAGATTTGGGAATGTTACCACAGTTGCCACGTTTTCATCCCACCAGAGTCTTGCAAATGGTCTATCATCATATGCAATCTTTAGGATGTTATAAACATATTAATAAAACAGTATTGATTAAGTAGGTTATGAGAATACATCAAACCTTTTAGATTTTCCTTTCTCGAAAGTGAAAGCATAATCTGGTATCAATGGCCTTCCAGATGGAAGCAACACTTGTTCTTTTGCTGGACCACGGCGAACAGTATTATTAGCGGTCACAACTATTCCAGGAAAGTCCCTGAAATTCGCTCCCTGTAAATCTTGAAAAATTAGAAACAAATAAAATGGCAAGAAAAATAAAATGAAAAAGAAGCAGTTAACCTTTTTGCGTGGTATATAAGACAACCGATGAAAATCATCTTCAGACAACTTGTAAGGTCGATGATCAGTGAGAACAGAGTGTTTCCAGTCAGTAACACCTTTTGGGGCAGAGCCATTCAATTCTACAGGAAGGAAGAAAAGTGAATATTATTTAATGAAAAGCTTAGGTTCTCAACACATGGCATATAAAAAATCAATAAGTTTGTAACTAACCAAATAATGGTAAAAAATAAAAATATAAAATAAAATTATTTTCCCAACCCTTGCATGATTCATTATTTCAGCACCATTTACAACTCGTTGCATCTATAATTGAGTGCAACAGAACCATATTGAGGTGTTAGCATTACCATCTTTTGTTAACCTAATATACTTTTGGAACTCTGTTTCTGGAGGCATATCATATGTCATCTCTTCACGAACTTCATGGCTAGTAACCTGTGTGCTAGAAACTAAATTACATTAGGGCAGGTTACATAAAAGCAAAATATTACCAAGATATAATTAAGAAGAGTACAGGTGGAAGATCAGAGATGGCATCACGAAGAACAATGGCTTCTTGAAGTTTTCTAGGTTGGCCCTCATCATAAGCAACTGTATTTTGCTGCATTACAAAACTTATATAATCAGATTAGACAAGCAAAAAAAAGTATAACATAAACAAATTTGAACCAAATAAATTAATAACTAGGACACTAGCCACCTCAAACTCAGCTGGAGGGAAATATCTTACAATAACCTCATGTGTGGGAAGTGGAAATTGAGGTAGTTTCTGCAAACAAATAATATATTTAGTAACAAAAACGACAGGGAAAAGTAAATTATAAAAAATAGATCTCATGGAGAATCATCTTTGCCGATAACTATTTGATAGATCAAATGGTAATAATAAATATAATTACAATTCCAGAATTTATAAAATGGAAAAATGAGTAATGAAATCACCTCATTTGGATGAGCACCCCATAGAAAAACACGCAACCTAAATTGTGGGAGACCATATGAACCAGCAGCCATGATCCCAAGTCTTGCTTGGTAATTCATATGAACCAAACGACTTAGAGCATACCTTCCTAGGGAAGCTTTGTCAAATCGTAAAATGTCAGCCACATTTTCCATTAACACGTATTTGGGGTGTAAGAATTTCACTATGTTAAAGAAGACAATTATTTGCTGATTCCTTTCATCATTCAATGGATCATCAGTATTTCTATATCGATTATAGCCACTGATCCCTTGGCATGGAGGCCCCCCACAAATAACATCCACATCACCCTGAAATACATAATAAAAACTTTCCATATAGTTTCATATGGGGTCAATAGTACTGTTATATTTTGTGACATGACTCACAGGGCATGGCAATATCTTAGACTTGTATCCACTTCTAACAAAATTTTGTATGTGGCCTTGGCAATCACTGTGACAGGTAAATATGAGCAACAGAAAATGTAAATAGTTGTAATTGGGAGATTATATCATTATAATTATTATAAATAAATGAAAAAACAAACCTCAATGCTTCAACTGGCTCCCATGTATCATCACTTGGACCATAACCCTTCCATCGCACCTATGGAAAAGAATGGAATGTCTTCAGATTGCAACTTGATAAATTATTTACTAAAGTTAACGACAAGTCTGGTGCTGGATAAAACCTTAAAGTATATTTCAACTACCTTAAACTTTAACCCATGTTGGCCTGTGCTGCTAGGATCTCCATAACAAATATCAACTAGACTTGAAACTTCATACTCTCCAGGAGCCACGTCTGTATCCAATAAGGAAGACTCGTCGATTCGTGATTCATGTTCACCACCACAACTAATTTCATTCATTGTATCAGGATCATCCAGAAGATATATCTTGCATAGTTTTTCCCATTCCTTCAATAATTCCAGGAAATCTTCGGCAGTTATATGCCGAACCTATAAAATGATAACAACAACAACAACAACAATAACACTATATAATAGTAGTAATAGAAATAAAGACTAAAACATGTAGTGTATATTAATAAATTCTCTCTATAAATTATTAATAAACCACTCAGAAGGACTCACTTCTGTTTCTGGATGATTTAGTTTCAAGCTGTCACATGCGCACTTGTGATAATCAATTGCCCATTTCTTTAGTTAAAAGAAACAAAACCAAAAGGAAATGTTGTTACATTAAACAAAAATAACAACAGCCTCAAATTAAGTTAAGGAGCAAATTAGTTACCGTTACAAGTTTAACACCAGAAATTTTGGCACCAAGACAGAGTCCAGTTGACATTCCACCACAACCAGCATAAAGATCTAATAATGCAAGTTCGGTTCTCTGCGTTTCATAAACACTTATTTCTAATGGAGTTGTAGCTATGGTTGTATTATCAGTATCAAGGCTACTTGGCTTGGTCAAATTACATCTTGCTACCAAATTGTCTGTAGCTGCGCAATTTCAATAAGATTGCAAATATAACAGTCACACATAATAATTTAAAGATGATAAAAGTTAAAACTTCATGCTAAAATTGGCAAGTTATTGTGGCACGCGCGCGCGCGTGTAAGTTATAGGGTGACATATGATATTACCAGCATCAAGACATGAACAACATGCATAACAGAATAACAGATTTACAGTTTTAATGACATATTGAAGCTAGAGTAACAAATCTAATACTATTTCAGAGCAAAATAGCCATTACCGGGCTAAGGGTCCAACTTGTTGAGGATGCTGTTGACAGATCTCAATCTGATTCCTTGATGGAGTACCAGGCAATGCCTCCTTCTAGCAGCCTTGAGTGTCAACAAAGTTTGTTTGGTGTTTTCAAAATTCTATTTTGCTTTTATCATGAATTTTTAAGTTCCAGAAATTTCAGTATATGAGTACTTCATATCAAATTAGAGTATTATCTTTTAGAGCAGTTAATAAATTAATATAATCATAAAAGAAATATTTTGTAAACATATGATATCAGCTTTTGAAAAAACAGAAGTTGTAAGACATCACATTTTGCATTTGTCATATTCACAAACAATTTCCTGTGATCTTATATAAATTTCATAAAAGTACATTTCCTGAAACCTTGAGGCAGGTGGCATGGAAACAAAATCTTTTTTTTTTTTTTTTTTCAGAACAAGAGTAGTTTGAGATCTATATTTAGCAATAAGTTAAGTGTCCTGCAGGTCTCATTTAATTGTTGCCTTAAATATCATGTTTGTTCAAATGTTCTTTCTGATGCTAGGAAGATTTAATGAGGCAAACAAGTTGTGATGGCATTGTGATGACAAGCACATTCCTCTTACCGATCGCCAAGGAGCGAAATGTTGAATATTTTACAGAATATTCCATGTCACAATAATACTCAGATGGCTTAATAGAAGTTGATTTGAAACCTACCTGCAATGGTTGCAAATGATTAAAAATATAACACAAAAAAATCAAACAAAATGCAATATTTAAACATCCATGACAGCAAAGAAATACGAATTGTGTTGGAAACTCCAAAAAGTTGATGAGGATTATATAGAAGTATAGGATACAGAAAGGAAAAAGGAAAAAAGAAAAGGATAACTAAGATTACAACATACCATTGGAGCTTTCTCTATTACTTTCACTTTAGAAAGTATACATTCTAATAAGTTGTCATTCATTAAATTGGAGGAGAACAAACGCTTCTTGTCATGGAAAGCAGCAGTTTTTTGCATAACCTGAGTAATGAAAAAGTTAGAAGGAAAAAGCTCCCTAAAAAAAGGTTTAAGCACAAATTTTATCAAATTGATAAACCAAAAAGGTTGTGAAAAATGGCATTTGAATACACTAAGGTGCAGCAAGCCAGCAACTAACCGTATCTTCAGCTCTGAAAAACCACTGCACTCTAAAATAATTTTCATCATCTGATGTTTTGAAAAATTCTACAATTCTACCAACATGTTGTTGCTTTCCCTCACCCTGGAAAAATATTACTCAAAAATTATTATGACAAAAGCATACAGGTAATTGTTCACAAATAATTACCCATGTTCCTTGAGGTAGATATTGATGTGTATGTCAGTCCTCGACCACCTTTTATACACATGGTAATGTGACTTTGTTTGTATTGTGTTCAATGGACATATCTTATTTCCAAATTGGGTATTGATATGGTAACATGAACTCTGGCTGCATCGTGTTCAATTGACAGATCTTATTTCTGAATTTGGCACTGACATGGATTTCATATTCATTTTCCTCTCTTTTATTATCAGCATATTAATGGTCCATTGCTTCCCCATTTATAAAAAATATCACTTTCCTTTTAAATATATATCAAACCAAGCATAAGCCACAAATGAAGCACAAACTACAAATGAAGCATAAGCCTCAAATGAAGCATAAGATATCTTGTGTTTTGAGATCAATTAACATAAGCCTCAAATGAAGCATGTGAAAATTGGAGATATCCACCAGTCTTGAATGAGGTTTTTTTTTAATTTCCTTTTCACTCTTGCATGTCTTGTATGAGAATCCACAACTGATTCATTGACCCGCTTAAGGAAATCCCCAAAAGGCTAAGTATATAGATTTCTAGAACTAGATTTATGGAACATTTGCTTAAATTTATCCACATTCAATGCCAAATTCATAGTATGGGAGTGAGCTTAGTTCAAACAAATGCTTAATGAGATGGCAAATATTATTGGAATATATTATTATTAGGATTTTTTAGTATGAGCCCACGGGCTCAGAATTAGGTTTCTAGGGTTAACTTTAGTGAGGCTGGTGAAGAGAAGGAAGACCATGTGACTATTGGAGGCCAAGAGATGCCACAAACAACAAAGCTCTAGTACCTCGGATCCTTCGTGCATAGTAACGAGGACATTGACTGCGCCATAGCTCATCGGGTACATGCAGGTTGGTACAAAAGGAGAACAACCTCAAGCATTTTATGAGACAAGAGGTTCACAGAAAACTAAAAGGTAAATTTTATACAGTTGTCGTATGTCCGACTATGCTGTATGGAACCGATTGTTGGCCCATTAAAAAGATCCAACAACGAAAGCTGGAGACAACAGAGATGAGGATGCTGAGATGAATGTGTGGCCACACAAAACTCAACCTGATAAGAAACGAAGTTTTTAGGGAAAAATTAGGGGTGGCATGCATCTCACATAAAGTAAGGGTGGGAAGACTGAGATGGTTCGGCCATTTACGAGAAGAGAAATTATAGCACCGGTACGTAGAGTAGAGACTCTCACGTTGGAGGGGAAGAGGAGCAGAGGAAGATCAAGGTTGACATGGGACTATGGGAGAAGCAGATTCAGCAGGATTTGTTATATTGGAACCTCTCTGAGGACATGATATGACTATATGAGCTCTTGGAGAAGTAGGATAAAGGTTAGGGACTTTCAGATTTTCTAGACTCTAGATTTTTAGGATATAGGTTAGACATTATTAGCTTTAAATATTAGCTTAGTATTCAATACCTTGGTTTAAATGTATCCTTATTTGATTTGTTCTTTATATACTTTCTATTTGCTATGCGTGTGACATTGACTGTTGGTTAGATTGTTTGTTTACATAGATATAGACTGCTTGTATGCTTATGCTTTGCTTATGCCCCAACCTTTGTGGAAAAAGTTTGCAACAATCCTGAGTCAGGGTAGCGTGTTGCCACAGTTAGTTTCCCATTCACTTTTCTTATTTCAATTCTAAATGGAGTTTCGGTTTCGATCCTAAATTCCAGCCACAATTCCTAAATCCTTGTTCAAGAAGCCCGTCCACACCTCTCACTGTTTCCACCAAAAATTGTCATCGTACAATTCACTGGCAACCATACAGCATTGTTGCCATGAAGCTTTCCGCCACATGATTGCCTTAACTTCCAATTGATTATTGAGTCATCAATTACTTGTCGCCACACAACGTTGCTCAAATTATTTGAGTTATACAATCGAATGAAATTCAACTGGTTAATGGTCCATAAAATTTTGCTGTGCAATTTTGCGGCCAACAAACACCATACACACCATATAGTTTTTCTATAATCCAATTTTAAACCACATTTAACAAGAAATGTTGCCTTCACACGATTCGCAATAACCTCCTTTCGATTTGTTGACCACCGAAAGTCGTTGTCGAACCAAAGGGTCACTTGCAGCCTTTCCTTTGCATCACAACGCCATACGTTGCCATGTCCTACTGCATGAGGACGTATTCCTACTCCTTTGGTTGTTTTAAAGGTTGGTTGGCATTCAATATCCTACGGTTCCATTTAGTTAATTTTTCACTACAACAAATTTATGTCAAAAGGACTTGTTCCCGCTTCTTAGTCAAGCCGCTCCTTGCTTCCTCGCAGCAACTCATTGGACTACGGTCCTTCGTCGTGTCACATACAAGACTACGGTTCTCTACGCCGCCGCCGCATTATATGTTGCTTGCACACCACTCTGTGTTTTCCTCACCGCTAGCCTGCAGGACTATGGTCCTATGTCGCTGGTTATTCAACAAGCCGCTCCTCTGCCGCACACATTTGACTATAATCCTTTGGAGCCGCTTCTCCATTATGTCGCTCTCTTGCAAGACTATGTTCCTCTAGCCAGTAGCCACCAACAAAACCACCGCCAAGTCGAGCCGCCTTTGTTGATTGTAGAACTCCAGGATCATTCAATGTGGATTGATGATTATAGGATTATGGAAACTTGGTGGAACTTTTGACATATTATTATTAGGGTTTGTAAGTATGATTATTTCTGGTTTCCTTATGCTTTGACTGCAAGGGAGTATGGGAATATATTATTATTAGGGTTTAATAATATATGCCCATAGGCCCAATATTCGGTTTTCTAGGGTTTCTTATATTCTCTGTGTATTGTAAGAAAACCTTGATGAATAAATCAATTCACTATTCCATACACTTGCACATAAGCATTCAAACTAATGTAGTCCTAGTTTAAGTCATCAACTTTTCTATATGTTGTTAATGAACATAGCTACAAACTACATGCTACACCCTTTAATCCTAAAACAATGGTAAATGTATGCATCTTTTGTTATAGAGCCATAAATTTGAGAAACAACACATTAATGTTTCAAGTAAAGGTGGCAATTTTGACACGTTTTCACATATCTCTAATGGGTCAATCATGTAAACTTCAAAAATTAGCTAAAATGGAAACAAGTCAAAAAGGACAAAAGTCCTCCAATGTGTGTCTAAAATGCTTGAAACCAGGTCAAATGAGTTAAACGTCACCCAAAGACCAAAGTACATACAAAATGCATAAATAGTTTTATTTCCAAGAATTTACATAGAATTAAAATTATAAGTTTTCTAAACTGATTTGACATGTTAATTATTAAAATAACTCAAGAAACATAAAGGAAAAAATGTTTGCAGCCGAATTAGACCCATTTTGTGTTGTTCTTAAAATTACTCACTTTGACCTGCTACCAACCAACCCATTTGCCACCTTTAGTTTTAAGAAGTCGAGTATTTAGAAAAAGAAGTAAAAACCTAGCTAATGATAAGAAAATACTGTTTATATGGCAGCTAAAGTAATGCTTCTAAATGATAATATTGGGGTATGATCATTTTAAGCAAAGAATTAATTTAAAAAATATTGCAATATGGTGAATGCTAAGTGCCAAGAATAACAGGAAATATGTTAAAGAAAGCAGGAAGTTGAACATAATTTGAAGTCCGAACATTTAATTTCACATAAAGCTGATACCTTTATGTGTGCACAATCTCCAAGACTGAAAATGTATCCATTAACATTAGCTTGAAGGTAATGACATACAACATTTACATGCACTTCGTCCTCTTCGCCAGCACTGCATCAATTATCAGGTTCAATGTGGAAAAACCAAACTGAGATAACATAAACTACAACTAAATCAAAAGCATAAAGCAACTATGAACGATACAAGACATAAGAGTCTCACTTACTTTAGTATCCCGCTCTGTCCCTTGCGTCTTTGACCCTGCAGAATTAAGAATGCTTGTGTAATCAGAAATGCAAGAGAAAGAATATGAACATTTCATATAAGCAATCTGGCAAACAGGAATTTCATTGATTAATTGAGACTGTTGGTTACAACAGTTTCAACCATAACTAAAATTTTACAGCCAGCTGAGCCATAAGGTATCAACTATATAGTGCTAGCTACCATCAGTAAAAACCTTCATCGAATAAACAAGGCAGATTCTGAGCACTTTCACATCAGATGCCAGATAGCACAATCTCATACATGATTCAAGCGCTTGTAGTTGCAAACAAAACAAAACAAAACATACCCAATAAAGCACTTGTGGTTACAAAAAATAAAAAATGGAAAGAATCATCGATTGCCTAAGAGATAGGATCATATTCATCAACAAAACAACATATGATTAGATTATAGATCAGCTCGATTTTGGAGCATCAGAATCACAAAAGTAACAAACATATCCCACAATAATAGCATAGCTCAAAAATTAATAAATGCATCACTATCACCAACTATCATAGATCCTTTACCTTCAATTCATAGCGCCAGCCCCACCTTTCTTGAGCTTCATGTTCAGGAACTGGCTCCCCAACGAAGGCTGATACACTTTTTAGCTTACTCTGTTTCTTATTAGATGAAGCAGTTAGTTTTATTTGTTTACAAGTGCCATATCCTTGTTCAACATTTTCCTCTTCAACACACGACATGATCCTTTTTAATTTTGTTCCATCCGTCGTCGTTTCACCCTGTATTCGTGACAATCTCGATGATCTTCTTAATCCGTTTTGCGTAAGCATTTCCAATTTGCTCCGACCAGCATTCCCCCTTTTTGACGTCACCGGAGATGATATCTGAGAACTTTCTACGCACCTTGACGGAGGCGTTTTATTTTCTGGACTTTGTTGATAATCCGATGTAGCAACAATCAACGCCGTCGAAGAAGATAATCGCGGTGATTTTGGGTAAGAACTTTGTTCAGTTTCTTCATTTGGTAAGTTTCTCGTTGGGGACGCGCATTTTGTAGTAGCAATAGATTCGTCAACCGTAAAACTAGCCGGCGTTTGCACCGATTCTCCAATTACCATATCAGAATTTAAAACCGGCACCGGCGAATCATCGTCGTTGTAAGGAAATTCACTCCTAAGCGTCTGCAATGTCAGAGGCAATGCGTCAGGTTCAGTGCCGTTGACTTCCACCGTAGTCGAAGACATCCTCGGCGATATTCTCACCGGAAATTTATTATCGAACAACTTCTCCGAAGTCGAGTTGATCCGCAATGGCCGTCTAATTGAGTTAAAATTATGCGTCAATTGTATCCAAAATCATAATCTTATATCCTCTCAATACTTACCTCCGACATTGAACTGGAATATGAGAATATCAAATCACCACCTACCAGATTCAAAATTAACCACCGGTCAACTCGGAAACAAGTTAACACTTCTGAACTTAGCACCGCCGTTAATTGACTTACGCCGTCGAGTTGTTAAGGATTTCCGGCGACAAATTTCCGAATTCAGCGGAGATTCAATCAGCAATGCACGTTGTCGTAAACAATTACCACAACTAGCATTGCGATCGGAAGCAATTGTCGGAATATTCTGCAAAGCTCCTGCTAGGGTTGGTAACAGATCTGTTCTGTTAGCGATCTGTTCCTTGGGATGTAAATAACAGGGACCCCAGGGGTATATTTGCTATTAAGTAATGGGAGTCAAAAACTGTGTGTTATGACATCTGAGTAGGGGTGAATGGACATGGTCACGCCCCCTCACTCGTTACACAGTGACGTGACGGAGCTTGAGCGGAGTAAGAGGGGGTAGAAATTTTTGAAACCCGGAATACATGTTAATTTTTTGAACTGAGGGGGGCGAAACCACTATTTTTAACTAAAAACAACCTTTCGGCTTAAAAATTAACATTACGGAGACCCCGGGCCCCTATAAACCTTCGTCCTTGTGAGAGGCATCACGGGGAAACATCGTGAATGTCAGAGGAGATATGTGTTATGGCATGTGAGTAGAGTTGAATGGACATGGTCACGCCTCCTCTCTCACTACACAATGGCGTGAGGGGCATCACGGGGAAACATCGTGAATGTCAGAGGAGATAAAGGGGGTGATGGTGGCGTGAGTGGGTTGTGAGTGAAGAAAAAAAGTGTGGTGATAACACATGTGGTGATGATATGAGGTGATAAGAAGTGATGGTGTTGGTTGTTTATGTGGTGCCTACATGAAGTGATGGTGGTGTAACCACTGTACATGGCCTAATTATGACACATGTGAAGTAGTTTATTAGAATGCACTTTATCAATAACAATATCTTTTATACACGAGGTTATAAAACGAATCGAATGAATACAAACGAGTCATTGTTTGTGTAACTTTTAACTTGTTCACTACTGGACTGAAATTTTTGTCGTGTTCTTTCATTAAGGAATTGAATTTGTTCATGAACGCAAAAAAACACATACTATTTAAACAATAAAAATCAACATTTTTATTTTCAATCATTAGATATAATCATTTTTATAAATATTTTATAAAATATTATGATATTAAACTAAAAAATAGGTTAAATATTATGGTAATAAACTAAAAATAAAAATTTTAAAAATATATATAGAACAGATTTAAAAAATAAATATAATAAATAAACATAAATGAACATAAACAAATGTAAACGAACACATTACCGAATGTTTACAAACACAAATGAATGAACACGATCTCTGTTTATATTCGTTCATTTAATTAAACAAATGAATTTTTTGTTCGTGTTCCCGTCGAACGGTTCAAGAACTTCGCTTAACGTTCGGGTCGTTTACAGCGTAGTATGGTACACACAAGATGTAGCAAAAAATACAACACTTAAGATGGGTGATTTCAACGGTTTGCAACTTTGCATGGTTAGTTTTAAGTCATAAACTCATAACCATCACAAGGCAAAAATTTTTTTTAATTTAGTAGTTAATTAAAATTGAATTTAACAACCATTATAGATTGTCAAATAGACAAAAAAAAATGCCAATAATGATTCAGTTGTTTTGATGGTTTTTTCTTTTATAATTATTTTATCTCACTTAAATTCTTAAAGACTATCATTGTGAGATAAAGTGAAAAAAGAAACAAAACATTTAGGTTAAATTTAAAAAATTGTATCATGTGTTATAAGAGTCGTAAAACTTTTAAATTAAAGAGATTTAGTCAAATTACTACTTTATCATTTAATATGTATTATATAGTTTGATTTGGGTGTCTACTACATGAATTAAATATAAAATTTTAAATATTTAGTAATGAAAATTTAAGAATTAAAAAAAATATATTTTGATATAAGTTATTAAATTAAGTATTAATAATTATTTTAAATGATATTTAATGTATAGTTTATTTTATTTTTAAAAATCCCATTATTTTTAGAAGAATTATTTTAAAAATCCCATCATTTAAAAACTTTGATTTTTGGTTTATTTTATTTTTTCAAAATTTGTTTTGTAAGAAAAAAATCTTTTTAAAAACTTATATTTTATAAATATAATAATTTAAAATATTTAGTATTTTTTAAAAATTTTTGATTGTTTAAAAATTTCATATTTTAGAGACTTTTTTAAATTTGTTTTTCAATAATAATATGTGATTTTTAATTTATCAAAAACTATTTCATAGTGTGAAAAAATTAAATAATATTATTACTCATTAATATTATAATTATATAACAGTATAGAGATGATATGATTTTTTAATAAGGGAGAGAATTTACTAGGATGCTAGAAAAATGAATGTGTCAATGATAACGTGAAAATATGGATATGGCAAAAAAAATTTATTTATTATAATAGTAATACTAAAAAAATTTGTTATAAAAATATATAAGTAAACTTAGGTGTGTGATGTGACTAATTTAATGTAAGTACGATGTATAGATCATATGATATAAGTACTATGGCTTGTAAAGTAAGAGAAAAAGACATTTATATTATTACTTTTAAACGCCAAAAAATTGTCTATAAATGTAAATCACTTTTTTGATTCACTAAAATAATTTTATATTTTATATATATAGTATTGCAAGTTTCTATAAACAATTACAAAAACATTATGCTATAAACGTTGCAAATAATTCAATGTGTCAAATAACATAAATCAAGTTGTACATATTCTATAAAATGTATGACTTACATCCATTCTAACTTATAAGATAAACAAGCATAACTAAACCCAGATAAGATAATTAATTATATATGATAAAAATACTTATGATATCATTTGAATACTTTAGATAAAAGATTGGTTGTAAAATATCACGAGACCATTCACCGGTGTTTCATCAAAATACTTGATTGACCAACTTTATATGAATAATTCATGTGTGATGCATTCCAAGTTTTCCACAAGACGATTTATTTATATGGTCATGTTTGAATGTGACAAGCGTAGAGTACATTTTTGTTTATGTAAAACAAAAGGGTAACGGTTAATTTGTTTTGATGATTTTTTATTTTATTTTTAGTCAACGAAAATATAAAATTATTTGATAAGTATCTTATGTTTAAGCATAAACAAATCATATATCTTAAGAGTAAATTAAAATATTTTTCGTACACCTTTATTGACATTTTATGTCTTTAGACTTTAAGCTTTAAAAATCACACAAATCACTTTTTATGTATGAGATTTATTATTTGTGACACTTTTAATAGTAAGTGATGCTTTTGTTTATTTTAGAAGGTGACACAGAGAATCTATGCTATACCATCTAAAATATAAATTCATAGAATGAGATGTAACTCTCACTAAGTTTTTTCTTCTTACTTTTTTTGTTTTCTTTTATCAACACATCACACCCTTTAAAGTAATGTTGTTACATTTGACACTTTACAACTATAGTTTTTTAGTATAGTGGTTATTGTTTAGTTTTCTATGAGAGGTTTAAATTTGAATTCAGATCGAGACATATTACTGACATAAGGTGAGAAAGTCTATCTAGTTCTAGGGCTCCTTCTAAGAAGGTTGTGGTCGTATGCTCAAGTGCATCAAATTCAAGAAGGTTGAAACACCATCTATGTCTCTATTTCAAGCCTTTTAAAAAAAATGTAACACTTTAGAGTTAATATATTCTACAAAATGCTTAATAACCAATTTATCCTTAGCTGCAAAAAGGAAAATAAAGTATTGTGGTAACATCTGAAAAATGTGTTTATCAGATTTTGATTTTGTTCTTGCTTCCCTTCTAGTAATATGGGTGATGAAAATCAAGATTTTATAGTGGACAATGACCAAGATACTTTTCAACCACAAACGGTGACTTCAAGATAAACATCCATAATTATACATATAAAAGAAATGGAGATTGCAATAAATGTTTGCTTGCATTTGCAAGGATCTTAATTTATTGCTGTTCTTCATTCGGGTCAGAATGCTTTTGAGCTATCCGCTTAAAACGGGTTATTTGGTTCAGAAGCATATTCAAGTAGCTGAATTGCAATCTTTGTGGAATCTTTGAGGAGACATTTGAGCTTAGAGGTTTTGAAAGGGTTGGAGGATGTGATCAGGATCTTAGTTCATGTTTACTTAAAAATAAACCACAAAAAATGAAAAGAAAAAAAAAAAAAAAAAAAAAAAAAAAAAAAAAAAACTCACAAAACTTGAAACAATCTGATGCCAAGTTCAAATTTTAAGAGTTCAAGTGGGGTTTCTTCAAGTGATCTAATCTTGGTATGGTTGGATTGAGCCTAAGGTGTAGAGCAAACATTACAACCCTCATAACAAACTATAGTTCTTCACAAGAACAACATTTAATTATATTACAATCCAGTAATCCACCATCAGCCATGACAATGCTTACCGAGCCTCCATTTGTGTGATGGTTATGTTGTTTACAGAACCGCCATCTGTCTTATCTTCGACTAAAGTTGGGTTAGACACGCTTCTGCCAAAAAAGAATGCGGGTCGCTTTGGGACAGGTAGCAACATAGTATCATTACCAAGCATAGATGTCACATCTGACATTTCGGGTCTGTCTACTGCGTTTTCTTGTACACAAAGAAGTGCAACATGAATAGTCCTCAACAATTGGTGTACAACACAACTGTCACCAAGTGTTTGATCCTGCAAATGCAATGCATCCCCTTGTTGCCACAGCTCCCATGCCTAAAATCATTCAAATGTTGACTATTCATGCTACTTTTGACTTTTAGGGTAAAACAAATTACTTTATTATGCTAGACTTACATATCCAATAAGATTAACTGTCCTGTCAAGATAAGAGAAACTCATGTTTCTTCTTCCGCTCACAATTTCCAAGGTTAAAACTCCGAAACTGAACACATCAGACTTCACTGAGAAAGTTCCGTCCATTGCATACTCAGGAGACATGTAACCGCTGCAAAATGCAACTGAATTAAACTAGCTATTTCAAGAAGCAAGTATTACTCATATCAAAACATTCGAATAGATCTCTAAGTTCCCAAGAAACATAGAAGATGCAATATACATAGGACATGTAAATTAGGAACAATGTTAAATATCGATTAGATTTAACCTAAATTTAGAAAGATAGATTGTTCATACTATGTACCAACCACCCTTTTGGTCATTGCTTCTGTCTCGTCTTGTTTGAAAATTCTTGCCATACCAAAATCAGCAATCTTGGGGTTCATATTTTCATCTAGCAGAACATTACTAGCTTTAAGATCTCTATGGATAACGCGCATTCTTGAGTATTTATGTAGGTAAAGCAATCCTTGAGCAATTCCTTCAATTATGTTCCATCTTTTAGGCCAGTCTAGTAGTGCCTTCCTAGTTTCATCTATTCAATTGGTACAACAACTAAGATAAAGCAAACTAGCATCAAACCATCAAAGAAATGTAGATCAATATAATTCTTACCAAAGAGAAAGAAATCTAAACTCTTGTTGGGCATGTACTCGTAAATTAACATCTTTTCTTCTCCATGAATACAACAACCTAGAACTCTGACAAGATTTGTATGTTGAAGCTTAGCAATTAGTATAAGTTCATTCTTGAATTCCATGAGCCCTTGTCCAGATGTTCTTGAAAGCCTTTTAATTGCAATTTCTCGTCCATCGCTAAGTTTTCCCTATTGTCATAAGCATATTATATCACGTCTTTGTCAAGAAAAGAGAAACTGCTTACAGTTCTAAAACACGAGTCATATGGAAAGACACGAATACCTTATAAACAGGTCCGAAACCACCCTGTCCAAGCTTGTTTACTTCTGTGAAATCATTTGTGGCTGTTACTATATCAGCAAAGCTGAACACTACCAGATCACTTCCTTTTCTGCCACCCCTTTTGGTATTACTTGAATCCATTAATTCAAGCAATTGTTTCTCATCTATAATCAAAACCAAGGCTTATAGATCATGATACAGGCATAAAAATTAAACTAGACCAATATTGGGTCAGCATCAAGTGCTATACCTTCTCGTTTAAGCTTTATTTTCTTAAGATACCACACTAGACCGCAGCAAAAGAGAACTAGGAAAATGCCAGCAACAACAGGCGCCCAAATCAAGATTTTAGAATCATTTCCTGTGCAACAACGTCTTGTGTTATAGCTTGTATTATCTATTCAAGCTTAGTGCACTTCATAATTTCTCTTATATAACTTCCATGCAATAATAATATGTGACAAGAGTTTTTTAAAACAAAAGATTTTTAGACATCTGTCAGAATAAATTACGATTTTGGCCCCTGTGATTTAAATGTTTTAACTATTTTAACCCAAAATAGAATCTTCTAACAATGTTTTAACTATTTTAACTATATATATATATATATATGTAGGGGACGGTTAACGTACATATTAGTGTTAACATGCTAAACGTTGGAAGCCACATGAATGCGCCATGTGTCATTAGGGTAAGGGGTATTATCATCCATATAAAATTACAGACCGTGATTTTCAAAATTACAGACTGACATTTAACACCCACTATCACGGACCATCGGGATAATCATAGACCAATAATTACGGACCACAATATATAACAACCACAGACCGTATTTTAACACACATAATCAAGGACAAAATATATAATCACGGACCACGTTATATGAAAATCACGGTCCGTTATTTAACATGCATGATCAAAGGATTAACTGCATATCACGTACTAATAATTACGTACCAAGCGCAAAAATCACGGACTACGTGAAAAAAAACGTAAAAAAACTATAACACTACTATACTCAAATTAAAGATGATAAAATTCTCAATTTTATGGTGTAATTTTTTTAAAAAAATAATAAAGCATGTAAAAGTTATTTAATTTTTAAAAAAACGAGTGAAACTTGTTGTAACATTATAAAATGTGGTTGTTTCTTCTTTTGCCCTTCCAATTATATTTTACATTATTTTGTGGAAAAAGTTGTACAAAGTGGGGACCACTAAATATTAACCATTGATTACTTTGATCAAACGGTGCAGAATCCATCCTACGTTTAGTACGTTAAGAAGCATATGTATTTGATCCGGCTCCTATATATATATATATATATATTTATAGGCAATACGAAAATATTAAGTGATAGAAATACATAACAATTAACCACCAAATCACAGAATCAATTATGATTATTTTACCTTTGCTTGCAGCAACAAACACATATTTTTGAACAGAATTCCCTTGTGGATTAACTGTAAACTTGGCTGATTTGGGTCCTGTCCATATGTTGCAGCCACTTCCATTGCTAGCAGTGGTAAACCCCAAACAACTACAATCATTCCAGCAACTCACCATACAATCACTGATGCTTATGCTTGAATTATCATCATATGAAGATTCAACCTCATTGGGAGTAAAATCCCCATTCATTAGACTAAATTTATCATCTTCATTCCTACATTGAGTCAAATTAGAACCAGCCACACACCCGTTACCCGAATCATACCCGTAACAGAACTCATGGAAGCTCAAATGCATACTTTCACCACCATTGAAAACTCGCCCATCTGCGGTCAGAATCCACATGGGTCTAACATCATTGAACCTATGATAACTGAAAGATCTTTCTTCATTATTATACACATAACTAAGATTATACTGGTATAGGCTAAACGGATTGTTCACATTCATAAACTCAAATGTTTGAGTTTGATTGTTCAAATCCCCACTGGTCCAGTATGGTTGCCCCCGTCGTCGAATCACTAATCTCTGAGAATCTTCTCCAACTGGTTCCCAATTCAAACTAAAAGCACCCAAATCAGGGATTTCATTACTTAACCAAGAAGTTAAGCTCCAATTACGGCCCGTTCGAAGGTCCGACCCGAGTTTCATACCTGGTAAAAGCACATTGGTTGGATAATCAAAGCTCCTCCAGAGAATTCGGTCGTCAATTTCATTCTTCAGCTGGAAATCACCTGTATCTTCAAGAGTTGCAGTCAAATTAGGGCTAGCACCGGATTGATTATCCGAAATATTTACGACGGTTATTCCTCCGCTGGCGATGATCAGTTTCCCGGTGTCAGGATCGATCATGATGGAGCTAGAATTTGATGTGATCGGAGTAGACGGGTTGGCTACCCATACTTTTGTGGACTGTTCATCGCTTGTATACCAAATTCCTAAATAAGTGTAGTTTGAGTCAGGATTGGTGAAGAACCCTAACGTGAAGTTCGAACCAGGGGAAACAAGTTGAGAGGTGCGATTGAGTTCATCACCAACTTTGATAGTTGAAACAGCAGATGCAGGAACACAATTGATGATCAGATTTGAAGATAGAACGATGAAGATGATGAGCATCTTCATTTTGCATCGATTCAACGAATTTTTGAATCTGATATATTATGTGGTTGAATCCGAGTTTGATACGTAGTTTATTTGAATTCTGTTTGTTTGGCCGTTTTAAAAAAAATAACAAAAACAACGTCGATTATATACATTCGGCGACGACTTTTGAACAATTTTTGGTGGGTTTTTGGCGTGTAGCTTGTCGGCCAGTGATACACGTGCCCTCTTAATGAAACCCGGTCAAGTTATTTTGCGCATCTGACTTTATCCAATCGGCTAAAAACACGTGCTACACGGATATTATTCCACTAAAAAAAAAAAAGAAAAACATTACACCACATTACCACTTAGAGGTGGGCAAAAAAACCAGTTTTGGAACCGTAACCTATTGTAACTGAACCGGTGGATACCGGCAGTTCCGGATTCTCAGAGAAATCGGAACCGGAACCGAAAAAAGCGGAACCGGTTCCATCTTTACCCGGTCAAACCGGAACCGGTTTAAAAAAAACCGGTTTGCCCACCTCTATCATCACTGTCTACGAATCATGGTTTCCAGAAACGGACCGGAATCGGAGGGTTGGTCAGCCAAAAATAAGCATGCAAACCGACTTCAAGCAAATCGGTTGGTTGAGCCAGTTCACTGGTCGGACCAGATTTCGATTTTTCTTTTTAAGTAAAATCCAAAGTATTTTTTGTCGTGTAGCTTGTCGGTCAGTGATACATGTGCCTCTTAACGAAACCAGTGGAGGATCCAGAAAATATTCTCATGGGGGTCGGAAATTTTTTGATTAAATTGTTAATTGGTAATTAGGTTTCACCACGGGTAATGTATATTAGGTTATTTGGGTATTAGTTTTGTTTTAAATTGGGCTTTATCATGGTCATTAAATTTCATGCATGTCGGTGATAAAATTTCTTTGGAGTTGATCGAGATTAAATCGTATATATAATGAATAATTTTTTTTCCCATGGGTGTCATGGGTGTCGGCTGACCCCATGGGATGTATGCGTGTCTGCCAATTAATGAAACCCATAAAAGATTATTTTGGAGTTTTTTTTACCAAATGGCTTTAGGTGAAAAAATTATTTAGTAAATGATTGATTTGAAAAATATTTATAAAAATGTGTGTTTATATTTATGTCTTTATTTTTAACTGATTTAATATCTTTTTTTTTAATTTTAATCAACGAAAGTGGGTTGATTGGAAAAAACATAAAAATAATAATATGTTGATTGAATTAAAAAATACATATAATAAATTAGTTAAGAATAATGAAATAATAGAAAAAAACTCATTTTGGTAAATATTTTTCAAATCACCTATTTTGATAAATATTTTTTCAACCGACTTCCTTTTGAAAAAAAACTCGATTATTTTGCGCATCTTACTTTATCAAATCGGCTAAAAACACGTGGCACACAAATGTTATTGAATTAAAAAACATTACACCTCTGTCTACGTAGAAAGTTTTAAATTTGACGTTAACGGATTTCTAGCATAGTGGTTACTTTCTTAACTTTCATGTGAGACGCTGAGAACTCTTTCGTTCGATCGACTAGGCCAAAACACATTTGTTGAGTTAAGGTCAAAGGATTTACCTAGTTGTGAGGTTCATTCTAAGATGGGCTTGGGCGTATGCCCCATATCATCTATTCAAGTGGACGGTTAAAAACTTAAAATCTCGTCTTGAAAGTTTGCATTCCAAGCCATTCCAAAAAAAAAAACAACAAATAAAATTAAAGATAGTAATTTAGGTATAACATATTATTTATTTACTAGATTTTTATTTTTTGCACTAGCTTTTTTTTTATTTAGTATATTTTTGTACTGGATTTTTATGCTTTTTGTACTGGATTTTTATTTTTGTACTACATTTTTATTTTTTTGTATTACATTTTTATTTTTTTATACTGGATTTTTTGTATTGGATTTTGTTTTTGTACTAGATTTTTGTTTTTATATTTTTAGCATGCCACATGTCAATAGTAATAGCCTAGACCTGACAATCCTGACCCATAATAAAACAAATGGATATGTTTTAGTAAACAATTATTGTATTTTGGGTTGAGGCTGTTTTCTGGGACTTGGACAACAAACCTCCAAGATCGGTATCTCCATTTGATGCTGCAGTCAGACTGAAAAAGCTGCTGAATCATCTGTGGTTGTTTGGTACAAGATAGCTTATGTTAATCAACATTCATATGATTATGTTCCCCCCTGAGATTAGGGTACATAGGAGAGATAGGAAAACAATAAATCAGCTAGAAAATAAGGGTGTTGTCAAACAATTAGATATTTAGATACATGCATATGTCGTGTTTGTGGGAGGAAGTTATATAAAACTGAAAAGCTTATCAACCATTTTAAGCAAATTCACGAGCATGAACTCAAGAAATAGTGAGCCAGATTGAATCAGCTAGAAGTAGTCAAAGGGTAAAATTAGTGAGAAAATACTTTATGAAAACTGTTAGACATAATTGTTAAATCAAGTTTGAGAAAACTTAATGGGTCACTTGTGTAAATATGTTATAGTTGTGTTTTATGTGTAAATATGTAATATGTAAATATTAGAAGGGTTAAGGTGTAAATATGTCAATAGTTTTAGGGTTATATATACCATGTAAATGTGTCTGTAAATCACAGTCGAAGAATAGATTTCATATATACGTTCATATCTATTCAAAGTTTCTTTTGATCAATTGGTTGTTCTATCGTGATCTTGGGCATCAATTGGCATCAGAGCCATGTTTGAAGTACGGAAAACATAATTAACTTTGATCAATTGTTATTTTGATCATAATCGTGTGTTCCCTGTTTCCGATTAAAAGTGTTACAAGAATCAGAACATATATTGATTGGTTTCGATATAATCAATGGGGATTATTTGATAGTTTCTAGTTTGTATAACAAACTATCGATTAGTTTGATCAAATTGAAATCAAATCTCATAGTGATTATTGAAGATTTGGTGAATCCCTGTTCTTGAAGAAAACCCGTGTGAAAAAAAAACTCCGGAATTGTCTGCGTGAAAATTGAATAAATCATAGGGTTATCTTGTTGTTTCAAAATCGATTCAGAAGGCAGCAGTCAAGTAGCAATCGAATTGGAATATTCGCATCTCTGGTCAACTGGTCGTTTGGAGCCCTGTTGTTGACCGCAATACTAAAGAACACAGAAGAGAGGAAATCCAAAAGGTTTTTTATTTGTGTGGGACGACACAAGTGGTTGATTGTCGTCGAATTGATCAAAAAGGATTGATCAATTTTCTGCCCTTACTGTTCATATCATTCGATAACAGAAAATTTTGTTGCTTTATCGAATAAAACGAGAACATCATCTGTGATGGGGATACTCCTAACCAAGTCATAGGAGCTGCGGCTGAAGGAAACCCAAATAAATAGGAGAAGCCGCGGCTGGAGTAAAGAAAAGGAACCGGATCGGAGGTAGGAGTTGCGGCTGAAGACACAAGGGAAATAACTCACAGGGCTGAAGAGCCAATCGTGAGCTACCCTCCTTTTAGCGCCATGATGGGGATACACCGTGATGGGGATACCATGAACATGGGTGCCGCGGCTGTAGGGAATAGAGCATACCACGGTTAAAGTGGCAAAAGCGTATGCCGCGGCTGAGGGAACCAAGAACCACGGCCAAAGAAAGGTTAGGTGCCGCGGCTGAAAATAAATGGGTGTGCCGTGGCTGATGCAATCATGAACCATGGCCAAACAAAGTGCAAGTATGGCGGCTAGGGGATTAGAGCGTATGTCGTGGATGGAAACCAAAACTCAAGATTAAAGAAAGGAAGCGTGCCGCGGCTGGGAGACAAAATGGGTGCCGCGGCTGGGGAAGGAAATTAGGGATCATGGACTAAGAAGAAAGAAGGGACCATGGCCGGGGTAGAATACTAGAGCCGCGGCTGAGCTACACAACCCTTCTTAACCCACGGCTCACTAGAACTAGAGGAGTTAACCAAAACCTTGGCTATG
This sequence comes from Mikania micrantha, assembly GCA_009363875.1. Lineage (NCBI taxonomy): Eukaryota > Viridiplantae > Streptophyta > Magnoliopsida > Asterales > Asteraceae > Mikania > Mikania micrantha. The sequence continues at coordinate 15,049,447 of CM018683.1, forward strand.
GGAGAAGGTCCTGAAGACCCATACTTAGTCTATTATTCGGAGAGTCTAAGCTGATAAGAGGTAAAAGGACTGCTTACCTCACCACCTGGAGAAAGAAGACAAATGACAAATGTCAGGGACAAAGGTCAACTATAAAGACAAACCTTTACACACAAAAAGAAAAGAAGCCAAAATAATCAGAAAAGTACCTGGACCAGTTGTAACAAACTACCTAAAGAAGAATGTTGAAGATCAGAGATTTCAAGGAAAGGCCACTATAAATACCACACCATCAGAAGAAGGAGGGCAGGCAATTCAAAAGAACAACTCAAGACTATAAGTTACATTCAACACACACTAGTTTCGTCTGGCTCTGGTTGTAATCACCATTGGCACTGCTAGGAGACTTTGATACACACTCGTGTCAGAATCTTTGTAGCAACAATCTGCAATTGAAGAAAGTTGACACAGGCATTTATTGGGTCTGTGGTGTCATCAAGAATCAAAACAAGTCTGTGATTGTTGTTATTTGATTCACTATCCAAAAGAAACGAACTTTGGTTAGATTGTTGCAAGACCGAAACAGAAAGTGTTTGGGTGTGAAATCTTGGTCGCTAATCAAGAAGCATTTTGGGGTTGTGCCAATTAATTTGTTTAACATCAAGGGCAATTAAGTGGGTTGTCCAGTGTATTTTTGGTGCCAAATTCCAGAGACAACAAAAAGGTTGTTCGGGTGTTGAAATTTCAACAGCCCAAAGATTTTTTGGCTGCTGGTTTTGTTAACCAGTTCTGTGAGAGACCAGAAATAGAAGTTTTTTTTTTATTATCTGTGATCTAGTATTACAAAGGATAAAGAGGAATTGTGGGTGTTTCATTTAGTCACAAATCAAAAGTAAGAAAGGGGCTGTAGGATTGTACCCATTCAACTTGGTTTTTGACTTTTGTTTCTAAGTCAAAATCAAATCTATAAAAACAAAAGTTGTTGACAAATTTGAAGACCAATACTTTTTCCTTTATTTGTGCACGATAGCAGAAAAGGAAACAAAGACAAAGTGGGGTTATTGGTCTTGTTTTGAAACCACAAAAGTGCGGGTGTTGACTTTTCGAGTCAAAATAATTTGGTACAAGCCAAAGGGCTGTTGATTAAAAAACAGAAACAAGAAATAAAGGTTCAATCACAAAAGCTAGAGTGGTTGTTTGCAATTAAGAGACACAAAATACACGTGGGGAATTTCCAGGTTCTATGTTTCATTCTTGACATTAAAATTTATTGTTTAAATTTTTTATATTTTTGAATAAGTTTGAAATTGTTTTTGATTCCAATTAGAAAAGTTATTAATTTTTGGAATCACATTTTTTAAGACAAATTGTTTCAATTACTCCTGAATCGTTTAGTGGTTTGAAAGAAAACCAAAGATACGATGTCAGAATCAGGACAAGAAAGTAATAATAAAGAAATTGTAATACACAAGGAAATAAGTTATATTTCCCAATTTCAATGTCCGTTATTAAAGTCCACAAATTATACCGTATGGGCAATTCGTATGAAAACCATACTTAAGGCAAACGGACTTTGGGAAATGATAGAACCTAGTGCTAATATGCAAGCCGATGAAAAGCAAGACATGGTTGCGGCTGCGTATTTATTTCAAGCACTACATGAAGAAATAGTATTACAAGTTGCAAGTTGTAAAAGTGCTAAAGAGATTTGGGATACACTTAAGACAAGGCATGTTGGAGTGGATCGAGTGCAAAAGGCACGTCTTCAAACACTCAAAGCAGAGTTTGAGATGTTGAAAATGAAAGAGGAAGACACTATCGATTCATTCACTGCTAAATTAAATAGTATTGTCACAAGGGCAAGTGGTTTGGGATCAATATTTGATCAACCAACCTTAGTACGCAAACTGTTAAGTTCGGTGCTGAAAAGGTTCGTTCAAATTGTTGCTACCATTGAGCAATTTGTTGATCTATAAACTACAACTCTAGATGAAACAATTGGTAGATTGAAAGCCTTTGAGGAAATGACCAATCTAATGGATGAAGGCCAAGTGAACAATCAAGATAAACTTCTGTTCACACGTCATGATAACAACTCTAGTCGTGGAAGACGTTTTGGAAATCGTGGACGAGGTCGAGGTAGGAGCAATTATCAATATAGAGGAGAAGGGAATTCCTCCTATCAGTCAGGGAGAACTGACAAAAAACCACCAAAAAATGATGGTGAGCATTCCATGTTGGATAAAAATGATAAAACTTAGGTCACATGTTACCGATGTCAGAAACTTGGACATTATGCTTATGATTGTCCAAATAAGAAACATGTGAATGTTGAGTCGTTATTTGTGGAAACGCAAGATGATGAACTTGCACTTTTGATGTGTCAAGTCGTAGAAGAAACGATAGAAAATTGATCATGTGACATGATCAAAAGAAAAAGAAACTGTGTAAGTTGTTTGTGTGAAACAAAGTAAAGGAACTGTGAAAGTTGTTTGTGTGAAACAAAGTAAAGAAACTGTGAAAGTTAGTTTGTGTGAAACAAAATGAAAAAGAAAACACTGTGAAAGATAGTTGTGTGAAACAATCAAAAACAGGAAAGTCATTAAACTAATCAAGAGATCAAAAATATTCGTGAAAAGCGAGTTGGTGTGAAGCAAAATGATGTGAAGAAATCTACGTAGGATGAATCAAGTTGTGTGAAGCAAACAAAATTCGAGAAGAACCAAGAATGCTTAATGTGAATATGTGATATGATCAAGAAAGGAGAGAATGAAGATATTGAAGTGAAGACTCAAACTTGGATTAACAATTTGGGGGGTGAATGTTAGACATAATTGTTAAATCAAGTTTGAGAAAACTTAATGGGTCACTTGTGTAAATATGTTATAGTTGTGTTTTATGTGTAAATATGTAATATGTAAATATTAGAAGGGTTAAGGTGTAAATATGTCAATAGTTTTAGGGTTATATATACCATGTAAATGTGTTTGTAAATCACAGTCGAAGAATAGATTTCATATATACGTTCATATCTATTCAAAGTTTCTTTTGATCAATTGGTTGTTCTATTGTGATCTTGGGCATTAAAAACAAGCAAGCAAACAAACAAACTTATCCAGTATATTCTCACTCTTTAGTAGGGTCTGAAGGGGAAGGATGAAGACAAACCTTACCACTGTCCCAGTTGGGATAGAGATGTTGCTTCGAAGGAGTCCCCGGCTCAAAGTTATCATTGGAAGTTAACTAATCCCAACGCTTTTAACGTTATTCTCACAAAATAAGCAAAATAGCGTTAAATTAGTGTAATTTTACTTTTGTCTCTTTAGGGCTTACACACACATTATAAGTGTGCACCGCAAATGAGGTGTACTCCATGAAAATAGAAAAGTATAATAATGCTGCAAGATATGTTTTAACTCCAAAAATTGGGTATTGATTGGGAGATGAGTTAAAACGGCCAGGGTATTGGGTTGGTGTTGCTTCAAATAAACCAACAGGTGTTGCTTTGAGGAAGTTAAACGGTTCATGTTCTGAGGATGATGATCAAAACGATGATTTGGCTGTCAATAACTCGATTTCTGATGAAGTTATAATGGATCAGAGTCTTGCTTGGTGGAAACTTGGGTTGAGTCGGATTCGGATGTTGATACGTCTTCCTACTTATTGGTATTTTCTAGAATTGGGAACCTTGAATCATAACAAGATAAATGGGTAGATTTAGGTAAACAATTATTGTATTTTAGGTTGAAATGAGTAGCATTATGACATAGAATGTGTTAAGATGGGTAACACCTTAACATAGTGCGAGTCAAGATGGGTAACTTAAAAACCATATGAATATAATGGATCCAATCGGTTAAGAATGATGAATAATATATTTGATGAGCAAATCATTAAAGATTATTCAAATAAACTATTTGTTAAGTTAATACTCGTTTTAACTTGAAACTAAATTGATGTTTATTAAAACGATCAATTTAGACCCAAATTAATTTTGCATAAAATCTATCTTGACTCGCACTCATCCTGATTCGCATTCGTTCTGACCCATTACCCAACGCAACCAACTTGCTCATTTTGCCACCCATCCTGATTCGGATTCGGATTCGGATGTTGATGCGTCTTCCTACTTATTAGTAAGATCACCATGAAAGACTAATTTTCTCAATGAATTCCTTCCATTCCTTCATCTCCATATATAATGTTACAAATCCTATATTGTCTCCTATATGCAAGGCATGTATATCTAATTCTAAAATAAATGAATTACAAATAATCTCTATATTGAGCCGGGGGTCTCTTTTGAAGCAGCCTCTCTACCCATTTTGGGTAGGGGTAAGGTTTGTGTTCATCTCACCCCCATACCCTACTTAAAAGTGGGATTTTACTGGGGATGTTTGTTTGTTTTTTTAAATAATCTCTATATATAAAATATATCTATTAGTTTTTGTGAAATCAATAGTATTATAATGAACAACCTAAAATTAATATTTGGATAAAGATATTTATGATAACTAATGTTTGCATCATTTTACTTTTTGAACATAGACATTTTTGTATGTATCTATATAAAAGATATGTAGCAAAAAATAATATAAAGGAGTTGATGCTAAAGGATAAAATGGGCCAATGCTTAATGCTAAGAACCACTCATCAACCAACACAGCACTTGAGTATCAAAAACTTTCAAAGACTTGATTATAGTTTACCAGGTCAACCTCAAGTTTTCATTCTATCATTCCAATCAATAATACCAAAATTCTGGAAACACAAAATTTGTAACCTCCAGCATTCAAATGAAATATAAACAGACATTTATCCAGAGCTTTCTTTTCGTTTTCTTCTTATTCTTTAATGGTAAGTAAGTGTCCTTTTGTAATATGTTAGATATTTTAGTGTAATTGGATTAATTTTGTCGATTAATGTGAATCATAAAATTCATTAAACAAGTTGGGTGTGGGGTGCACGCTTGTTTAAGGTTTTATGATTCAATGGGGTATCCAAGGGGGCAACTGGCAGAGGTCCTTGGGCACCGCCCCCGAATAGCGAGGTCCAAGGGGCAGAGCCCCGGGCTAGATATCAAAATTGAAGTTGATCGATGATTTTTCTCTGGTTTATTCAGACATATACTATTTCATACTTAATCTTCAATTGCGAATTGAATTTTATTTGATCAGACATTTGGGTGAACCACAAATAGTTTGCTCTAAAAGTGTGATCCACGATTTTCAATTCATCCAGCAACAAAATCGTGTTCGTATTCTGTGATATTCTCTGCATAATCTGCGCCCCATTTGCGGTGAACGCTTATAATGCATATATGTGTGAGCTCTCAAGAGGTAAAAGTAAAGTTGCACTTTAAACGTTATTTTACTTATTTTATGAAAAGAACGTTAAAAGCATTGGGATGATTAACTTCAAACGATAACTTTGAGCTAGGGACTTATTTGAAACAGCCTCTTAATTCCAATTGGGATATGAGTAAGGGTTGTCTCTATCTTTGTATTCTGTAATTCTGTATCTCCAAAACACAAACAAACAAACAAGATTTTCTCTCACATTTGCAGGAGCTTTAGGGACTACTATCAATGTTGTCAATGGATGTGGTTTCACGGTTTGGCCTGGAATTTATAGCAGCCCTGTTCTCAATATTACCGGATTTGAGCTCACAGAGGGTAATTCACACTCCTTTCAAACTCCAGCAAACTGGACTGGTAGATTGTGGGCTAGGACCGGTTGCACGTTCAATGGGTCAGGTCAAGGGTCATGTAAAATAGGTGACTGTGGGTCTGGTGAAATGGAGTGCAATGGAAGATCAGCAACCCCACCTGTTACAGTTGCAGCTTTTGAGTTCTTGGAAGAAATGTATGGTCTTTATAACGTCAGTCTCATTGATGGCTATAATTTACAAGTGGTTGTGGAGGCTACTAGCGGGTCGGATTACTTTTTAGATGATTGCTGGAATGCGGGTTGCGTTTATGATCTGAACAAACGATGCCCCATGGAGCTGAGGTTGGAGGGTGGAGGAGGGTGTAAGAGTGCATGCCAGGTCTTTGGCACACCTGAGTATTGTTGCAACTCGCGGGATACATCAAAGATGTGCAATCCGACACCATATGATCAGTTGTTTTATTCAGCATGTCCCTATTGTATAAGTGGGTTCTCAGATGGTCTTTATGCATGTCTCGATGGCAATTACACTGTTATATTTTGTCCCCCTTCTGATGCGTTTTCAACGATCAAAGTTGGTAGCCCAATCACCAACTTTGATCAGCTCTTCTCCATCAGCGGATATTTCACATTAGGCTTTTTTGGTGTAGATTACCAATACTTGGGGATTTGGTACACTGATGATGCTGAAGCCCGGAAAGTATGGGTAGCCAAACCTTACAAGCCAATCGTACCCGAATTTGACAGCATTGGCCTCTCCATTGACCTCAACACAGGTGACTTGATCATCACAGATGGAAGGACAATTCTTATGAAAATTACTGATGTTCAAGCCGGTCCAAGCCCCAACGTGACTGCAACACTTGAAGACACGGGTAATTTCCGTCTAATAAACGAAATTGACAAGAGGGTTTTGTGGCAGAGTTTTGATCACCCTACCAATGTACTTTTACCGGGCATGAAGCTTGGGTATGACACAAGAACAAGACAGAATTGGACCTTGACTTCTTGGCTTAGCGATGACATCCTTGAGTCAGGAACATTTACTTTGAGCTGGGAATCCATTGATGAAACATCTCAAAGATTAATGATTCGGAGAGGAGGCCAACCCTACTGGACTAGTGGGTTTCTAGATGTTAAAACATTCGAGTATATGTTTTTATTCTACGGAGATAGACAATCTAGATATATTCTCACTTCTGTGCACAACAATGAAGAACAATACTTTAGCTACATAGATGATCCTAGCAATGAAGACATGAATGATCCATTTCCCATGTGGATTTTGACACCAAAAGGGCAGATTACAAATCATAACATTTCCAATTCATGGACCCCTGAGTGGTGTTACGGTTACAATTCGAGTAATGGTTGTATGGACTCAAGTTTTCCCCAATGCAGGAGCGAGGATGATTATTTTAGTTATCGTAAGGGAGATTTTGATCCCCGTAGAACTGGAAATACGACTGATGGTAACTCGAGCTTAAGCATTAGCGATTGTTTTGTCAAGTGCTGGAATGAGTGCAGCTGTGTCGGGTTTAATAGCAGTAACAACAACGGAACCGGTTGTGTTATTTGGACAGGAAGCAGTAACTTTCTTGATGATGGGGGTGACAATTCTACAATGAAGTATGTGATCATTTCTCAAAGTCTTAATAACCCAAGTACAAGTAAGAATCTTCCAACATGTTTGTTTCTTCAGTTTTGCTTCTATTGTAGCCTCTTTGCACCTAAAATCATGTCTTTTTCTTGGAAACAAAACAGAAAAAAACATTAAACAAATATGGATACTTGTTGTTTTGCCATTGTTCTTTGGTTTGGGGCTTTTATGGTACATGAAGAAGCGAAAACAAAAACGAAAAGGTACGTATAACGTATAAGTGACTTTTGTGTGTATTTGGTTGCTTCTTTTGTTGATTCATTTATGCCGATTATAGAGTACAAGAGAAGGAAGAGAGATGACTATTTTCTAGAGCTAGCGGCTTCCGAAAGCTTCAAGGATGTACATCAGCTTGAGAGCAATGGCCGTTATGGAGATTTGCTATTGTTTAGTTTTCCATCTATCATGGCTGCCACCCATGATTTCTCGGTTGAAAATAAGCTTGGACAAGGTGGTTTTGGACCTGTTTACAAGGTGAGGTTAATTTCAGGTTTCATATGATTGTTCAATTCTTGCATTTTGTCCCTCTAATCTACTGAAAAATGAACGATAACAGGGAAGGCTAAACGATGGACGAGAAATTGCGATCAAAAGGCTTTCGAGATATTCAGGGCAAGGACTTGTGGAATTCAAGAATGAGCTAATTCTCATAGCCAAACTCCAACATACAAATCTTGTTAGGATACTTGGTTGTTGCATTCATGGGGAAGAAAAGATGTTGATTTATGAGTATATGCCTAATAAAAGCTTAGACTTTTTCCTTTTTGATACGTCTTGTTTGTAACATAGCATGCGCGCGCACAGATAGACAGACAGACAAAGACACCACACACAGACATGCATGCATGGATGCATACATACATACATACATGGCATTTTATATCCATTGATTTTAATCTCTTTCACTATATTTTAGATGAAAACAAAAAGGCCGAGCTGGATTGGCCTAAACGGTTCAACATCATGGAAGGAGTTGCTCAAGGGTTGCTATATCTGCGTAAGTACTCAAGAATGATAGTTATTCATAGAGATCTAAAATCTAATAACATTCTGTTAGATGAGAGTATGAACCCAAAGATTTCTGATTTTGGTATGGCAAGAATGTTTAATCAAAACGAGACTCAAGCAACGACTAATAGGGTGGTTGGAACATAGTAAGAAAACTCTCATATTTTGTAATCGGAAGTCTATTTATTTCTTGAAATCATAAGTTATTCATGTTATGTTTAGTGGTTACATGTCTCCAGAGTATGCAATGGAAGGGACTTTCTCTATCAAGTCTGATATCTACAGCTTTGGAGTGTTGATCCTGGAAATCGTCAGTGGGAGAAGAAATAGCAGCTTTGTTCATCTTGATCGTACCTACAATCTTCTTGGATACGTAAGTCTTGCTAACATCGATTTTTTAACATCTTTTACATGTTATAGTTCTTCAATGAGACTATCTGACTATGCGATGGGCATAACGGCCACGTGGATAAATTCTTTTTGATATTTCAAAGGCATGGGAGCTATGGCAGCAAGGGAATGCAATGGAGCTGGAGGATCCAACCCTTGGAAGTACTTGTAACATACAACAATTCTTAAGGACTTTTCATTTAGCACTTCTTTGTGTACAAGAAAGCGCGATTGATAGACCAACGACTTCGGATATGATCTCCATGCTCCTCAATGACACCATACCATTGCCTGCTCCAAAGAGACCAGCCTTCTTCACTCGTAGAGTCGAGCCATATTCAACTTTGGACAATATCAAACTAGAAGATTGCTCGGTAAACAACACATCCATCAGTGCTATGGAAGGCCGATAAAGCTTGAAGGTAAGCTGCTGTTATTATGATCTGCTTAACTGTTATTGATGTTTTGTCTTCTCTCTTTAGCATAAATAAGATTCAGGGACATTTGAGTAGCGTGTTAATCATGTAAACTCATTAAGAATTGCGATATAAGGTATGGTATTGTGTGGTTCACAAATGGATGGGTTCGGTTTCAACTTTCGAACGTGGTTAACGAAAGGCTGGTGCCGACATAATTTGTTTCCCATAAAGCATTCGCTAATGTTTATGCTTTAGTTGTCATGTATGGTACTTGCACTATGAATAAATAAAAAAATTAAACTAAGAGGAACTTGAGGCTTCCATTATACAAGGGGTAGTGGGGTACTCATAATAAAACTTAAGGGGTTCAAACAAAAAAGTTATCATCATTTCTTAAACAGGACAAGATAAAAAAAAATACGTTCAATTTGGCCAGGAACTATGATAACTAGCTTTATACCCGTCCGGTGGCCGGGTATTTATGTCATAATGATAAAATCATAGTGAAAGTAGTGGCAAATATGCACCAAAAAAGGCAGAAATGACAAAACATTCTGATGCTTTAATTGCTTCACATGGTTAGTATAATTCATGCAATGTGCGTTAATATTTCAATATTGTCATCATGATCATGTAGTTTGCAAAACTTAATACATGAGATCACAAAATAATAATAATAATAATAATAATAATAATAATAATAATAATAATAATAATAATAATAATAATAATAATAATAACAAAAGAATGAAAAATAATAAAGTCTTTACTTCTGTAACATAAGTTCCAGCATAATAAGTTTGTTACATCCATCTTGAATGCATGCTAACAAAAAAAAATATTGATTAGTCTAGTATACACATTACTGTAAGCAAAATAATAACAATAATAAGTAACGTAATGGTAAACAATAAAATCTTCAGTATCATGTCATGCGTTCTAGCACCATGACTTAATTTTATCATAAAGGCAGACTAAACATAGAAAAATGATTATTAGACTCGATCATTAGATGTAGAACATATTACTGAATTCTATTAATGACATAGATTAGCAAAGAACATACCGGGTTAGACTGGTGTTCTTTATCTTTGATCTTCTGCTTCATATGAGCTTGCGTAATTCTACCAAAAAATCTAAATAAAACTGCAAACACCCATCTTTTTTTTGATGCTACAACATAAGATCTAAGAAATTAAAGAATAATGCACACATTATATCAGTTAAAGTTTACGTTCAGAAGGACATTATTTGTAAGCTTTAGATGCCTGATCAATCTTGCAAGAAAGTCAACAATATATTAGTTGATTACTGTAGCACAAACTTGAACATGTGAAATTAATAAAGAAGATTAGTGAAGCATCTAAATAAAAAATTACCTTGGTTGTAAGATTGTTTTATCATGCACTTCTCCATTAAAATGTATGTGAAGGTAACCAAAAAAAGGGTTACATTTGGTGTATATATAGACTACGTTAACAACCACTTCCACCACTAAAATTTTCAAAATGGTTTTTCAATTCCATATTAGTAAGGCGGGAAATTTTGAAAATGTGCAACATCAGGTAACTACCTGCTTTTTCCCACTAACTTGGTTAACACGTGTTTCATAGACGATGATACAAGAAGTTTTTTCTTCGCTTATATTGTCATTTAGGGGAAACTTATGAATTACTTGTAATGCCACGTAACCATGTCTAATTTATAGTTATCATTATTATATAATAATAATAATAATAATAATAATAATAATAATAATAATAATAATAATAAATTATTATTTTCTAAAGTGAATTGAGGTTAATGTTTTTTATGATTTAAAATTTTTAGAATCGTGTACAACATGAAGGGAATGGATATTGCTTTAATGTGCATTGGAGGTAATTCTCACATCAGGTTTTATAATATTTAAATGGTCATTAACAAATTAGTTTTGTCAGTATTAATTAGTTTTTTTTTCATGTTCGGTTTGAACAGGAAGGGACCAAACTAAGGCTACGTTGTCTGCTATTTACCTTCGTCGCCAGTTAAATTTTTATATTGTAGCTAATATTTTTTAATGTTAATAAATATTTTAGAAACTTGAAATAGGTGAGGTTAGTGGGTCATGTGGTTTATTATTCCAGGGAAGTTGCCAGCTACAAAAAAATTGTAATTTAAACTGTTGCTGTTTCGCAACTGCTATGGAAGTGGCCAATAACAAATCTCCTTAACTTATGAAACAATCTTCCTAAACATGTGGTAACTGCTCCTAACAGGAGAGAGAGTGTTGAACCGCCCTAAACCGCCGCTTCTAGAAGCATTTTAGGGACTTATTACGGCTGAGATTTCTTCTCAAATTGATCATACGGTGGAGATTGAGCGGTTGGGCGGTTACATTTAACGGTGTCATATTAATATATAATATATAATATGCTATTATGAAGACTCCATTTGTGTAATGGTCGAGTTGTTTCCAGAACTTCCATATGGATTCCTTTCGAAAAAGGTTGACTTAGACATAGTTCCACCAAAAAAAAATCCGGGTTGTTTTGGGTCAGGTAACAACATAGTATCATTAGCGAGCATTGATATCACCTCGGAAATCACTGGTCTGTCCCCTGCGTATTCTTGTACACAAAGAAGGGCAACATGAATAGTCCTCAACAACTGGTGTTCAACACAAGCATCAGCAAGTGTTGGATCCTGCAATTGCAATGCATTCCCTTGTTGCCATAGCTCCCATGCCTAAAATATTTCAAAGGCTAGTTATGTTAGCTACTTAGCTATATTAACTTTTGGGTCAAATGAATTAATTTTCAAATGCACCAGATGCAAAAAATTAGATTTCAAGCTAGACTTACATATCCGATAAGATTGACTGTCGTGTTAAGAAAAGAGAGGCACACATTTCTTCTTCCACTTACCATTTCCAGCATTAGGACCCCAAAACTGAAGACATCAGACTTCACAGAGAAAGTCCCATCCATTGCATACTCAGGAGACATGTAACCACTGCATAATGTTACTGAGTTCAGAGTCGGTAAAATTTGATTAAACAAGCACTCTCTCCATTTCCCTAACTTTTTCTTTTTTATATATTTTGATTTTCTTTTTTTTTTACTTCTTTCAAAGGGGAATGAAGACCTTCCTTAGAAGAGAAGTTGTCGCTCGATCGAAAGGATATAATACATACAAAACCTGAACTTCGCGGACTTTCCGAGGTATAACCTTCGCCACGACATTAGTGGCTTAGCTCTTCGCGCTTCCCGCAGGCTTTTTTTATAGGGAGAGAGTCAGGGGGCGGCACGGAAGATTGGTCCGCTCCGCAAAGCTTAGCTTTTCGGTTCCCTCCCCCTATGTGGTCGGCCTTATTACCAGTCCGCCTCCTTTCTCTTGATGGAATATCTCAATACCCGAGCTCCTGCTTTCCTTGTGTTCTTCACCGGCGCTCGCCGGATGTCTCACTCATCCCGCTCCTAAGGTAAGGAGTCTTCTGTGTGTTAGAATCTTTACGGGAATGAATCGCATATGTTGGTTGAGAATTGCTCGGGAATTCATTGATAATGATAATGACTTTGCCAGGTTCTAGGGGGCTACTATTCTTTTTTTTTCGATCGAGTCGCTCTCCCTCATTCCACTCGTCCAGCCCTCTTCACGAACTTGTACAATCGATGCCACGGAGATAGCCAACTCTATTATCGAAAAAATAAGGAAAGGGGCGACGATTTGGCACCAGATATCCGGAGGTGTGGAAAGAGCAGCTGTGAGAAGCGGAAAAACCATCAAAAAACGACGATTGTTCGTGGAGGTTTCCACAGAAAGACCCCTTGGTTCTGGCAAACGGATCACAATTACAGGTACCTGGGAGCATACCGATGGAATGAACGAAATACGAACAGTTAACATAATATGGTCATAGATCTTAGGTTGTAACTTGATCATGAGCGAATTAAAACCTAAATTTAGGAAGAGGGAGTGTTCATACTATGTACCAACCGGCCTATCAGTCATCGCTTCAGTCTCATTTTGTTTGAAAATCCTTGCCAAACCAAAATCAGAAATTTTGGGGTTCATACTTTGATCTAGCAAAACATTACTAGGTTTGAGATCTCTATGGATAATGCGCATTCTAGAGTATTTATGTAGGTAAAGCAATCCTTGAGCAATCCCTTCAATTATGTTACATCGTTTTGGCCAGTCTAGTAGTGCCTTTCTGGTTTCATCTATTCAATTGGTAAAACAACTAAGATAAAGCAAATTAGCATCAAACCATCATAGATATGTAGATCAATATAATTCTTACCAAAGAGAAAGAAATCTAAACTCTTGTTGGGCATGTACTCATAAATTAACATCTTTTCTTCTCCATGAATACAACAACCAAGAACTCTGACAAGATTTGTGTGTTGGAGCTTGGCAATTAGTATAAGTTCATTCTTGAATTCCATGAGCCCTTGTCCTGATGTTCTTGAAAGCCTTTTAATTGCAATTTCTTGTTCATCGCTAAGTTTCCCCTTTTGTCATAAGCACATCATATCTAGTTTTAGTAATTGGTTAACTACAAACGAATTAATAGCAGTTATAAAAACAGGTATCGCTTGAAAACCAACAAATACCTTATAAACAGGTCCAAAACCACCCTGTCCGAGCTTATTTTCACTAGAGAAATCATTTGTGGCTGTTAATATATCAGCAAAGCTGAACACTACAATGTCAATTCCTTTTCTACGACCCCTTTCAGGATCACTCATATCCATCAGTTCAAGCAAGTGTCTGTCTTCGTCCTTTACTCTCTTTTCTAGAGTCAAAACCATGCCTTAGAAGGTGAAATGGATATAAAGTTTAAAAGTAGAGCAATGTCAACTGCCATACCTTTTCGTTGAAACTTTTTGTTCTTACGATACCATAATAGACTGAAGCAAAAGGAAAGTAGGAAAATGCCAGAAACAACAGATCCCCAGATCAAGATTTTAGCATTTCCTGTGTGCAATGTCATGTGTTAGATGTTGAGGCTATACTATCCTCTATTCAAGCTTAATGTTACTTCCATATTTAAGATTATAAGCAAACAAACAAAATACCCTGCAAATTTCCACTACATCAATAGGGTCTTTGAAGCTACATTTAAGATAATAATGTGGGCAATATAAAATCTATTGAATCTATAACAATTAACCAACAAATCACAGAATCAGTCAGAGCATTCTACCATTGCTCGGAGGAAGAAGCACATACTTTGGAGCATAAATCGATTTTGGATAAATCGAAAACTTGAGATCTTTGGATCCTGTCCATATATTACAGCCAACTCCATTTTCACTAGTGTTAAACGCCACACAATCACAATCATTCCAGCATCTGATCATACAATCACTAAAGCCTACGCTTGAATCATTATCAGGTGTAAAGACGCGTGTGCCCCGAGTATAATCTCCATTCAATAGAGTAAATTTATCATCTCCATCCCTACAGAAACGCATATTAGCTGCCAAACACCCATCATCTTGATGATTCCCATAACAGAAGTCAGAGCTCCCAAAAAAAAGGCCATTAATTTCACCATCTTCAACTTGACCGTTTACATTTAGAATCCACATGGGGGTACAACTACTGCAATATATTTCTTCATGATAACTGAAATAAAAGCTATCATCATTGTCATATACATAACTGAGACTGTACCTAACACTGATCAATTTACATTTTTACTCCAGTATGGCAGCCCCCGTCTTCGAATCAATATATTCCGATAAGTTTCTCCATATGCATCGAAAGTCATAGTAAAAGCACCCAAATCAGGGATTGTATCGCTTAGCCAAGAAGTTAGCTCCCAACTATGACCCGTTCCACGATCCCACCCAAGTTTCATGCCTGGTAAAAGCACGTTACTTGGATAATCAAAACTCTTCCAAAGAATCTGATTATCAAATTCGTTCTTCAGCTGGAAATCACCAGTGTCTTGAAGAGTTGCAGTCAAATTAGGGCTAGCACCAGATTGATTATCTGAGATAGTTACTAGGCTTATTCCGCCATTGGCAATGATCAATTTCCCTGTTCTATGGTCGATCATGAGAACGCAAGAGCTTGATTTGATCGGAGTGGACCGATTGGCGACCCATACTTTGGTGGAAGATCTATCATGGGTGTACCAAATTCCTAAATAAGTGGAGCATGTTTCTGGAATTAGAAAGAACCCTAGCGTGAATCTTCTGTCGGTGGAAACAAGCTGAGAATTGAGGTCGAGTCTGTCACCAACTTTGATCGTTGAAACACCAGATGCAAGAACAGAACTGATGATTAGATTGGAACATTGAACAATGAAGATGATGAGATTGATCATTCTTCAACAATTCAGGTGAAGAAAACTTGGATTGTGAAGGAGTTTTTGAAGGTACGCCAACGGGACCATTTTCAACATTCAAATCCCCCTCTCCCTCCATCACAGGGGACTCGGAGTGGAGCACGGGAGAGAGGCGGGGAGGGTTTTCCAGGAATGGGGAAAAGTGTGAACACCACTCCCGGAAGTGGGGTGGGATGAATTGGAAACCACTCACCGATTGAAGCCGAAGGGGGTTTTTTTTAAAAGAAAAATCCAATTTTTTCTTATTTAAATAACTCTAAACAACCACAAACCTTACACTTTTCTCTCATTTTCTACAATCTATACACTACATTTATAAAATTTTCAAGTAAAATGGAAGGAGGTTCATCCCGTAGTGGGTCGTCAAGCAAGAAATTTAGAAAACTACGACCAAAAAATTTCAAACGGCTCAAATGAACCCGTTCAACACACCCAAGTATCGTCCACAAATGTCATCTCCGAATCAACCAAACTTCTGCTACGGGTATTGTCCACAAATGTCTTTCTAGGTTTTTTAATTTAATTTTTTAGGTTATATTCTTTTTTTTTTGTTGTATTCTTTTTTTTATTTTAAATTTAATGAATCTTTTTTTTATTTTATTATTATTATTATTATTATTATTTATTGTTAAAATAATTAATTAAAAATAAGATTTGAAAATGGGGAAAAGTGGAACGACACCGTGCAAAATGGGAAAAAGTGGGGAAAAGTGAGGAAAGTTGATGTGGCAACGGGGAAAAGTGGGGAAGTCTGGGACGACTCCTAGTCCCCTTAATGCTTTCATATGCTATATATGCATTTTTCTAACTTGTAATCATTACTTATACTAATATTATTTTTTTATTGAATATTAAATTGTTTTTAAAAAGTTTATTTAATTTCCAAACTTTCCCTTTAAACTCTTGTTTTTAATTCTATATCTTACTTTAGTCGCATATTTTTTAATATTTACATGATTTTAATGTGTTCTTATGTTATCGAATAATAGTCATGAATCATGATTATATTAATTTAATAGCAATTACCTCACGAACGTTTATATAAATTTTGAACCCAAATGGTTGTAGAAATTCCGTGCGCTAATCCCAGGCGTATAACGCAATGATTATCGATTATTTGTATTGTTTTTATAATATTAATTGTAAAAAGTTTTAGTCACACTTTGTGAATTTTATTGTTTTAAGATGTATTGACTGTCACCGCATCATGTCAGCATAACTCAACATTTTTTTATTAGACTCAAAGTTTAGACCATTTTTGTTTTTTACTCTTATTTTTTAAAACTTTTGAGCTTTACGATTAACGATATTGGTATCGCGGCTGACCACCTTCAATTTTGCTTTTATTTCAAAACTTTTGTGCTTTAAGATTTATGGTTTATTTTCATATCTTTTGTGTTTATAGTGTAAATAGGAATAATAATTAATTAATGATAATAACTAGGGGGTTTCCCGCGCGTTGCACCGGGAATTCCGTCATTATTTCGAATATCTAATCGAATATATGGTCTCGTATATCAACACATATATATAAACACGTCACAATGATTCGTAAACATGTCTGTCACACCAAGACAAAAAAAATCGTGCTTAATCGTAAAATTTAACATTAATAAACACGAACATACAAAAATAAAAAAAACTAAAACTCACACCATATAATACCACCCAATTAAAATTATAAAATAAAAAATATTGATCGTAAAACTATCGTAAAATCATGCATCACTCACAATGAATATAAACACAAATATAAACGCGTTGAACTGTACTTTTTTTGCAGATAAACATTTTTTTTGTTATTTAAATTGGTTCAAGGACAAAGTTTCAAATAATTTTTTTGAAGCGTTTATTTTTTTTTTCAAAACCATATGTTTGTAGCATTTTGTTTTTGTTTTTTTCCCAAAAAAAACTCAAAAATCTATTTTTTGGAGGTATGAAAAAGAAAGTGGAGTGCCCTATTTTTTGGATCAGTTCTTCCAAATAATTGGTTGGTTCCAATTATACTATATAATTAAAAACAATCAAAAGAAATAGTAGATTTATCATTATATTATTCAACTTGTAAATATATAGAGAGAGAATCAAATGTTGACCCATGTTTATTACGTTAACCGAATAATTACGAGGTTGTTTGTTTACCTCTTAATGGAATCATTCAGCACTTAACCATTCAGCGCGTTTAGTTTAAATTAAATTACCTCTTAATAATTCAGTTCAGCACTTAGGGGCCGTTTGGTTGGTTTTGAATCATTAAGTGCTGAATGATTAAGGTGGTGTTTGTTTTTTAAGAGGCAAAACATCTGCAGTCTGCTGACCACGTCTGCAGACCTCTTTTGCAGAAGAGGTGGACCAAACCTATGCAAGAAGAGCTTTTTGGGGGTGTTTGTTTTTCAATATCTTCACAACCTTTTCACATTTTCAATATCTTCACAATCTCTTCCCCAACCCTAACCCACGACCGTCCCCATGGCTCGATCATCGTCACCATCATGAGCTGAGTACCACAACTCTTCCCCACCGTCAGCCTCTTCCCCACCGTCAGCCTCGGTCTCAGCCCAAACGTGTCACACCCCCAAATTCCCACTCGTGGTGTCAGTCCACGTGGGTGTGACGTGGCCAGGATCACAGCTCATGGTCATATAGAACGACTCTATATGAGTTTCACAATCACACAAATTCATAAATTGAACAAGTTTTCATGAGTAAACAGCGGAAATGTTAAACATCAAAAGTACGTAAGTTAGCAGCGGAAAGTAAATTGTATCAGACACTACATAGTTAAATTGTTTTCAAAACATAACAAATGCACACAAGCCTAGGACATGAGTCTATATGTAAGCTTGACTCCTTAGTGTGTCCTTGTGAGCGTCCTAGCGTGTGCTCCATTAGTTACCTGAGAATACATGCGAAAAGTGTCAACTAAAAAGTTGGTGAGTTCACAGGTTTAGACAGACACAAATAGTAAACAGATATATACTGGGTATGTTAAGTTTTGTTGTTGGATACTACGATCCGTGGAGTGTGTCAGTTCATCTTACCAAAACTAGACTGTTCCCGTTTGCCTCCGCAGGTCATCGATGAACCCGCATTCCCATCGAAATTACACTCGTTATGACCTCCAGTCAACATTGGTGCCGAGTGGGGTTAGTCAAACCCAGTAGTACTACGTAATTACGACTCGTTTGATACACAACTAACGGTAAGGATAAGTGAGGACTTTAAGCGATAATAGTTACACTCGAAAATGGTTTTCACAACATACCAGTCATACATCTAAAATGGTTGCATAGTATTCTCACCCCAAAAGTTTAACAAATCAGTTAAAGAGTAAAAATGGGGCCGTAAACTCACCTGAGTTAAGTAATGTGTTTGCTCAAAGAGATAGTGTAGCTCGCCGGCTAGTAGTCACCTATATCATATAGGTACTATGAGTTCGTGCTCACAGGTGTGGGTCTCACTGGACCGTGTTAGTGTTCAACAACGCTAAGTGGTTATGTGGGTCGAGTTGACCGTGTTTGACCGTGTCGATCGTGTTTGACCTAACGACCCGTTGGTGACGGTTGTTGGATCAAGTGCTCGTGTAATGCGTGGTTTGGTGTCGTGTGAAGTGTACGGATACCAGAATCATTCCTATGAGGAAACTTACTATTTATGGTAAGTTTCTGTTTTAGGAAAGTTTCCATATTTGGCAAGTCATGCATAAAATCATATTCCGATTATTCTAACATGCATATTTATCCTAAATGAGCATGTTATCACATAGCACATAGTTACACATATCCGGTTTAACATAGTTTGCGCGTAAAAGTTTCCATAATTAGAAAGTTGCATAAACAAGCATGTTTCATCATGTTTAACAACTAACATCATCTAATCATCACTATCCTAGTCAGAGGTAGCCATTTAGTCATAACTATCATGCTCCTATTTCCGACTTTGCAAAATAAAGTTACTATATTTAGTAACTTTATGAAACATACACAAAATCCATTCTTCTAATAACACAAATCTATTAGTATCGTCATATTATCAGCATTTAAGCATGTTAGACCCAAGACATTATCACAGATATCTTCCTTATGTAAACTTGTGCTAAAAAGTTACTATTTATAGTAATAACCATAAAATCACATTGTTAATGGTTCCAATAATCCCAATACATCAATAATCATCATATTAACTTATAAACATCATTTTTTAAGCGTAACATATGGATCTACATATACAAATATGGTTATTTAATCACAAACACACACTTTGTAACATTAAAGTTACTATTTATAGTAGTACTCACCAAATAACCATTTCTTGACATAAGCAATCATCCTAATCATGTAGATCATTCCAAATATCATTTATAACAACATATTATCATCAACAATCATGTGAATCAACCTAGATCATACATGCATGTTGGTATTTTACCCATTTATGACCGAACCAAACATTATACCTACTAACATCATCATGGATCGTCATAAAAACTCATTTAATCAATCTAGATCTTCAATAATCATAGAAACATCATCAAACCCAGATTTAAACAAAGAAGAATTCGTGCATGTGAGGATCTAGTGAGTGCATGTGGCCTTAGAGGCTTGCATGTGGGTTTGTGGGTGTTGAAGGTGTGTTTTATGATACAGGGTCTCAAGATCTACCTTATGAAGCTTCAAACGTGCTGAGATAGTGAATGAGCAGCCTCTCGAGCTCCTGGAATCGCTCTTTGATTAGTGCAAGTGTTGGTGTTGGTGATGAAAGCTTCAAACCTTCTTCTAAGCTCCCAAGGTTCTCAACAATGGTTTCCTCTAAGTTTCTAGTAGTGATTATGAGGTTGTAGAGGGGTTATCAGGTGGTTTATGGGGGTTTAAAACAAGTGGTTGGCGTCTGAAGTTGGTTAAGATAGGTATAGAGTGGCTAATGTAATGATTAATCTTGGTTTTAACAAGATTTTGCGTGTTTAGCTCCCAGGCGTATCGCCTGACGAGAGCCATCGGCACCAGGCGTACCGCGAGAGTCAGCCGGTTGAGAGGCGCTCCTTCCTCATCCGCGCGCATCGCCAGGGCTCAGGGTGCCGGGTCAGGCGTACCGCCTGGCCCATTTTTCAGGCCCAATAAGCCCAATTTCATTGTTTTGAACCGAATTTCTCATATTTCTCGAATACGATCATCGTTTCTCGACCCATAAGCATTGTCCTAAATAAATCAGGTTCACCCGAACCTAAGTGCGGTATTTTTGTGTTGTGGTTTGATCCGTTCACCAACGTTCGTCATTCAAGATACGTGCGAGTTCCGTGCGATAATTCCTCGAATTATCGGTGTGTTTGGTCCGTTGTGCCACGTGTCACACTAAATACAATTATTCTAGTGCCACGTATGAAATAATAGTACATATTATTATTAAGATAAAGTTAATGCTGACCTGGAAATTGCGAGGTGTCACAAAACGTCAGCCTCGACAGGAGGTGCGACGGGAGGTGCGCAGGAGCTAAACCCTAACCATCCGGAGGTGCGACGGGAGCGCAGGGAGAAGGGCGAATATTTGATTGAGGACGACCGGATAAGGGCGAACCTTCGATCGAGGACGACCGGAAAAGGGGCGAACCCTAGATTGAACCCTCGATTGAGGGGGCGTCACGATTGGCGGTGGGAGGCTAGGCTTTGGAGGGCGACGGAGGTGGAGGAGCGGTGGTGGAGCAGCATGCGGTGGAGGAGCAGCGGTGGTGGAGCAACACGCGGTGATGGAGAGACGGAGATGGGGTGCTGGAATGGAAGGGAGAAACCTAGAAGAGGTTTGTGTAACAGCAAGTGCCAGATCGTCCGGCAAGTCCGTACGGTATGTGTACTTTCACC
The DNA here is from genome assembly GCA_009363875.1 of Mikania micrantha. Classification (NCBI taxonomy): domain Eukaryota; kingdom Viridiplantae; phylum Streptophyta; class Magnoliopsida; order Asterales; family Asteraceae; genus Mikania; species Mikania micrantha. The sequence goes on from CM018683.1 coordinate 15,070,768, forward strand.
TTATTCTATGTGTGCATACGTAAGTCTAAACAGTACTTGTATTAACAGAATCCTAAATACAAGAAACCGTTGTACGTATTTTCGTATAAACTTAAATACATTAAGTACAACGTACATTTGAAACATTAGTTGTGTTTATTAAGTGAAAACTTAATTACAGTTAACACAACAAATCATGAGAAACAACGGTATTCAAACGATATTCAGAAACATATCGGTTGCGATCTGATGTCCACAGATGACAGGAATCAGATGACCGACAAGTCAGTACAAAAACAATGTGAAATCATGATGTATAGTTGAGTCCGACAGTGAGGAAACACAATTAAAACATTAATGCAGTGTTATTTCAGAATGACGAACTGACAGTGTGTTTGCGTGAGTGACGATTCACACAAACATATCTGTGAGTTTAGAGTTCTGAAATAATGACTGAAAAGTAGAAAACAAAAGTCAGAAAGCAAAACCATCGTCGTATTCGTTCGGGTGACGATTCGAACGAATTACGCGCGAAGGTTACGCGATCTGACGAAACGAAAACGAAAACACGTCACGAACGAAAATAAGTTAATAAAATAAAATAAATAACATTTTACAATTTTGAAACTCATCAAAATAAATAAATTAAATCCTTTATTTAAAACTATTTAAATTACGCGTAATTTTCCGGTTACGCGACGAATTAACGAACCGAGCAACAAAAACGAACCCGAACACTCTCGGGGGTATAAAAACTCAAGAATGAGAGTTTTCTCTCATTTCTTCACCCTCAACCTCTCTCCAAACTCAAAAACCCGGTTTCACCATTTGAGGGTTTTCTCAACCTTCAAACCTCCATAACTTTCTTGTTTCTCAACCAATTCGAGTGATTCTTTCGCCCACGCGTAGCCCTCGACATCCTCTACAAGAAAGTACAACGGATCTAAGCTTTTCACCACTGAAATTCGAGGTATAGTGCTGCAAAACCCACGAAATTTAGGGTTTTTGTATCCTTTTGTGTGAACCCAGCCACAACCGGTTTCTAAGCTCTACCCTCGACCATTACACAACCGAAGCTAGTTTCCCATACACACCATCACGTGAACTAACACAGATCTTGGTTTGGAACACGGTTGAACACCCATGGCCGACCCAGACCTGCAGTTGCCGAAGGAACACATTCGGCCGAATGGCCATGGGTCTGCCGAATCACCATCTGGCCGACTAGCTCTTTCGGTGCTCTCCCATTCGACCCACATTCGCCAGGCAACCAGGGCTCATTCGACACCCATACGCCAGCCACCTATTCGGCCAGGACCAGCCTCATTCGAGCCTCATCCAACCCAGGTCTCATTCGACCACCATCAACCTCCCCTCATTCGGCCTCTCATTCGTGACTCACACACTCATTCGACAGTAGCCTACCTTCGGCCAACTAACACTGCCACATTCGGCCAATACTCTCTTCATTCGACAGCTAGACCACCCTATTCGCCCATGATCCATTCGGCTATGCAATATCACTGACTAACACCCTCATTCAGTGGACCCAAAGTCCAGGCCCAATATTCTTCTGGCCCAAATTACACTTAACAGGCCTAACAATGTTCATGAGGCACAACCTCACTTCTTTTGGCTCACACATACACCCATTCGATTATTAGCTTTCATTAGGCCCAAATACATACATTCTGGGCCCAACAGTAGGACTAAACCCAGCAGCCTGGCCCAATAGCCTTTTACTCAGGCCCAGTCGTTATTGAGGAGCCAAACACCATTGATCCACTCCCTGATGGCTAAATGGCCTAACAGTACAACCTTGAGGCCCAAATTGGTTGTTGTGACTCAAATAATTTGATTAGGCCACCGTTAGGCCCACAACAACTCTACAGGCCCAATACTTCAAAAATTGATCCATTGAATCTAGGAAAGTCCAACAAGAAGTGAACAGCCCAAGGCCCACTACTTAGGGCTCAAGGCCCACTACCTTTGGCCCAAGGCCACCATTTTGGCCAAAAGCCCAAATTCAAGGCCCATTATTGTTTCAGCCATTCTAATCCAGGCCCAACTTGGCCCATGAATTCTTTTGACAAAGGCCCGAGACAAAACCCATGGGGCCCATCAAAATCTACCCGAGGCCCACAGAAAACTGATTCAGGGCCATTTGGAGGCCTTTGTCCTCACTTTTGGAGCCATTTTGTCATTCCCTTGGTCAACAACCCATTTCTGGCCCAATATCAATTCCAACAGTCTTGTATGACTCTTGGCCCAATAAATATAGCCAAGGCCCATCTTGGGCCCAATAGATTCCTTGGAGGCCCAAAACAAGGCCCAAAAGGCCACTTGAACATTAGTTTTTGTAACTTTTGGCAAGGCCTTCATGAATCAACACCTAATATCATTGGCCCAACTTAAATTGTTGGCCCACATGACTAAAGAACTATTGTAACTCTTTAACTCAACAATAACAAGTATGATAACTAAGGGATTACTATCAAAACAGCAATTTTTGCAATAAGGTCTTGTAACATATAACATGACTTCATGAAACTACAAATGGACTTTGATACAAGTTTGAAAGACAAGAATAAATCAAAGAAAGTCTATGGATTACAAGAATCAATAACAATTAAAGATGGGCCAACAGAGACCGAAGACTTTAAGTGTTGGCCAAAGCTTATGGCTAACACATACATACACATAAAATCCCTATAATTCATACTAATAAGTTATAAACATCGTGAAATCAATACAGGATCGTGAAAATACACTCAAGTACAATCAAGAGCGCGTACATTCTTGTTTAAGCTAAGTCAAACACAACAACTACAAGGTGAGTTCATATGCCCCCTTTTACTTTAAATCTTTACCGATTTTAATTCTCGGGGCTGAGAAACATGTTTGCTTTTATTTATTTAAAAGTTTGCTTAACATGTTATTTATACTTTGATTTGATAATATTAAATTGTTTATTATCGATTATCATTGTATGCATGCTTGTATGATTATGAGATAACAGGGAAACTCATATGATTAAGATAAGATAATTCTTAATCATCAATACATTCTAATAACTTAGTTATGAGATTAAACTTATAACACTTAGTTATTTCCACATGATCGAGTACTTAAACAATCTACACTTAACTGTAAAATGAGAACATTCCCACACGGATACTTTGGGAACACATGGATTCAGTAAATGATGGTCATGATAACGTAATTTCATGGGATTCTTATCATTTACAGTAAATGACGGTCATGATAACGTAACTTCATGGGATTCTTGTCATTTACACACATTTAACATAACGTAATAAGACAAGTTCTTATTCGACTTTGTTAAACACACGAGAACATTCCCACCCGGATACTTTGGGAACACATGGATTCAGTAAATGATGATCATGATAACGTAACTTCATGGGATTCTTGTCATTTACACACATTTAACATAACGTAATAAGACAAGTTCTTATTCGACTTTGTTAAACACACGAGAACATTCCCACACGGATACTTTGGGATCACACGGCGGGATAGGAGAGAATGGAATGCATTTTAATCTGATTACGTGAGGATTAAAATGGATTCCATTCGGATTCTATACGTTGCATTTGGAGACATATGATGAACAGTTAACTAATACTTTTAATTAAATTGAAAGTGTATCATAAAAGTTAACCTCACAAGTAATAGAATAATATAAGGATCAGATTTAAATAATCTAAATTCCTTAACTCAACGAGGGTTTATCAATACTTCGGTTTGATAACTAAACCCCTCTTACTATATTATTATTCTACATATGATTACACAGCGGACAATTCGGATAGTTGGGAAATGGATATCCTTAGTTGTATCGCAAGTGGTGTGGAACTTGGTTGAGTATGTGGTGGGATAGCGTCTGGGCTTGACCCTTTCGTGATTCCCTATATATAAGCATACTTAGTTAGGTGATATACTACTTGTACATATAACTAAGGAGAGGCCATTGGGTGGAACAGGTGAAACAAATATTCAAGCAGCAAATATATCATTGTGAATGTGTGTATGATCAGTCAATGGTTTTCAATTTACTTACTTATGAACTCACCAACCTAGTGTTGACTTTGTTTAAATCACATGTTTTCTCAGGTGACGAACAGGTGTAGATACTATATGCAAATGATAAGCTAGTGGACTCATAGAAGACCTAGCTTTCTTTTGATTGCATACTTTTGATATGACAGAACATTGAATCACTTTTGTATATCTTGTACAGATCAAGATATAAACTCATTGATTCTTTTTGATTAGATTTACTTAGTTAAATTATGATGTACAATGTAATTTAACTTTGTAATTCTATTTCATGTCATGATTAGCATTTCTCATTTATATCTCATGTGCTATGTAAACAATCTGATCATTTGATTATCAACTCAATGATATCGCACCCCGGGAACATTCCGCCCGACGGGAAAACACGATCCGTTCCCGCCGGCCCGGGGTGTGACAGTTTGAAGATTCAAGAAGATGTTGAACCATGTTTGCAAGAAAAAGAGGTTTCGAAGACGTTTTTTAATGAAATGTCTGTGAAAAAACAAACACTCTACATCTTTTATTGGTCTGCGAGGTGCAGACAAAAGAGGTTTCGTAGACCTTCGCAGACGTTTTTTCAAAAAACAAACAGCACCTAAGATGTCTGAATGGTTAAAAGAGTCTAAACCATTAAGTGCTGAACTGGTTAAGACTGTTTGGTTGGACGTTTTAACGAAAATAACATACACCTCATTAAACCCCTCAAATGGTAGCCCCCCCCCTCGTATTTTCTCTTGAATCCCGTCTTTGCAGCCCCCAATCGGTGACGGATTTTGGTCAAAATCAACATATCTCATTGACGATCGGCATGGTGGGGTTGATAGGAGTGGATGAGCGGCGGTGTTTGGGGGTGCGGACGGTGGCGGCAACGGTGTCTGGTCAAAATCGGCACTCTTCTCTGGTCAAAATTGCAACAATAGACATCGTCGGCGACAGATCTGGTCAAAATCGGCGCAAGGGTTGAAGGATACGGTGATTGGGGGAAGAGCGGCGCAGGGGTCAGAATCGGCGCAGGGGGTGAAGGGTTGAAGGCAGCGGTGTTTGGGGGTGCGGACGGTGTTGACGGGAATGGTGGCGGTGACGGGACGCCGGAGGTTGAAGGAGACGGCAGGGATGGAGTTCGTCGATCGCAGCGATGGTTGAAGGAGCAGCAGGGGTGAAGGAGACATGTGCTGAACCATTCAGACTCCATTTTCTGCTGAACCATTCAGACATATGCTGAATCATTCAGAGGAGAAAAAATGTTGAAACAAACACCCTAATGTCTGACCGGTTCAGATACAAGCTCTTAATGGAATCATTAAGAGGCAAACAAACACCCATTTTAATGGTTCAAACTCTCTTAACCATTCAGACATATTACCATTCAGCACTTAATGATTAATATCTACCAAACAAAATTACATCTTATTAGTTTGGGGCTCACATTAAAGTAAATTTAAATGTGTATGTTTTTTTCTTTTTTAATTAATGTAGGATTCACTTACATTAATAAAAAAAAGAAGAATTGATCATTTCCTATACATATGTGTGTGTATATTATAATGAAATAGTAAAAACAGTGAATTTATGATTATATTATTGAAATAGTAAATATATATATATAGAATAGTATGTATAATAAATTTTATATAGAAAAAACGCGATCCTTTCTATGGTTTCGGTGGTGTTCGGAAAGGGTAACGCCGTAACAGTGATTTATTTGTTCTCATAGAAAATTGATGTTTGCTTAGAGATTTACGTTTTTTTTAGTTCAACCAATTGGTTTCCGGTGAGAAGGATTTTATGAGTAATTTAATCTATTATTTTCGTAACATATTTGCATGTATTTTGTATAATTTTATATTTTTACGAGAAATTTGTATATAGTTAGTGATTAAAGATTTGATTTTGCTGTGTAATTTATGTTTCTGCAAATGATATATAATGTCAGTTTTCAAGAGTGTACAATGATAAAACGCCACAACGCGCGGCGGGAGAAAACCTATATATATTAAAGTTAATGAAAATGAATAGTAATTATATATATTATATTGAATAATAGTTATACATATACAGATAGTGATGCATAGTAAAATGAATAGTAATGCATATGTGTCTGATCCTTGTAGGGACGTTTTTATAACATAAACTTGGACCAGTAGAAGTGTTTTTAACTTTAAAAAGTAATAAACGGATATAAGAGTATTAAATTTGAGAGATTTGCTTAAAGATTTGGGTTTTTGTTTTAATTTAAACGATTGGTTTCCGGTGTGAAATGTTTTGTGAGTAATTTATTCTATTATTTTTGCAACATATTTGTGATGGTTTTGCATAATTTTATGTTTTCATAAAAAATTATATAGAGTTTGTGATAAGGAATTTGATTTTGTTTTTTGACTTATGCTTCTGAAAATGATATATAATATCCGTTTCCGCTAATACACTGTGATAACCCGTCGCAACGTGCAGGGAATTAAACCTAGTTATATTAATAAAGGAAAAAGGAAAATGGAGTGCACCTTTGACATTTGGACCAATAATTGATTTAGCACTGTAGATCTAGTTTTCAATTGTATGTATATATAATAGTAGGTTGCTAACCCGTATACAACACGGGGTTGTATAATAAAACTGTAAATAATCATTAAGTATGTTAAATATGATAGGATGAACTAAATATTGAAAACGACTATTTTAATAATCATAATTGATAAAAAAAATATGAAAGATTATAGGTTTAATAATGATATGAACCACATAATCAAAACAATATATGCTTTTACGTAATAAATACATATAAAAACTAAAAAAAATAAGAACTAAAACTTAGTTTAAAAAAACAACCTATTTATTATTGTTTGACATATTGTATTAATGACATTAAATTACTAAAAATTAGAAATCATTCATAAATAATAATTATTATCACTATTCTTCTTTTTTAATTAGAATTTAAAAAAATTGAAATATGTATCCTGATAATTAAATTTAATTAAATTGTTATTCAATGATTAAAATTAATTGAGTATTTGAATATGAGATTTGACAATTTTGAATTTCTAAATTATTGATTAAAAAATGGAAAGTTTTGATATGATTGTATTTTCATTAACATTTAAAAAATTTTGACTTAATTAATTTATCTCATTTAAAGTGTGACTTAATTATATTTATTAAATAAAATTAATTTCTAAAATGTCTAGAATTAATGTAGGGTTGACATGTGGATAGCCTAAAATGAAGACATGTGGCCAATTGTTACTCTTTAATTAGATAGTATACTAGGTTAAAAAGCCGTGTATTACACGGGTTGAATAAAAAAATATTAGACATTTACTTACTTAATACACACACACACACACGAACATGAATCTACATATAAAATACAAATTACAAACAAACAAACAAACCCAGTATATTGCCACTGTGTGGGATCTGGGGAGGGTGAGATGAAAACAAACCTTACACATACCCCAGATGTGGTAGAGATATTGCTTCTAAAGAGACTCCCGGCTAAAAAAAAACCGTTCCCTTGTTTTTATTTATTTATTTATTTATTATTATACAAATTACAGTGGCGGTTAAATCATTTGATAAACAATTATGACTAAAATGTGTTTGAGAATAATAATTGTGATCAACTTCTTGATAACAATATTCATTAAATAGATGCAAAAGATATAGCAGACAAAACATACACAACATGCAAGAGTCAACATAAATAATAAATATTATCAAATCAAATATGACTTCCTTATTGGATATATAATGTAAATGCAAGAACATAAAGATTCTAGACATTAAAAGTTGCATGAAGGTCCAAAGATGAATAAGGTCATTTAGAAAAGTTAAAACAAAAAGAAATTCAAGATAGAGTAACAATAATATTGGACTAAAAATCTAATAATTGTCAACTAAAATTTTCGGTTGATACAACAATGCCACCTAGAGTAGCAATTAATTCACTGTTACTCTGAGACATTCGAGCAAACATGCCCTTCACAACCTCTAAAGCTTCCGTCTAAGCAACCCAATCATCCATGTACATATGCATCCTTTTTTTCCCAGTAAAAATGGAAAATCGTTTGTCATCTGATCTACTTTAACGACAGATGAAACCTAAAAAGTATGACACAAAGCAATCTCATAATGTGCAGATGGAAAGAAAAAGAGCTCTATGCCACAAAGTGTACACCAATCATTAGTAAACACACGCCCCATTTGTGGTGCACGCATATAATGTATATATGTGTGGGCCCTTAAGGGGCAAAAGTAAAAGTGCACTAATTTTAACGTTATTTCAATTATTTTGTGAAAGTAACGTTAAAATCATTAGGAAGATCAACTTCAAACGATAACTTTGAGCCGGGACTCTTTCGGAGCAGCATCTCTATCCCAATTGGGATAGGGGTAAGGTTTGTATCTGTCCTTCCCCCAGACCCTGCTGAAAAGTGGGAATATACTGGGTAAGGTTATTGTTGTTGTTGTTGTAATCATTAGTAAACACATACTCAATATATGAAAAAACAATGGTTTCAACCAAAAAAATATCAATGAAAAATGCAAGAAAAATTCATATTGAATCCCAAAACAAATATACATAAAAAATTGCCAAAATTCCTGTTGATAACAGGTTTAAGCAAATCAGATGAAGTATTTTAAGAACAATTAGAAGAGTGTTCTGATACTGAATACATTGATAGAATTAAAATTACCATCAATGTTCAATCAAAAGTTAGATAACAGTTCTCAAATTGCAACCAATATCCATAGATTTGTAATAAATCATGATCTTTATTCAAATTAAACTGAGTATTTTAAACCAAGATACTAAATTTACCTTGAGTTGAACTTCACCGGAGAAGATTGTATGGCAAAAATTTCACAGAATAATACTATACGTAATGTCATTTATCACACGTATTTATAGCAAATGAACCTTAAAACATTTACTACGTAATTGTAATGACAAAGAAAAAGAGTCAGATTAAAAAGCAACAAACATTGTATAATCCTATAGATGTTCTCTGTCTCGGTACCTTAAACAAACCAAAAGCAACTTTTTTTTAAAAAAAAATTAATACAACTTGTCAATGTCTTTTATATTTCAAGTACATCTTTTATAAATGTAAGAAGTAAAGTTTATGCGAGTAGTAGAAAAAAACATTGAAGATTAAACCCTAATAGAATAACCCAAGATTCGAATATATGAGATTGAAAGTTGAAACCTAACCTTAGGCAACGATCTTGAACACAGAAGGCTGAGAAAACCCTAATAGGCAAACCGAAGATGTTGATTGCAAGCTCTGTCAAATCTTCTTAAATACATGTCAATTTGATTTTGATAATGAGAAGACCCGTAATCGGGGGAGTAAACATGAGAAATGGCCAGCTTAAATTGTAACATCTGTGCCGGAACCGTCACCGGAACAGTAATTTGCACAGTGAAGTGCACAGTAACTCAGGTACACGCTACGCGAGGCTATGTTAATACTATGTACACTGGAGGATTAACACTAAACTAATACGCGATTGTCTGAAATCTGATTTAAAACCTTAGGGTTTAATAGTCAGAAACACATCAGACAACAATGAACAAGTACACATATGTGTGATTTGATGCCAGGTTGTATAAACGTATGCGAGGATAAACAGAACAAAACCATAACAGTTGCTGTTACAGAATGTTAAACAGACGAATTATTCGTATAGGTGACGATCTATACAAATAAATCTGAAGGTTTAATGATCTGAAATGATGACTGGAAAGTAGAAACAAGATCAGAAAGTGAAACGTACGATCGTGTTCGTACAGTTAGCGCTCTGTACGAAGACGCGCGTAAGTGACGTTTTCTGACGAAACGATAACGAAGACGATTCGAACGATAATAACGTTAAGGAAATAGAATATTTCCTGTTTTACAATTTTGAAACTCATCATAAATAAAACTAAAACAAAACTACTTCACTTTCAGACGCGTAAAACAAAATACGCGAAAAATTAAAGAAACGCGTTAAAAATAAGAAATTACGTTAAATCATTTAAGAATAATAATATTTAACATATTTATAAAAAATAATTACTTACCAAATATTTAAAATAAATTCTTTCATTTAATTACGTAATTATACGCGAGTTACGTTTCGGAAACGTAACGAAACCGCGAACCGAGCAACCAAAACGAACCCGGACATCACCCGGGATATAAAAACCCACAAATGAGAGTTTTCTCTCATTTTCCTCATCTTCAACCTCTCTCCTACACCCATTTCCGGCCACTACCCTTTTAGGGTTTTCTACCCCTTCTCTCCTCCATATCTTGGTCGTTTCTCAACGAAAATGGACGTTCTTGGTGTCCACGCGTAGCCCTTGACATCCTCTACACGAAAGTACAAAGGATCTGTACCAAAATCCACTAAAATCGAAGGTATGAGGCTGAGAACATCACGAAAATTAGGGTTTTATACCCTTTTTGTTGAGCGGCACCTTTAACCGGTTATAGCCCTTCACCCTTGAACCTTGCACTCGTATGAACCACCCCTAGTGTATACTATCTTCGAAATCAACCTTGAGTCATGAGATGGGCATGAACCTTGGCCGGAACTCGTGGCTGGCCGAATGGGAGGACCAGGCCGCCGAATGGCCCTTGGCCGAAGGAGCTAGGCCGACTGGCCTCATGCGCCGCCCTACTCATTCGGCTACCCCCTCATTCGAAGCCTTCACACATTCGGCCGACCACCTCACTATTCGACAACCCTCATGCGCCAGCTCCCATTCGCCCAACCAACCCCACGAATGACTCCTTTCGGCCAACCCTTCCATCTGCTCGGATTCACTCATTCGGCCATGCAGCTTCATTCGACTAACACCCCATTCGACCACCTGTTTCACTCGGCCAACATCTTCACCATGTTAGCCAGTTTCTTCAGGCCCAATATCAATGGGCAGAAGCCTGTGTGGCTGTTGGCCCAGAAGCTGTTCCGGCCCAGCCCCATGTGGGCAACCAAGATAAATAGCAAGGCCCACTAATGCAGCCCATACCCATTGTTTTGATTCATAACAGATTCGGCCCAATATCCTTGTCCAGGCCCGTTAACAACAAACATGCCACAGTGGTTTCTAATTGACTTGATAGCTTGGAACATATTCAATTTACTTCTTTGGCCCAAGAGACTTAACCAAAGATCCCTATTTGGCCAACTCATTTCATTAAGGCCCAATAGTAGGCCCAAATGAATACCAGTGGGCCCACCTCAACCTTTCAGGCCCAACACCTCTAAATTTGATCCATTTACTATTGGAATGCCCAACATGAAGTGAATGGCCCAAGGCCACAATTTTTGGCCAAAAGCCCAATTTCAAGGCCCACAATGATTTCAGCCCATGTAAGCAAGGCCCAGCTTGGCCCATGAACCCTTTTGGCAAAGGCCCGAGACAAATCCCATTGGGCCCATCAAAATCCACCCGAGGCCCACAACAAGGCCCATTTGAGGCCCTTGTCTTCACTTTTGGGGCCATGTTGTCATTAACTTGGTCACCAACGTGTTTCTGACCCATTTTCGATTCCAACAGCTCTATATGACTCTAGGCCCAACAAATATTGCCTAGGCCCACCTTGGGCCCAATAAAGTCCTTAGAGGCCCAAAACAAGGCCCAAAAGGCCACTTGAACTCTAGTTTTGCAACTTTTGGCAAGGCCTTTAGGATTCAACACCTAATATCATTGGCCCAACTTAAATTGTTGGCCCATATGACTAAAGAACTATTGTAACTCTTAAACTCAACACTAATAAGTATGATAACCAAGGGATTACTACCAAAACGACAACTTTTGCAACAAAGTCTTGTGATTATTAACATGACTTCATGAAACTACAAATGGGCTTTAAACACAAGTTAGATAAGACAAGAATAAACCAAAGAAAGTCTATGGATTACAAGAACCAATAATAAATAAAGATGGGCCAATAAAGACCGAAGACTTTGAGTGTTGGCCAAAGCTTATGGCTAACACATACATACACACATAATCCCTATAATTCATACTAATGAGTTATAAACATCGTGAAATCAATACAGGATCGTGAAAATACAGTCAAGCACAATCAAGAGCGCGTACATTTTGTTTAGGCTAAGTCAAACCTCAACAACTACAAGGTGAGTTCATTGTCCCTTTTCAAACATATTTGTTTTTACCTCGGGACTGAGAAGCATGTTAAACATTTTAAATAAACATTGAAGTGTTTTAAAGAAATGCTTTTACACTTATTCTTGGTGTTTATACTGTATGCTTGACACTTATGCCTTATTGTGTATACTTAAACTCTATGGTGGATATTTATGCTATGAAACTTTAGGCTTAAACTTTACACTTGAGGAGTGTACTATAAACTTTATTCCTCAACTATAGGCTAAAGTCTAAAAGACTATGCCAGAGACTACGTACTTGAACTATACGCTTGATGATTGTGCTATACACCTTATTCTCAAACTTTAGGCTAAATGCCTATGCTAAAGGCTAGACTCTTAAACTATACGCTTGAGGTTATGCTAAACACGCGAGACTTAGACAACATACTCAATGCTAAGGCCTTGAAACATTTATGCTAAATGCTAATACCTGTTACACCTGTTTCGAAAACTAATACTATGAACACATATTTTAAACCCTAATACTGTATATCAATATTTTAAAGGTTAATTTCTTACACTCCTAGTCTAAGTGCCAAATCAGTTTGTCACTTACACCTACTTGCTTAAACTTAAACTTGGAAACTTAACTCACGAAGACTTATAGGCATAGAATCATTAAAGCAATTAAATGCTTGAAACACTAGAATGCTCGAACAGTTGAAGGCTTGATACTCATAAATACTTACTATACTAGGAATGCTTGAAACAATTGATTGAAACTTAGCAGAATACTATTTGATTATGCCAAGTGCTAAAGGCATAAGACACAACTAAAACTAAATGCTATAGATTATGCCAAGTGCTAAAGGCATAAGACACAACAAAAACTGAATGCTATAGATTATGCCAAGTGCTGAAGGCATAAGACACAATTCAAACTCAATACTATTTGATTATGCCAAGTGCTAAAGGCATAAGCTACTTGTTAATACTAAAGCTATGTGTTAATACCAAGTGCTAAGGGTATATGCTATTTGATGATACTAATGTGAATGCTTGATATACTTGGGAAGGCTCAGACAACAGACTGATTGACCGCCGCGTGTTGACATTTGTCAAGCCCTACTAGTCATCAGTAAAACTATGTGGATGCTTTAAACTTGTATGCTAAAACTATGGGACATTGTAGGACAGACTGTTGACCGCCGCGTGTTGACTTAAGTGTCAACCCCTACTAGTCATCAGTGTTCCTCTTTGTCAGACATTGTAGGACAGACTGTTGACCGCCGCGTGTTGACTTAGGTGTCAACCCCTACTAGTCATCAGTGTTCCTCCTTGTCGTACATCGTAAGACCGACTGTTGACCGCCGCGTGTTGACCTAGGTGTCAACCCCTTCTAGTCATCAGTGCTCTTCGGTGTTGAAATTAGGTAAGATAGACTGATTGACCGCCGCGCCTTGACAGTGGTCAAGCCCTCCTAGTCATTCAGTTATCTTCTTGATTTAATCATTAGGACCGTTATGGATGGATGCTAAATTCCCTAGGGTATTAAGCTGTCCATAATGGTGCCTCTCAAACTTGATGCTCATATACTACTTTGTGCAGGTGGAATGTTAGGTAAGACGCCTAATTATCATTAACAGCAATGTCCTATGTGACTTAGTATGTGGTGGGATAGCGTCTGGGCTTGACCCTTTCAGGATTCCCTATATATAAGCATACCGAGTTGGATGATACAGGTGGTGTTAACGAGATTAGGGTTGTTACCTAGGGGATGCTAGAATGCTTTTGGGGGATTCCCATAAACTACTAAACGCAAATGCTGGTTAAACTCGTGTTGAAACTAATACATACTGATAACATAGACTTGGAAACTTGAATCAATAAACAAAAGCTATTTTTCACATACTAAAACTACATGAACTCACCAACCATCGTGTTGACCTTGTTTTTCTTACATGCTTTCTCAGGTGACGCACAGGTATAGGCTAAGACTCAGAACTTTGCATGCTAGGTAGCCCAACTAGAGGACCCAGCAGACTTTTGAAGAGCACATCTTTTGTAGCTAATACGAATCCATTTTGATATCTTGTACAGATACAAGATAGAAACAATTGATTCTTTTGAATAGGTTTACTTGGTTAAATTATCAAACATCAACATTGTAATTTAACTTTGTAATCCTATCTTAATGCTTTATTGTGCTTTAGATATTCTTAACATTGATGCTATGTAAACAATCTGATCAACCCGATTATCACTCACGATATCGCACTCCGGGAACCTTCCGCCCGACGGGACAACCGATCCTATTCCGCCGGCTCGGGGTGTGACATAAATCAAGGAAGATATAAGCTTGTGATGAGAAGACATGGTTCTGTGAGAGTTGATTCAATCAGGGGAGAGAAACCGGAAGCGTATACCCTAGGTCGGGAAAGAGGCGATAACTATGCAATGAGATGAGAGAAAGGTCTAGGCGGGAAAATTTTGCATCAGATATGGCCACGTGTACATCCAGCTATTCTTTTATTGTATCAAAAGACTAGGTTATAAACACGTATATTACACGGGTTCGTGGATAAAATTATGTAATTTTATAATGTCTTTATACTTTGTATACTTAAAAAAATTTTATTTGAATTTTTTGATTTAATGCATTTAAGTTTATACTACTAATTTAAAATATTACAAAAATTTGTATTATTTGAATAATTTTGTAATTAAATGGTAATTAAATATTTATTAGTTATTATTATTAATTTGATGTATTTATGTAAACAATTTATATTTAATGCCATCAATTGGTAGTTTCATGTTACATCTTTTTGAAATGATATGAGAATGACACGTGGCATTTTCCTGGAATCATTTATTAAGATAGTAAGATTATATTAGATATATATAAGGGATAGATAATTTGAAAACAACTTCTTAGTGCTATAACCGTGGAAACCATGCAAAAATCATGTAAAAAAACATTTTTTTTGAAATTTTTTTACAGGTTTGTAACACTATTGGGCACATTTTATAAAAAAAAATCAAAAAAGTGCCAACCAAATATTTAAAATTTTTTTTTGTGAAACATACGTAACAAAACGTAAATTTTTTTTTACGTTTTGTTACGTATGTTTTACGTGGTTTTATAAAATATTTTTTTAAAATATTTGGTCGGCACTTTTTTTGATTTTTTTAATAAAAATGTGTCAAATAGTGTTACAAACCTGTAAAAAAATTTCAAAAAAAATACGTTTTTTTACATGATTTTTGCATGGTTTTCCCTGTTTTCGCACTAAGAAGTGGTTTTCAAATTATCTATTCCATATATATATATTTAAATATTAATAACTATTCAACAATAAATATTAAAAAATTATTTAAGTAATAATAAATAATAAAAGCTATATAATAGCAATAATAGTTAAAAAATAATAATAATTAAATATTTGTTCATTTTATGTTTCTATCTTTTATGAAACATTAGGGAACATTCTTTTTAAATATTTGTTCAGATTTAAATAAAAAGTGACACGTGTCCCTTAAAAATACGTCTTGTTAGAGTAGGTAGGTTGATTACTAAAATTAATAGTATTTATTAGGAGAAAGCGTCGGGAAAAACGTTTTCAGATGTAACCATAATGCAACACGTGTCTCCTAAAAGTGTTCATTTATTAGTGTAGGTAGAAGGGAGATTTAATCTTATAGGCCGTTTGATAACATCCGAAAATATTTGAATGAGTCGGAATTTAAACGGTTCAGAGTCAGATCGATCGTTTGTTTTTACCGTTACTTTTTTATTTCTCCCTTTAACCTTAAAGCATCAAGTTTCCACTCCCATCGCCTCCAACAGCCCAGCTCCGGCCGACCTTCGCCCAGCTCCGGCCGACCTTCGCCCATCTCCGGCAGTATGCACGCTACCGTCAGCCGTCGCCACCCTCTTATCTCCCGATCGGTCCCCCATAGCGCCCGTCGCCACCCTCTACGTTGATTACACAAAAAAAGATGTGTTCGTTTGAAGGTTGGGAAGAAGTTGTTAAAGGTCATCTATACCTTAATTAACAAGAAGATTGGTGATACTAACCAAGATCAGGAAGAAGTTCCAGAGGTACTCTCTCTCTCTCTCTCTATCTACATACATACGCATGGATTGCAAGTATATGTGACATTTTTTTTTCAATTTCTCACAGATTCTCTTTCAAGTTTGTGTACATGAGTTGGATTAGGATTTGCAAGTTTTTACGAGTTGGATTAGGATTAGTTGTGACAATTTTTTTAAAATTTCTCACAGCCACTTTCATGTTTTGTGTATATGAGTTGGATTAGGATTACTTGTGATAATGTTGGATTATGATTAGCTTTGACAATTTTTTTCAATTTCTTACAGCCACTTTCATTTTTTTCAGTTTCTTACAGCCACTTTCAAGTTTTGTTTTTATGAGTTGGATTAGGATTTGCATGTTTTCATGAATTAAATTAGGATTAGTTGTGATAATGTTGGATTAGGATTAGTTGTGCCATTTTTATTCAATTTCTCACAGCCACTTTCATGTTTTGTCTGCATGAGTTGGACTAGGATTTGCAAGTTTTCAAGAGTTGGATTAGGATTAGTTGTGATAATGTTGGATTAGGATTAGTTTTGACATTTTTTTTCAATTTCTCACAGCCACTTTCAAGTTTTGTTTTTACATGAGTTGGATTAGGATTTGCAAGTTTTCATGAGTTGGATTTAACCTTGTTTATATTATGACTGAAAAAAGGCTTCAGAAGGGTAAAATAATCATCCTGCATATTCGTTTAGATGTTCAAGCAAACGGCCTCTTAGACACATATAGATTATTTTTTGCAAGTGAGACCAGAATCATTGCTTTTACAGTGAAAGGTCAAGGTTCAAACTTCAAACCCATTGATCTAGGGCTATAAAGCTTATCCTCTTGGTTATCTTTGCATATAGCTATTGGCCACGGACGTCTGCGCTGCACGGGCAGTCAAAATGGATTTATTTTTCCATCATTGTTGTTTTCTTGCTGATCGCTGAAGGGTATCTTTCAACAGGTTCTTCACAAATCCTTAGATTACGGAATCCTTTTCCTCCTTTCAGTTAATTCTTTCATATTTTCCAAGTAAATTTCTTGATTTTGTGGAAGTTAGGGATTATATATGGGTATGTAAAGGAATTATTGTATTATTTCCGGTGCACATAACCTGTTTGTTAAAATGCCACAGTGAGTTTTGTACTCTGCTCTTTGTTTGCTTAGTTAAAATGAAGTGCCAGTGGTCAAAAGCTTTGTGTTACACTCTATGTTGCTTAGATTGGTTCTTAATTTGACTTGTGGATTGGAAGATGACAAGTTGACGACACTAAGTTATTAATTTATTATATGATCAAGCTACTAACGTTTATCAATACTTGCTTATTACCTGCACTCTTGAACCGGGGGACTCTAGCGAAGCAGCCTCTCTTTTCTACTTGTAGATTAGGGGTAAGGTGTGTCTTTATCTTTCCCTCCCCAGACCCCACTCTAAGTGGGATTTTACTGGGTACGTTGTTGTTGTTGTACCTGCACTCTTGGACTTGGATTAGTTGGTTTATAAATTTTTTGATAGATTTAAAATGATAATTTTGTGCTTTTTACCTTTTGCATTTGGAACACTTTTAAAACCTTTATTTCAATAAGCACAGGGTCATGGTTTAGACAAACTTTATCCATGTCTAACTTCAAAATTGTGTTTTTTCAGGCTGACAATGGTCAATTTGGTTAGATTCTGTGTTAGTGATAGGAGAGTAAATTCCTCGACTACACGAACACTAATAGCAGTTGCTAGAGTAATTAAACATTATCATTTCAGCACAAACCAAAATCTCAAATCTCCCGACCAATGTGCTGCAGTTCATGGTGCTGCGCGAAACATTGTGGCTGTTTTCTGGGACTTGGACAACAAACCTCCCAGGTCAGTATCTCCATTTGATGCTGCTGTTAGACTGAAAAAGGCTGCTGAATCATTTGGGGTTGTTCGGTACAAGATAGCTTATGCTAATCAACATTCATTTGATTATGTCCCCCCTGAGATTCGGGTACATAGGAGAGATAGGAAAACATTAAATCAGCTAGAAAATAAGGGTGTTGTTAAGCCGTTAGATCCATACATATGTCGTGTTTGTGGGAGAAAGTTTTATACAAATGAAAAGCTTATCAACCATTTTAAGCAAATACATGAGCGTGAACACAAGAAACGGGTGAGCCAAATTGAATCAGCTAGAGGTAGTCAAAGGGTAAAATTAGTGGGAAAATACTCCATGAACATGGAAAAGTATAATAATGCTGCAAGAGATATTTTAACTCCCAAAGTTGGGTATGGATTGGGTGATGATTTAAAACGGGCAGGGTATTGGGTCAGTGTTGTTTCAAATAAGCCACAAGCCGCAGATGTTGCATTGAGAAACCACATGGTGGATATGATGGATAGGCGGCAGATGGAGTGTTTGATACTTGTGTCAGATGATTCTGATTTTGTAGAGGTGTTAAAGGAGGCAAGATTGAGATGTTTGAAAACAGTGGTTGTGGGTGATAACAATGATGGAGCTCTTAAACGTGTTTCTGATGCTGCTTTCTCATGGCAAGAAATCATTACAGGAAAGGCTAAAAAGGAAGCAGTGTCTGTTGTGGGGCGATGGAAAGATAGGTTTATTTTGAAAAGGTTGGAGTGGACTTATAATTATGAAAGGGAAAGGAAGTTATATGGTTCATGTTCTGAGGATGATGATCAAAACGATGATTTGGGGGTCAGTAACTTGATTTCTGATGAAGTTAAAACGGATCAGAGTCGTGCTTGGTGGAAACTTGAATCGGATTCGGATGTTGCTGCATCTTCCTAATCAATGGTATTTTCTGCAAAATTATTCATGGCAGCTTGAAGCTTGATAGGTTGTTTTTGTGAAGTTAATAGTTTAATAAGAGGTGATCAATTTGTAAGCTAAATAGATTCTGAATTTTCTCAAGAATGTTGATGCCAGCCAGCAGGCATCTTGCAATCATGGGAATAATGAGGTATGCTCTTTAATTTAACATAATCTAAAGTTTATATATTACATGGATAAATGGTGTATAAAGGTTATTATGTTAGATGAATGTATATATGTGTGGGCCCTCAGGGGGCCAAAGTAAAATTGCACTAATTTTAACGTTATTTTACTTATTTTGTGAAAATAACGTTAAAAATGTTGGGATGATCAACTTCAAACGATAACTTTGAGCCGGGGACTCCTTTGGAGCAGCATCTCTATCCCAACTGGGATAGGGGTAAGCCGGTAAGGTTTGTGTCTATCCTTCCCCCAGACCCTACTGAAAAGTGGGAATATACTGGTTAAGTTTGTTTGTTTGTTTGTTTGTTTGTTTATGTTAGATGAATGTAGGTTATCTTCCATCTATGGCTTACCCAGTTACCATCACATTTACATGTAAATTCTTTAATTGGAATATAACTTCAGCTTGCCCTTGATTTCATAGACTCAAAATCATAGCTCAGAGGTTACCATTGGGCCATTTATGCATCAAAAAAAATCAAGACTCATCAGCTAGTGTCATATATTGGATTTGGGAATAGGGTTCCTTGGAGATATATAAAGGTAATTAGGGATATGTATTCATAAACACAGGATATGCAGAAATCAACTAGCATCCAGCCATCCATAATAAAATAAACCAAAATATAAACAAGCAAGAACAAGAAACAAATAAGTATGTTTCCTTGAGATACATTCGATCCATTGTTTACAGACAACCATGGTTGGTTTATAACTTTATATAACCTGACCATAGTTAAAAGATTAATTCTTGACATATAATACCCCTATACATATTACATGTTACACAATAAACACAAAACAAACTTTAGATTAATTACATAAATGACCCATAAACTTTCTAAGTCGGGTTAAACAATTAAGGTTCCAACATGTATGATGAGGCAAAACTTGTGTTTTGCACCATTTCAGGATACAAACTTCTTCTCCATGGAGGTGGTCTTCATCAAGGATCCAAATTGTGCCCTTTACTTTTTGCGGTAGTCTTGGATGAGTTATCCAAGTCAATTCAGGAAGCAATACCATAGTACCTGCTTTTTTTTCAAATGATATCGTGCTAGTAGCGGAGAGTTATCGGGCATGAATGAGAGGCTAGACGAGTGACAAGCAAGAACACACAACTGTGAAAGCTTGAGGAATCACAGACGACGAAGACTCCGGCGACGACATTCCTAAATCACACAATTTTCTACATAAAAGCATGGTATCTGGCTATCTGCATTCCCAAAGTTTAAGATTTCAAGCACATTTAACATGTTATGAACTACAATTAGAAGGCTATCAGTATAGAGGTATTGATATGGAGCTCCACTGTACAAATGGTGATGTGGTGGACAGGATGGTGGTGAATATTATGCACCACCCTTCTTCCCCATTGAACCTCCTCCAGCTGCTCCAGTAAGTCGTTGATGATGACTGTTTTTTTTTTAATCAAATAAATAATTATCTTAATTGATTTTTGGGCAATAATTTATATTTGATAACATTTTTAAAGAATCCAAATACACAGTTTTGTCTATTTTTTCTGAACATTAATTTTTTTTTTGGGGGGCTAATTAATGGCTTTGGCACTTGCTTGGCTACTGAATCATGAAAATAAGACATAGGAGGGTTTTCTTAAAAAAACCTATGTATTTTAAGAAAACTTAAAAAACCTTCATCTAACCATTGATTTGTATGATAATAGTTGAAATTGATCAGTGGTATTTTTAGTAAATACTAGTAAGATGCTCGCACGACGCACGATGCGGTTGAAAACTAAACACGTAAATACTGATTTTAGCTCGTAAAAAGCTCAAGTCAGCCTGTGATTCATCAAAACAACTCTTTTAATTTAATTTTAATATTTAAATAAATATGTCTATTAGGATAAAAATCTCAATCTCAAAAGCAAAATAATAGTCAAAAAGTGATTCATTTGGTTTGAGAGATTTTTTTATATTTATTCTTACTTTATTTCTTAAAAGCATCGATGTGGGATAAACTAAAAAATTAAAAAACCTTTAGTTTATAGTTTTCAAATCTTTATAAATTGTACTATATGTTAAAAAAAGTTGCAAAACTTTTAATTTTAAGAGATTTGATCAAAAGACGATTTTATCAGTTTAATATGTATTATAATATAGTATAGATTAGAATAAAAAAAAAACTGAAAATTAAGTATAAGAGAGCATAATAGACATTAAACAATAATCTTTATATGGAAATTATTTTAAAAATTGATTATACATTGTGGCTTTATGTTTATTTCCCATGTTGGTCATTTAGTGTTTATATTCACAACATTACCCAAAATCAAAGCAATGTCCGTCGCTAACCCATTGACCATTATCCATCGCTGAAAGCCCAAAATACTACAGAATTCATTGGCGTCACGCAATCCTTTTCTCTAGAGGTGCATAAATCGGGTTTTTTTTGGAACCGGTTCTGGTTCCAATCGGTTCCAGTTCCAGTCAACAAAGTCAATACCCGGTTCCGATTCCGGGTTTTAACCGGTTCCAACCGATTTTTGACCGGTTCCGGTTCGGGTTTTCGTCGGGTTCAGGTGGAACCGGTTCCGATTCTATTTTGTCTGAAAAACCGTGCCCGTTCGTACCCACCGGTTCGGGTTGTCGATTCCGAGTCCGTTTTTTTGCCCGCCTCTACTTTTCTCTTTGAGCCAAAATCTCTAGGCTTTTGTTGACGATGTTCATCCAAAATATTCCTTAATGTTGATTGCGAAAACAATAGGCGTGTCTAATTCCTAAAAGCATGGGAAATAAACCTAAAACCACAAAGTATAATCAAATTTTAAAATAATTTCCATATAAGGATTATTGTTTAATGTCTGTTATATCCTCTTATACTTAATTTTCAGTTTTTTTTTATTATAACATTTACTAAAATGCCACTAATAAATTTCTACCATTGATCATACAAATCAATGGTTACACAATTTTTTTTCTAATTTTTCTTAAAATGCATGGGTTTTTGAGAAACCTTCCTATACACACACATTAAATTATAAACCTTCCATAAATTATAAACATGGTTGCAAAAGTCACGATGCATTAACATGTTAGTTGACTATGAAACTGTAAGTACTTGACATAGACAGAGGCATATTAAAATATGTTAATTATAGAAAATTAATCAACAAAAAATAATATAGACAACAAATATCATACGTCTACTAATGTTTATAAATAATAAAATGAATACTAATTGAAAAATAATGTTCAAATAACAAAGTATTTAAAAAAATGATTTTATTTTTTAATTTTATAAACATAGTAATAATTTAATTCTCGTATTTCTAATGTATCTCTGTGAAAAACAACGAAAATCTAATAATAATTGATGAAAAAAACAAAGGTCTTCACGTATTTGCAAAATAAGCATCGGCTCATTCGAAAACATCGTTGTATCATTTTGTCATAGACTAGAGTTTTATCAAAATAATCTTTCATAAGATACTTGTAAGTCTCTTAACAATCCCAATCAATTATAATCAAACTATAAGTCTAAGTTTTTAAAACTGTGCTAATAATAAAGTCATCACCATTGCTTGAATCTCACGATACAATTATAATCAAACTATAAGTCTAAGTTTTTAAAACGATTATATTGTGCAAAAGTCTTGAGTGTTTGGATTTATAGGTATGTATTGTTTGTATTTATAAGATTATTGATATTTTAATTAATTTCTTTAATTGGGTAGTGACTTTTTTTTTTCAGAGAAGGGCTAGATGATCCAATTTTTAAAAATTAGCTCTCGAATGACCAGTAGAGGTAGGCAAAAAACCCGGAACCGGTAACCCGAACCTGAACCGGAGCGGGTTCCACCTTTACCCGGCCAAACCCGAATTGGCCAAAAACCGGTTGGACCGAAACTAGAACCGGTTGTTGACTTCGTTGACCAACCGGAACCAGTTTTAAAAAAACCGGTTTGCCCACCTCTAATTATCAGGGTCACGTGAACCTCCACACGTAGCTAGTCATGTGGGAAACTGGGAAAGAGGGTGTGGTTGGGCGTGACCACACAGGCACACACGCCATTGGTTGGAGTAATTACGCAGGACCTTAGGGTGAATGCACTAATGCAGGTTGATGGCTAAGTATCCCGTCTGGAGAGTCGATTTATTGATCACTATGGAATAGGTAAGTTATTTAGTAGTTAAAGTGGAGCGGAGACAACTTAAAGGTTTCATATTCAATTCACAATTAGATCAATTTTCTTTGAAAGCCACCAACCCGGTTGCTTGCACCACGTATTACATGTTCCTCTTGTTTAGTCGTGTCTTGGAAGGCCCTGAGTTTACCATGTAATTGGGTCCCATGATTATAAAAAAAATTAAATAAATAATAATATGCATATATAACACAAAATTGTAGAGCTTTTTTTTCCAATAGAATGTGCTTAAAAAATATTCACCAAATAAGTTTTTTTTTGAACGGCGAAGGTCTCAATCGTGTGAACCCACTGTTTCCAGGTCATGTCACCAAGGTCTAGTTACAGGGACCTCCCATGAGCCACCACAACCACCTCAAGAGGAAACCCCACTGGGAAAACCCCCTGACCCTCCTCAGACTCCTTTTTCGCTGGGGGAGGGATTTGAACCCATGACCTCCCATTTGGAAGAATCATGGGGTACCATTGAGGCAATGCCTCTTTGGTACCAAATAAATGTAGTTAAAACCTTATTTATCAAAATGTGTGCTTGCCTTTCTTTCATTGTTTTTAATTGATCTGAAAGAATAATAATAATAAAGAAAAACACTCATTTTAGTAAATAAGTTTTCAATTATATCTGTTTGGTAAATATTTTTTTCAATTACACACATTTGGAAAAAAAAATCCAATTTTATGTATGTACTTTTTTAAAAAAAATAAATTAATTCTAATTCTAATTATCTATATAAACAATATTCATTTATGAATAGTGTTTCTCAAGATCTCATGAGAAAATGATTTCTCGCGATAAATTCATTTTCTCGTGTGATAAATTCGTTTTTAGTGATTTTTTTCGTGATAAATTCATTTTTAATGATATTTTTTCTGAGAAATTCATTTGATATATTCATTTTCTCGTGTGATAAATTAGTGATTTTTTCGTGATAAATTCATTTTTAAAGATATTTTTCGTGAGAAATTCATTTTTTTCATGTTTTTTTCGTGAGAAATTCCTTTAGATAAGTCATTCAAATTCCTTATAACATGAGAATTGAGACGTTGTTTTCCCAATTGCGTCCATTCCCCTGTTAAAACGAAGATGTTAAATTTGAGCTGCAATGCGCGAGAAGCGCCATCTAGTTCTAATATAAATATGATCGTTCGAAAAACACAAACGTTGATTTCGCGAAATTCACATTTTATGATAACCAAAATTTAAAACTAAATCCGATTCAAATAACAAACACTCCTAATTTTAAGGGATTTTATCCAAATAAAGGGTTGTGTTATTCAGACACCCACCTTATATCATTTATACGCCTTGTATAGGCCTATACGAGGCGTATAGGAGGACAATCATTGGGTGTCAGAATTTGTTAGTATCGATGATTGGACTCTTATACGAGGCGTATAGACATATACGCGTTGTATAGGTCCTATACATGGCTCTATACATGACCAATCATTGGGCGCCAGTGGAATGTTTCGACTCCTATACGAGGCGTATAGGGTCGATGAGGGTGTTGAATTAAAAAAATAAAGTGTGTGAATAACCAATCCCTTTAAATGTATGTTTGTGATATTTTCTTAAAGACAGAGGTTATTTGGTAGTATTTTAATGATTTATAGTTTTTTAATTGTTAGAAGGTAACCTTAACTTTAAATGATTGAGAGATTATCTTTTATTGTTTTTTTTTAATTATTCAGAGTTAATGTTGTCTCTTAACTATTAAGAGATTATGATTCATTAAAAAATAGCACCTTAATAACTAGAACTGACAAAACAACACTTAGTCTCTTATCGACTTTAACAGGTCAGATACAACTCAATTAATGCAAATATAAACATGAAAATGATTTATTTAACATTTGATTTAATGTTGTCTCTTAACTATTAAGAGATTATGATTCATTAAAAAATAGCACCTTAATAACTAGAACTGACAAAACAACACTTAGTCTCTTATCGACTTTAACAGGTCAGATACAACTCAATTAATGCAAATATAAACATGAAAATGATTTATTTAACATTTGATTTAATGATTTAAACACGACAGCTTTTTGATTTATGTAGCAAAAAAGATAAGTGATAAAGCATAGTCTCCTAATTTTTATTATTTCAAAAAATGTATAAAATTAAATAGTCTACTATTTGTTAAACATATTTTATCATATCTTATGAGATATCTATTTTACCTAGCTCTATTATTAATAACTATTAAAGTGTAATAAACTGCCCGTTAAGACTATGAAATCAAAAGTCAAAACAACAAACATTAGTTATTTAATAGTCACATAAACATTAATTATTAAAAGAGTAAATTGCACTTTTAGTTCTTTATATTTACACAAAATTTCAGAGATAATTTTTTATGTTTCAAAATGTTAAAATCAGTCCTTCAAGTTTTTAAATGTTGCAAACTCAGTCATTTCTCCGTTAACGTCGTTAAGTACTCACAGGATAAAGGATCGTATCTGAAAATTTATGTAAACATAAAGGACCAAAAGTGAAATTTATTTAATTACTTATATGATTTTTTTTGACATTTATGCCTCTATTCTGTTAATACTTAACGGTGTTAACGGAGAAATGACCGAGTTTGCAACATTTGAAAACTTAAAGGACTGATTTTAGTATTTTGAAACATAAAGGATTATCTCTAAAATTTTATGTAAATATAAAGGAGCAAAAGTGCAATTTACTCTTATTAAAAATATTAATTTTTTTTGATGGTTGCACATATTACTTTTTTTTGAATGTCGAAGGTCTCAATCGTGTGAGGTCACTGTTTTCAGGCCATGTCACCAAGGTCTAGTTACCCAGGAAAAACCTCACATGAAAACCCTGACCTCCCACAAACCCATTTTTTTTGGAATTTCGAATCCGAGATATCTCATTTGAAAGAATCATAAGGTACCGCTGTGACACTAACATCGTTGTTTGCACATATTATTTACCCGTGCTGTTTTTATACGCACGCACAGGGCTATCTGGTTCGCCATTAAACCTTTCTTAAACAACTATTCAAAATCTTGCGTTTCAATGGCCAATTTCCCTAAAATGCAATCAAATTTCGTTAAATCTTCATCAGAAGGTTACAATTTTGAGTTTTCAAAGAACCAATCATCATCTCATGATTTATATTCCGATGAAACTGGAGTATACATCAGCAGACACCCACAAATCACCCTACCTACAGACTCATTTCTCGACGTTGTTTCCCGCGTATTCTCACATAAACACGACGGAAAAACTGCCCTCATTGATGCTGCATCAGGGGTTTCGATTTCGTACTCAGAGCTTCAACCAATGGTGAAATTAATGGCAAACGGGCTTCACCACCAATTGGGTGTTTCTAAAGGTGATGTTGTGTTGATTCTTTTACCAAATTCAATCTACTATCCGATAATTCTTTTGGGTGTTTTGTATCTTGGTGCTGTTGTGACTACGATGAATCCGTTGAGTAGTTTCTCTGAGGTGAAAAAACAAACACTTGGTTTGCATGCTAGTGTGGCCTTTACTGTTCTTGATCGAGCTGATGAATTGAACTCGATTGGGATTTCATCTGTCATAGTGCCCGAAATCGCGCGGTTTGATTCAAATCACGATCAATTTGAACCATTTTACAAGCTTATTTCTGGTGAATCGGGTGATCATGATTCAGTTCCACCTAGAACAATTAGGCAAGATGACCCTGCAGCCATTCTGTATTCATCTGGTACTACTGGTTCCAGTAAAGGTGTTGTCTTAAGTCACAGAAACTTGATTTGTGGGGTTGAGCTTTTCGTTCGATTTGAAGCTTCACAGTACGAGTTTAAGCCAGAAGAGAATGTTTATCTAGCTGTTGTACCCATGTTTCATATCTATGGACTTACACTTTTCACTTTGGGGATGTTGTCATTGGGTACCAAAATTGTGGTGGTTAAGAAATTTAGTCTCAATGAGATGGTGCGCGCTATAGATAGATATGCGGTGACTCATTTTCCTGGTGTGCCGCCATTGGTGACCGCGTTGATTACTGCAGGAAAGGGTGTTGATGGTAAAAGTTTGAAAAGCTTGAAGCAGGTTTCTTGTGGTGCTGCACCATTGAGCACAAGGATCATAGAGGAGTTTGTGCATTACTTTCCTCATGTTGATTTCATTCAGGTAAAAATAGTTGTCATTCGATTTCATGTTTCACATGTTTAAGTCATCAAAACAGTCATTTTGCATATATTATACATTTAAGTACTTGTTTTCAGGGTTATGGCATGAGTGAATCGACTGCTGTGGGAACTCGTGGATTTAACACTCGAGATGTGCATCATTATGCGTCTGCTGGACTATTGGCCCCAAATATGCAAGCCAAAGTGGTAGATTGGGTTACTGGTTTGCATCTCCCTCCTGGGAAGGCTGGTGAGCTTTGGTTACGTGGCCCTGCTATAATGAAAGGTAGTTAAATCAGTTATACTTCTATATGATTCAAATATCCCAGATATAATAAATTAATAATCTATAAAGATTTTTTTTTCTTATTGCGGTAGTTAATCTGTTCATTAATTCATCAATTTATGTTGGTTATTAATATATTGCTAAAGATTTCTTGGTTCTTCAATGAATCTTGATATCTAACATGATTTTTGGCTATAATTTTGCTAGAATATTTTAACAATGTGGAGGCCACATCATCAACCATCGATAAGGATGGTTGGCTACATACAGGAGACATTGTTTATTTTGATCATGATGGGTATTTGTATATTGTTGATCGTGTTAAAGAGATAATAAAGTACAAAGGGTTTCAGGTAATCTAATAAATGAAGTTCTACTATTACAAAAATGTTAAAAACCAATTCTTTGATATGAATAATCTGATTAAATTATTGCATTGCAGATTGCTCCAGCTGATTTGGAGGATGTGCTAGCATCACATCCAGCCGTTCTTGATGCTGCAGTAACAGGGTTAGTGTGACAAAATTTTTTTCCTGATTTTACTATCATTTGATTGAATCCAAAGAAAGATGTGGACAGTTATCAATTTGTTTGACTTTATTTGACTGCCAATAATACATAAACTTTTGTAGTTGCCAAAAATATTTGTCTATTGGTATCTTTTGTGGTCAAACTCAACATGTTAAATTCATGTAGACAAAGAAATCCTTGCAAATATAAATGCCGAAATTATCTGTTTTATGTTGTTGTCAAATGATTTCTTGAAAATGTACCGAATCTTGTCAATTCGGAAGTCAAAACATACGCTTTTGGACAAAGTAGATGACATTGATCTTATCCTACAATAAGAATTTGAAGTTATTTTGTTTTCCATTTGGATTTGTGTTGTATTAAACAGAATCAGGGATGAGGAAGCAGGAGAGGTTCCTGTGGCATTTGTGGTTATGAGGCCAGGTGCTGAAGCTTCTGAGTCTAGCATCATTGACTTTGTAGCCAAACAGGTCTGAATTACTAATTATATGCAATTCAAACAATCTCATAATGTTGGCTGCAAGTAAACAGAGGCATCAAAACGGATGGGTCAGGTGGGTGGGTAAATGGGTTAAATCAGGGATTTGGATCTTTTGGTGCAGGTTAAGCCGACCCACATTCACTTTTTATACAGTTATTTACATATTTAATAATGTTATTAACCACAAAATATGATTATAGATATATTTACAAAACGTAACTAACTTTTTTGAAAGCGATTTGTGAACCTTTTTGGCATTTGTATATCTTTTAAACTGTTTGACGGTATTGTGATGTCTCTTTGAAAGCCATCTTTTTCCCTAGGGATAGAGGTAAGGTATGCTTACATCCTACCGTCAGACCTTACAAATAGCTATGCTCCTAGTAGGATTTCAGGGTATAATTGATTGATTGACCTGGTTGACCCCTTTGATCTATTTCTTTTTTTCGTTTAATCCTTTAGCTTAACTCATTTATAACTCATTTACACCCCATTTGCGGTGCATGCATATAATGTATATATGTGTGGGCCCTTAAGGGGCAAAAGTAAAAGTGCACTAATTTTAATGTTATTTTAGTTATTTGTGAAAATAACGTTAAAATCATTGGGATGATCAACTTCAAACGATAACTTTGAGCCGGGGACTCTTTCGGAGCATCCTCTCTATCCCAATTAGGATAGGGGTAAGGTTAATATCTATCCGTTCCCCCCAGACCCTACTGAAAAGTGGGAATATACTGGGTAAGGTTGTTGTTGTATATCATTTAGCTTAACTCATTTATAATATTCATCATATTAATGACTAGTGTTTTTTGTCATTTGATGCTCATAATTGACAATGTGACAGGTGTCACCCTACAAGAAGGTGAGAAGAGTGATGTTTACAAACAAAATACCAAGGTCTGCAGCAGGAAAGATTCTGAGGAGGCAGTTGAAGGACCAACTATCTTCAAGACTTTAATTTTAACAACCGCAAGCGCCTTTCAAGAAGCACTTGAAGATCACATTATTAACTGGTAACTGATTCTTGGCTTGTGCAGCAAATTTTATTTAACAAAATGCACTCTTTTAAGAGCTCACTTGAGTTGTGGGAATTTGTAGGTTAGAATTTACAATGTGGTTTGTTCATGCAATTATGATATTCTTATATATGATTACACATATACGAACCGATAAATTTATATTATTTATCTCCATGTAATACACAAACGGAATAAAAAAGCTACATATGTAATAACAACACTCATAGCTCTTTATTTATCATCAAGCTTTTGTAGCTTCAAGTGGAGCCAAAGCCTTGTTGGCTGCAATTTGTTCAAACAAATCTCGGATCTTCATCCCGACAATTGTTTGAAACAAACCGGTGCCATTGTTGCTACCTGGGAAACTGGCATGTTTCAACATTTGTTGGGTGATTTCACCATAAAATTTTGTGGAAATGTTGCTCAAATGGCTTTCAACGTAGATGAGTTCATCTAGCCTCTCAAATTGCCCATCCATCTCCAACACAGAAACCTGCAACGAGGTGAAACTTCAGGTCAAACTATGCTTATTGTGGAGATGCATCTTTGACAGTGTTTTCATAATTGGACCTGCAGGATGTAACCATCGAACCGGACTCACTAGGTTGACCCATTTGGTAATGAGCCGGACAGTTTTGACGGGTGACGGTTGAACCAAATGACCTGGTTTACTGGTTTAAATAATTTTGTTCTAATTTCTTTTAAAAGGTTTTTCCTATTTTAGAAAAATTTGAACTTGAGAGATGTTTGAGTGTCTAGTACTTTATCAACTATTCGAGAAGATGATGTTTTGTTTTTAATTATCAAAATAAAATAATCTCCCAATTACACTATTTTAACAAGTTGATATTCAATGGGGTCCTGTGACCCTGATTCAATACAAATAAGCCAGCCCATGATTCCTGTTTTGCTCTCACCTGAACGCACTTATTATGTTGCGCTCAAAACACATTGATGATATTTGAGACTGCAAATTCCTTAGTCTCGTTATCCAAATTGTAGATTGAACAAATTGTGTGATTTGTCGTTTGCCTATGGTGAATTAAACAAACTAATTGAGCAACTCGTTTAATGATCGGTCCAGTTTTCAAAACACTGATTGTTGCGACCAGTGAACAAGTAGTGGTTTGATGATTGGTATAGATCTTTGGCTATATAGGATGCAAGGGTTACCTCATGGCCGAAATAAGTGTCTGGACCATACGCGAATTTGATGCCAGGATAGGAGCAAGTGAGCTTTCTTCCGCACGGGATCCACGAAATGGTGGAACCTTCATCGAATAAGTACACGGGGTCGAAGTACTTGACTCCTTCTTTCATGATGAGCTTCACTCTCAACACTTTTCCCTCATCGTCATCGGGTATCAACCGAGTAGGTAACACTTCTATAACTGCATCAGCATATTGCTTTTGTGGGTCTGCATTTGTTATCATCATCATCATGCCATTATTACATGTTATAGAAGGTGAAAAGTAATCAAGATCAGGGTGTTTAGAAGATTACCAATATAAGCATCAAAATCTGGTTTTCTGGCCTCAATGCTAGCTTTAATGCTCTCAAGACTGTGTCCTCTCTCTGCCATATCTCTCTACAATTCAGAGATATTGTCATTTGTTTTGTTTTGTGTGTGTATATATATGCACGTATGAGAGACAGGTGTATGTGTGTCTACAGGTCAACCTATAGTTTTTTTTTTATTTATTTGAATCGCACAGTCAGCAAGACCGAGAATATTTAGAATAAAACTGACTAAAACCTAAATAATCTAAAATAATGACATCACCTCCAAGACTCGATCCCACAATCTTTTAGTTGGGGCGAAAAATGTTACAATTACACCCATCCCCTCCATCTTAAATAGTTTAGGCTTTGAGCCATGCACGGTCAGTCACTTTACACCCCCTAAAAACGGACATTGTGTCCATTGACGTAGCTTAATAGGAGCCAGGGGGCACCTCCCCCCTCTTTTTTCCGTCCATAATGTTAATTTTTCGATAAAAATGTTATTTTTGTTTTATATAAACCAATTTTATGAGGATATATAATTTGTTGGTTTGTTTGCATTTTATATATACCTGAATTTTCCATGCAAATTTAACCTCGTTACTGATATCCAAGTAAATACTGAAGTCTAGAAGGTCTCTTACTCTCTCATCATACCTACATATATTCAAAAACATATATATAATATATTATATATATAATGTTTGTAAATAAAATCATAGGAAATACCTGAATTATATGAAACTTTAGCTATATGTAATAAGTGAGAGAAGCATGAGATTATTATTATTGAATTAAAGAAGAGTTTAAATTGTATTTATCTTTTTATTTTACTTAAATTACATATATCCATTTCTTAAAAAGAAGGGGTAAATTACCGATGTAGTCCCTGTGGTTTGCTAATATTTCACTTTTGGTCCGTAGGTTTCATATATTACCCATATGATCTCAAAGTTTAGACATTTGTAACACATATAGTCCTTAGGTCATCAAATTACTCTCTACAATTGATCAAATTACCCTCACATGAGGACTATATGTGTTACAAATATTTAAAGTTTGGGATCATATGTGTAACCAATAGTGAAATACTAGCAAACTATATGGACCATCTTGGTAATTTACTATTTCAGTTTATTTTAAAACCTAACCGAAAACTTAAATTATATATATATATTTCCTAAAAAAAAGGGACTGCATATTTTGTTTTGTTTTAAAACTTAAACTCAAAACTTAAATTCAAATACCCTTTTCTTGGGCCAACTTCGGCTTCATGTGCGTAGCGTATCTTGGTACCATATTTTTGTAACAGGTTATTTGATATGATACCCTTAAAAAAAAGATAGGACAATATTCAATTATTTAGAGTGTTGGGTTAGAAATGTAAAGTAAAGGCAAAATATAGAAATAATAAAGAGTAAATTACGGTTTTGGCCCCTTGTTTAAATGTTTTAAATATTTCGGCTCAAAATAGAATCTTTTATTAATTCAGCCCCTGTGGTTTAGACAGTTAATGTTTTTGGCCTCTAACCATAGTTAGATTTTGGGCCAAAACCGATATAACAGTTAAGTTTGAGGGGTCAAAACCGATATTCGTCTAAACCATAAGGGCGATTTTGGACCATAATAGTTAAAACACCCAACAACGGGAGCCAAAAGCGTAATTTACTCAATAATAAAAAAAAATTTGATTTATCTTAAACATGGCCCAATAGTACCATGGAGATATCATAAAATTCTCAGCCATACAAATACATATCCACATGAGCCACCTTAGATATTTTCTTCCTATCCTCTACAAACAAACACACATCACACAATTCTTAAACATTCAAAACTCAACAATCAACACCATCAAACTCACTGATATATATCTAACAGAGAATTCAACATTCGGGTTGAACAGTCGGGTCGGTTTTAACTGCTTATGAACACCACTAATATTGATCTTAAGAATAGAACAATTTAAGTAATGTATGAAAAAAATGCTTACATTGGATGCAGACCTTCGATGACAAGAATCTTGGGTGGTTTGATGAGTTCAGGAGGGTCCAAAAGACCCGAAACATGGTTGTAAATCGGCTTCTGAACCGCCACACCATCTTTAAGAGCCTTAACCTGTTCATACATAAGATCAAAGTCATTGGCTCGTGGGTCAAGTGCAGTCACACCCTTTTCCTTCCTTCCGGTTCGGTCCAAAGAATGATAATCATCTAAACATATAACCGTGGTTGTGTCACTTATGAGTGTGTTCGAGTCAGGGTTCCCACCCTTTGGTGGGGAGGCTGCACCACCAAACACACTGGTTAACCGTCTCATGAAGGTGCTCTTTCCACACCCAGAATCTGCAGCAAGTCCGATCACTATTGTGTCACCAGCTGAGCATGTGATCTCACCGGTTCTAAACCTGCAACTGCTGGTGGTTTTAGCACCGTTTGTGTACAAAAAGACCTGATTTTGGTTGAATCCGATTTGGGTTTTTGTTGGTGATGAGATTGAGCATGATGTGTTGAGAGGTTGGAGTGTGTAGATTGTGCACACTGCCATTGTTTCTAAAGTTTTAGAGAGAAAAAGATGAGAAAGTTTTGAGCTTTTCAATATGAAATTCAAGATTTGTGTGGTTATTTTCTTTAAAAATGCAGAATTGAGAGAAGGGTGTGGTCTAAATAGGATGTGTACAACTCAAGCTTCACAGTGTACAAGTCTCATAGAGTAAAAATCAGATGAAATTATGTGGTGTGTCACTAGTTTTATGGGTTTCTATGACTACCCTTGGTTTTGGACAAAATTGGAGGTAATTTTAAGGTCGGATTGTGAGGTCATTTTGATGTTTCTTCAAAGCTTTAAGGGTCTATTTGTCATTTGTTCGCATAACTGTGATTGTCTCTCGTCAAGGTCGACCCAAGTATTTTAGAAGTCAAAACGAGTGATAAAATTAGGCCTTTCACCATTTTAATAAAATAAATATTTTGTTTTCAGTTCTAATATATGTTGATAACATGTTTATCAAGTTATTCTTTTGATAATAGCATATAAAATATATCTTATAACCTAATTGCAAACAGAAACGATAAAATTTTATTGAACATGAATAAAACTTAAAAAATATCATGTATTATTATGATATCGACTAAGAAATTGAAGATTTTAACAAAACATATAATCATAAACAATTTTAGAAGTCATATAAAGTAAATGTTCAAAAAATAATGTGAACTTTTAATAAAACTGAAGAAATCAAAAATCAAAACATTAGCAATTAGTATCAAAATACCAAATTAATAAACAATTAACAATAGAAATCAATAGAATTATGTTAATATGAAACACCTAGAAAATTTAAACAATGACTCCAATAAGAAACTCAATATATCAAAGTAATCAAGATGAAGAAGTAACAAAAAAAATTCAAAAGTAATTAAAAAGTTCAATTTTTAAAAGAGTGAAAAAATTGATGAATGTATTGTTCAACTTTTTAACAAAAAAACTCAAAACTAGTGCCTATTAAGTTTATAATTGTTAATGTTCGCTCTAAATTTTAATTTGGGCTAATTCAACAAAAAAGCACGATGTATATAAAAATTTTGATGGAAATCAAAGATTTTGGAAGGGTGGTGTTAAACTTACACCCCAAAATAATGTCTGCACACCCCTCAAACGCCCCGTAGTGGCCACTACGGGGCGTTTAGGTACGAATTGTACTAGCTCAGTCAAACGACAGGTACCATGATTAGACCTAAACGCCCCGTAGTGCCCACTACGAGGCGTTTTCGTACGAGGTTCTGCAAAAGCTTCCGACATGTCAGTTGATTAGACCCAAACGCCACGTAGTGGTCACTACGGGGCGTTTAGGGAACGCCCCGTAGTGACCACTACGTGGCGTTTAATGTTTAAAACGTGACAAATAGTTTGCAACTTACGAATTCATCGCCCATATATACACATACTGAGTTACAATATTACGCATTCCCTCGAATCACTTTCCAAATACTTGAACCAGTTTCTCTTGTTTCGTTTAATAAATATCTACACTCTATAGCCGTATTTTTTATTTGAAATATGTCTTGGTGGGACGGAGACTTTTTCTTTGGTCAATATTCCGACGTTTCGCGTGTGGCTGAAACATATCAGGTACGAAACTGTATTTACTTGCTTTTATTGTTAATCAAATGACAAACTAATCATAATGTTTTTAAGGATGAGACTGGTGTGCAATCGTCTGAGGCGACAAATAGACCGGCATTGCCAGATCTTAACGAAGAGGTTGCGGGTCAAAGTTCGTACTGGCAGTTTGATTTGAACCAGGAACCTTGCTATGATGAAGACGTTAACAGGGAATGTTACGATGGTGAACAATCACAACCACCCCAAGTGGCCGTTAAAAAGGAAGAAGCTGACATTGTATACCAAAATATGGACTGGAATACCAATGAGGTAATATATTTTCACTTGTTTTTAGTTAGATGGGCATTAGTTTAATGACAACATTGTTTTCAGATATTCATTTCTGTGGAGGAGCTGATGGCATGGGTGAAAACTAGAGCCCTTGATAATGGATACATCGTAGTTACCGGACGATCTAAGAAAAAGAAGGGGACCGATGAGGTCAACAAAATCTGGCTTGTGTGTGATCGTGGTGGTGAACACAATAGTACAGCCATCTTAAGGCGTACCGGTGGCAAGAAAATCGGGTGTCCTTTTAAATTAATAGGGATATACGACTCTGATTCTTATGGTTGGAAGCTTCAGGTCAGAAACGACAAACACAACCATGAACCTGCTCAAAATCTTGAGGGGCATCCGTTTGTTAGAAGAATGTCCGAGCAGGAACAAAACATGGTGCACCATCTGACTGAGCAACACATGGACCCACGCAACATACTTTCCAGCCTAAAGAAGCAGAATCCCAACAACGTCTCCATCCGTAGAGACGTATACAATGTACAGCATAAATTTAAAAATAAACAAAAAATCGGATCAACCCCAATGCAGGTCTTAGAGAACCTGCTACATACTAAAAATTACGTATACTTTACTCGGGAAAACTCTGAAACGAATGTCGTGGAGGAGATTTTCTTTTGTCATAAAAAATCATACACCTGGTGGCGTGCGTTCCCACATGTTCTTATGATCGACGCGACTTACAAGACTAACATGTATAAACTTCCTTTTGTACAGATAGTTGGTGTTACCTCAACACACCATACGTTTTGTATTGCTCACGCGTTCGTGAGTAAAGAAAAAGAGGAAAATTATCATTGGGTTCTAGAACGAGTAAAAGATATGCTAGATAAGTGTATGGAGCCCCGTGTGATAATAACCGACAGAGACCTTGCTCTGATGAATGCATGTCGTAAGGTCTTTCCGCACGCTTCCAGGTATTTATGCAGGTGGCACATAAGCGAAAATATCGCAAAACACTGCAAGGCGAGTTTTTCAGATGGTGACTGGAAAAAGTTTAAGGGTCGTTGGGGGAATTTGTGTGACTCTTCGTCGCCAGAAATTTACGACTACAACTATAACCGCCTGTACCAACAACTTGTCTCAGATAACCGTCAAAGTAAGCGTCATTCAATATCATTATCATTATTTTTGGTAAAATTACGTTTTCGTATGTCATAGTTTTTTTTATTTCAGGGGTTTTGAATTATGTGACTCAGACTTGGTTAAACCCATACAACGACATGTTTGTCACAGCCTGGACTAACAGAACGCCTAACTTTGGTCAACGTACAACTAACAGAGTCGAGAATCAACATTCAAACTTAAAAAGATATCTAAGAACCACTAATAACTCGCTCTCGACACTGGTAGGTTTTGTTGATCAAATGATAGAATTGCAGGAGGTAAACATGAAACATGGGTTTGAAACAAGTTTAACAAAGACAATGGGTCATCATAAAATACCCTTGTTTAATAACTTACGTGGCAAGGTTTCACATAAAGCTCTTGATTTACTACTTGATGAAATAAATAAGATCAAGGTTATGCGTCAAGGTAGTATGTCATGCGGCCACCAGTTGTGGACAAGTTGTGGCTTGCCATGTGCCTGTCGGATCTCAACATACGAAAATACAGGTATCAAATTACTGTAATCAATTCCTCTTTGTTTGTTTTTTACATTTTTTTTTGTTGTAAACTGATTATTTTCCTTTCATTTGTATACAGACACGATTATCCCGCTTTCTGATATAGACATCTTCTGGACAAAACTTGATACTAAGTACCCGACACTTCTAGAAGACGAAGAAATCGACGTTGCAGGACAAATGGGTCTGGTGACGCAGGAAATAAATTCAAAACCTGAGTCAGTGAAAAAGAGTCTGGTTAAAAAAATACTTTCGCAGGTGTTTTCGTTTAAAAGTGAAAAGAAAACGCCATTGGTTCAGAAGGATACACGCGGACGTCCGACATTGAAGACTCAACAACAAAGGGGGAGTGAATCTAGTCAAAGCGCAGTTGTCGACTCACAAGAGAGTAGTTTTCAACTTCCAAGGCATAGTTCATTCACTCCAGCAATGTCAAACCAGCAAAGACCCGCCCTCCAACGTAGTCGTTCAACGTCTTCTAGAGGGAAAAAAGGACTCGAGACAAGTCAAGTTGACTCGGTAGTTGCCTCGCCAGTGAAACCAGAAGGAATGAACAATCTTAGACGATTTGGTCGTTACATTCCTTCAATGCTTCATTGTTATGTAAGCAACATACAAGATGTTATGCCAGATGGTAATTGTGGATTCAGGTCTGTAGCCGTTGGGTTAGGGTTCGATGAAAATCAATGGGGTTTCGTTCGACAGCAACTGTTACAAGAGGTGGACACCAATAGGGAAGCATACAGATATGTTCTTAACTCCGTTGATGAAAATTTATATGAAGCAATACGTCATAGCATAAACTGGTTTGATATCAAACCTGCACCTGAAGAACATTGGATGCTTATGCCTTATACAGGACTCGTTGTTGCACAAAGATTTGGCGTTATAGTTCACCTTATCAGTCAACAAGGGTGTATCACGTTTTTCCCGTTATGGTTAGCTCCATCGACACTACCACAACATAATGTGGTTTGTCTTCTTCATATGCCACAACATTTCGTCAACATAAGGTTGGAAGGGGATTATCCGATTCCAACTCTAAGTGCGGTCTGGAAACGTTACCGAAATGATGCGGCCGGTGCGTGGGAGCTGGTTTATCAAGAACGAATCCAACGGTATAGATCGATTATAGAAGCAAACAAAGAAGTATATTATCACCACGAAACTTTGTAACTTTGTATAATTATTGATAACGTTTCGAACCAATAATATATAATTAGATTACATTACATTTATATATAATAAATATTAAATATAATTATATAAAACAAAATAAAAGATAATATAATTATATATATTACATTTAATATAATATCATTATAATTATTATAAATTATATATAATAAATATTAAATATAATATAATTATATAAAACAAAATAAAAGATAATATAATTATATTTAATATAATCAATTATATTACATTTAAATATAATTATATATATTACATTTAATATAATATCATTATATATAATATAAATTAAAAATTAAAAAAAAATAAAGCTAAACGCCACGTAGTGCCCACTATGTGGCGTATTATCATCTACTAACCCCCAAAACGCCCCCCGGTTCCCCACAAACGACCCTCTCGACACCCGTTTGCTCTCTACGCCACCGCCGCTGGCCGTTGCTGACCACCGTTTGGATCTCGTTTGGACCTCGTTTGCAACTTCAAGGTTAGTAATCCGACCCGATTAATCTTGGTGGATGACCGGGGTTGGGTTTTTGAAGCAAACGTGACCGCGGACCCCCCGTTTGGAGCACAACGGGGCGTTTGCCCCTTCTGGTTCAAAACAAACGCCCCATATGGGCCACTACGGGGCGTTTGCTCCTTCTGTTATTATTTATTGATTATTTATTATTATTGTTATTATTACTATTATTAATATTTATTTACTATTTATTATTATTGTTATTATTTATTTATTATTTATTATTAGTGTTATTATTACTATTATTATTAATATTTATTTATTATTTATTATTATTATTTTTATTTATTGATTATTTATTATTATTTTTATTATAACTATAATTAATATTTATTTACTATTTATTATTATTGTTATTATTTATTTATTATTTATTATTATTGTTATTATAACTATAATTAATATTTATTTACTATTTATTATTATTGTTATTATTTATTTATTATTTATTGTTATTGTTATTATAATTAATATTTATTTACTATTTATTATTATTGTTATTTTTTTTATTATTTATTATTATTGTTATTATAACTATAATTAATATTTATTTACTATTTATTATTATTGTTATTATTTATTTATTTATTATTTATTATTATTATTGTTATTTGTTTATTATTTATTATTATTCTTATTATTATTTATTATTTTTATTTATTATTTATTATTATTGTTATTTGTTTATTATTTATTATTATTCTTTATTTTATTTGTTATTTATTGTTATTATTTATTATTACTATTATTATTATTTATTATTTATTATCGTAATTTGTTTTATTTGTTCATTCTTCAGATATGTCTTCTTCTGATGAGATGGAGATTGCTGATGACGATGTGGGACAGCCGCATGTTGATGATTTAGATGTCGATCATTTCGACGAGCTTATGGACCATCCCTGGTTGGCATTTCCTCAGGGGACGAACGCGCGTAAGAGGCGCGATCGTCTCCTGAAGAAGGAGATGGGCAACCAGAAGGCGATTGACTACGACCTGTTGGCCGAGCTTGGCCAGCAGGAGAGGATGACGGCGATCATTGGCGAGGACACGCCATGGTCTCGTCTTTTTAAGATGACGTATGCTCCACAGTACCGACTTATCACTGTGGAGTTTCTTTCGACATTTAGGTACAGGCCTCGGGCTCCTGATTTCCAGCCACAGCCGGGTCAGGCCCAGCCGGCAGAGGTTTCCTTTAGACTCTGCGGGGCCGCGTACCATTTGTCTTTGGCCGAGTTTGGGAGCGTCCTCGGTTTGTACACCGAGGAGGAGACTCATATGCTGATCTACACGACGGCTATTCATACAGCTGACGACGCCGTCGTCAGTGCTTGGCGGCCTCGGATAGGCGACGACGCCTTTGTCCGCAGCGCCCGGGTCACGCGTATTCGTGACCCGCTCATTCGGTATTTGCACCGGTGCATTGCCTCGTCTGTTACAGGACGTGGCATGAGCCAGGAGTGGTGCACTTTACAGGATTTATTTTTTTTGTATTGTATATTGAGTGGGAGACCGTGCAACCTTGCACGTTGTCTCGCCGAGTACTTTAGCACGTATTACCACCGCCAGGAGAGGGGGCTGATCTTCGGGGGGGTGTATGTGACCCGTATTGCTCGTTTTAACGGGCTTATAGATATGGAGCCTGCCGGTATGGAGGCCTTTCATCCAGTTCGTTTAGATCGACGGACAGTGCTTGGCATGCGTATCGCGCAGACATTCCCACGGGTCGGGCTTCGATTTTCGCTCGAGAGGGGGGGTCATTTGGCAGCCGGGGCCAAATGATCTCCATTACAGAGACGAGGACCCTATGCCTGTGTTCCCACAGCCGCAGCCACAGCAGCAGCCGCCACCGCCGCCGCCGCCACATGGCGAGGGGGAGCCGCATCAGGATGTGCCACATCAGCATCCTGAGCGCATATACAGAGCGGTGCGGCTTCCCGGTCGTGTCGAGGCTATGATACAGGGGATAGCTGATTTGACGCAGCAGCTCATCCAGCAGCATGAGCACATGCAGCAGCAGCTGTTGCAGATACAGCAGCAGCAGACGCAGATCCTACAGCAGCAGTCTGATCAGACGCGACGACTGGATCGGTTGGAGGATCTGATCTCGTGGCATGTGCATGTCGCGCTTAGGCATGCAGAAGGTGAGGGTATTCAGCTTCCTGCAGTTCCTCGGCCACGAGATTATCCTCCTCCACCTCCACCTCCACCTTAGTATTTTCAGTCATATTTGTATTTGTTAAACAGACACTTGTATTCATGTTTATAGTTTGTATATATTTGGTTGTTTTGGTTGATGATGCGTGCATATATCTGGTTGTTTTAGTTAGTGATGCGTGTTTATTATTTAAATATGATTTGTTGGTGATACGTGTTTATTATTATATGCTTTCTTGTTGATGCGTGTTTATTATTTAAATATGTTTTGGTTGGTGATGCATAATTTATCGTATTATTCTGTAACATCAGTATGCTTAAACAAAGAACGTCATTCATATATAAATTATTTAATATATTTAAATTTTAATTAAATCTAAAAATTAAAAACATTTTTAGCTTTCAAAACTAAATGTTTTAAAAAACAATTAAAAAATAAACGAACTGAGAGACAGTAAAAAATAAAAAACAAGTTTTAAACAAAAAAATATTAGATTTTTACAAACAAAAAAACAAGCGTTTAAAAAAATAACTAAACTTTTACGTACG
Source organism: Mikania micrantha (assembly GCA_009363875.1). Taxonomy (NCBI): domain Eukaryota; kingdom Viridiplantae; phylum Streptophyta; class Magnoliopsida; order Asterales; family Asteraceae; genus Mikania; species Mikania micrantha. The sequence goes on from CM018683.1 coordinate 15,112,658, forward strand.
AGAGATACGTCGTCGTAAAATAAAAATGCTACGAGAGATACGTCGCAAAATACGCAAAATATAAAAATAGTTTTTAACAAAAAAACTATATTTTTACACCTCAAAAATCATACCCAAACCCCCCAAATCACCCTCAAACGACCCAAGCTGTTGCGCGTTTGTTTTTTTAGACCTAAACGCCCCGTAGTGGTCACTACGTGGCGTATAGGTCCTGAAAAAGCTGAGAAAAGAATTCTGTCGTTTAAGGTTGTCAGTCTGTGGCTCAAACGCCCCGTAGTGGCCACTACGGGGCGTATGGGTGGCGGCGGAGTGTTGAATTAAAATCCTAGGGTGTGTAGATAACCCCTCCCTTTTGGAAACTCTAAGCCCTGACAAACCGTACAATTTATAAATGAAAAAACATATGGATGAATGGTTATTTCTAAAGCCAAGTGTCAACGTGCAATTGGATGTTTAAAGATGAGGGTGGTAACGTGTAAAGGGGAGGAGATGGAGGATTATTCTCCTTTGCATTCCAACACACTTTAGGCCCATCTGAAAATCACATATAATAAGTTAATAATAATAAGTTAATAAGCAATTCAACAAATGTAGCTCAAGTAGTAAGGATCATGTCTTTCAAATGAAAGGTCAGGGGTTCAATCATCTCTGGGCACATTTAATGGATATCCAGGTGATGGAACGAATCTGAGCTTTATCCCGGGTTCGAACTTAATGGGGGGCGAGGGTTTACAGATTCAATCCGGTTCCCGCGCATCTGGGGGGCACACTAACCCACACCGGAGATTGGAGTAATCCGATCTTGGCTATCACTCGCCAGGAAACTGAAGATAGCACGTTGGGTTAGTTTAACTGCCGTTCAAAAAAATAATAATAAGTTAATAAGCAGCCGTTTTAACGGATGTTCAATACTTTTTACATACTAAATAAACTTGATGAATTATTATCCATTAAATTTCATCTTCCCCGAAAAAAAAAGTCAGGCGATGTCATCTTCTCCGGCGGAAAATATGACGATTCCATCGTGAGTCACTCGAGCTTCTCCTGTGACCATGGTCACAGCCTGTCTGTCTCGCCTAGCTCACGTTGAAAATGGGGAGGGGACATGACCACATCGTGAGAGTGCCAAGAAGCTGGTCATAGGGGCCTTCTCGTCCCATTACACATAGTCGTTTTAAATACACAAAATACTATAAAATGTGTGCTTGTTACTATAGTATTTTACATTATTTGTCAATCTTCATTTAAAACCAACGTTTTACAAGAATAGTCGCTCATGTATCATGTTTTATTTGTGGATCATCAATAAAACATATATGTTAATCGTGCTTTTTTTTTTCTGGTTCGTGCATGTACATTATAAATAATATTGCCATGAAAAGGCATGAACGTGATGTTGTCATCTTGTTATTATTTTCTGTTTAATTATATTTATTTATTATTAGGTTACCATCTAATAACGAGGAGTCTTACAGTTATCTTAGAATTAATACACACACATATATATGTATGTGTATATATATATATATATATATATATATATATATATATGTTTAATCAAGGCTAGGGGTGTTCAGTTTTCGAATATTACTCGAAAAAATCGAAATTCGATTCAATTTCAATTCGAAAAACACCAAGTCGAAATTCGATTTGAATTTTGATATTCGAATTCGATTCAATTCGTAGTATAATATCGAATTTCATATTTTTAATTCGATTCGATTCGAAATTCGAATTTATATTATTTATATATATTTATTTTATATATACTACTATATTAAAAAAACACTTTTTAATTAGGTGGTTTAGTGTATAGAAACTAAAAGCTTATACACAAATCTCAATTTAATTATAAAATACCCATAATTTTAACGTTTTTAAATAAGCTAAACCCAAACATTCACAACAAAAGCGTCATTCCAAAACAATTCAAATTCTAATCGAACAATTCGAATTCTAATCGAATTTCGAATTGCAGAACGAATTCGAATACTCTTAAAAAATTCAAAATTCGAAATCATTCGATTCGAAATATTCGTGTTATTCTATTCGAAATTCGATTCGGTGAACACTCCTACTCAAGGCCGGCTTCATGAAGAAGCGAGGTGGGTGACTGTCCTGAGCCCGACAAATTTAGGCCCGAAATTAAATTTTTTTGTATATTATATATATAAAAAATTATATAAAAAATATATAACATCAATAGGAACCAACAAGTTAGAGAGAACAAAAAGAACCATTTAAAAACAAATGACTAAAAGGGTACAAAAAGTAATTTTCTTTAAAATACAAGAATTACTTTCATGTCCTTTAAACTAGGAATGTTCATTTGTTCGGTTAATGATTTATTCGGTTCGGTTTAATTGGTTTTTAATTTTTTTACATATCCAAAAACCAAACTGAATTTAAAAAGTGGCTCATTTCGATTTAAGTTAAAACGAACAAACCAATAAAAAACCAAATAAGCCGGTTAAAAATTGAATAAACTGATCCGGATAAACCGATTAAAAACCAAAATAAGATGGTTAAAAACCAAATAAACCGAATTTAACCTTATATATTATTAATAGGATAACAAATTTATCAAGAAAGGCTTTTTGACATTAAAAATTTATAAATAACTAAACTAGTGTCAGTGTTATTATTTAATTAGAAAGAGACGTATATAATATATACGGGTAAGATCCAATAAGAACAAGATTTTGCCTAATAACAATAAGAACAATTTAAATATGACATTTGATAACTATAACGAACTCCGATTAAACTCATTTCGGATGCATTAAAACCGTCTCGTTGAAACTTAAACCCTAACCCTAAACTCTAATGCTAAATCCTAAACCCTAAAGCTAAATACTAAATCTAAACTCTAAAGCTAAAACTAAAGCTAAACTCTAAAGTTAAACCTAATGCTAAAAGCTAAACTGTAATCTTAAACCTTAAAGCTAAATCCTAAACCTTAAAACTAAACCCTAAAAAGAAATCCTAAATCCAAAAGTTAAACCTAAAAAGCTAAATCTAAACCGTAAAAACTAAATTTTAAGGCCAAACGCTAAGCTAAATTATAAAACCAAATTTCTAAACCCTAAAAACTAGACCCTAAATGCTAAGATCATAGCGTTCGACGAGACGGTTTCAACGCATCCGGAATTAGTTTAATCGGATTTTATTAGGGTTGTCAATTGTTGTTTTAAATTGTTCTTCCATCATAATATATAAGAGACAAAAATATTAATAGAATATTACTTTCGAAAAATAACAAACGTCTAATTTTAGTTTTATTTATTAGTTTAAGGTTGTGTGATTATTATCTTTCACTTTTCAACCTTTTATTATTATTTTTTTCTATCATAGCATCAAGAATTCAAGACACATTTTTATAAAAAAAATAAAAAAAAGTTCCGACCAAATATTTTTAAAAAGAATATTTTATAAACCCACGTAAAACATACGTAACAAAACTAAAATTTTTTTTAGTTTTGTTACGTAAGTTTTACGTGGGTTTATAAAATATTTTTTTTAAAAATATTTGGTTGGCGCTTTTTTTTTATAAAAATGTGTCCAATAATGTTACAAACATGTAAAAAAAATTTCAAAAAAAATACTTTCGTTTTACGTGATTTTTGAATGGTTTTCGCGGTTTTCTCATTGAGATGTGGTTTTCATTTTATCTTTTCCTTATATATATATATATATATAGATACATACATACGTATGTTATACATATATATATATATATATATATATATATATATATATAGACACATTTTAGTTTTATTTATTAGTTTAAGGTTGTGTGATTATTATCTTTCACTTTTCAACCTTTTATTATTATTTTTTTCTATCATAGCATCAAGAATTCAAGACACATTTTTATAAAAAAAATAAAAAAAAGTTCCGACCAAATATTTTTAAAAAGAATATTTTATAAACCCACGTAAAACATACGTAACAAAACTTTTTTAGTTTTGTTACGTATGTTTTACGTGGGTTTATAAAATATTTTTTTTAAAAATATTTGGTTGGCGCTTTTTTTTTTATAAAAATGTGTCCAATAATGTTACAAACATGTAAAAAAAATTTCAAAAAAAATACGTTCGTTTTACGTGATTTTTGAATGGTTTTCGCGGTTTTCTCATTGAGATGTGGTTTTCATTTTATCTTTTCCCTATATATATATGGGACTTATTCAATTGAGAACCACTAAATATTAAAGAACCAAAGGAACTAATTTTGAACCACATTCTTTAGGGGTATAAAAGTAATTTTACTTTAAAGTATGAGAAGTTACTATTTTGCCTTTTTAAATAACCACTCTATGTGCAAAACTTAAAGCATAATGTACAAGTGTATTATGTAGTTTTCAAGTTCCTAACATAAAAGTGGTTCTTAATGGAATACCTCCCATATATATATATATATATATATATATATATATATAGATACATACATACATACATACTGTTGTTAAAGTTAGTTTTTAAATTTTTTAAATTGTAAAATGATCACAAGTATACAAGGTCACCTGTTTTAGTGGCCTAAAAATATGTATAAATAATAACTATAATGGATTGAAAAGCCATGAACGTGAATCCGTGATGCTATCATATTGATATTATTTTCTGTGTAATTAACTAATTATATTTAATATTAAATAATCATCTTATAATAATAATAGAATTAATTAATAACTATATATTACATTATCAAGCTAGGTCATCAACAGCCTTTATCATTTATCAATGCATTAACGAACGTCGTTTTCACCATGACAAATTTAACCCCCCTTCACTGTTTGTGTTAGACCGTTGCTTAGACCAATTATAGAGTTAATATATATTTTTTAACAACAAAAACACTAACTTTGTATAGAATCTCAAGGAGAAAGCTAACTTATCAATTTTCAAGAATTATGATTTTTATTTTTTTTTAATTTCTAAAATTACATGTTACTTTTGTTTATTAACATTCGTTTGTTAACTTAATAAAAGAAACATTGTTTGTTACATTCTTATTTTTATGTACGTGTTGGTATTAATCAATATTTACCTTATGTTTCAACACAAATTTTGTTTGGAAACAAGTCGTGTTAAATATAATGTTTTTACGCACTACCACTACAAGAGTCAGACCCTATGCCGACGAGACTTTTCCCGAGGGCATATGTCATCGATACTCAATACCGGTCTAATGGATGAGCGAAACATAGTTTGTTACATTGTAGTACTTACCCTCTCAACAAGAACATTATATGACAAGATCAAATAGACGAGCAAGTAGAACAACTTCAACAATAACAAGAACGAGACAAAGAGAGAGATTGTGTCTTGGAAGAAATAAGTAATCAAATAGAAGAAATGAGTCGCTTTTGAAAGCAACAACATTGTCACGATCCGTGGTTGCATTTGGTTTGAATGTTGTGTTTAATTTGAACAATTTAGATGCTTTTTTTTTAAAAAAAAATACTTAGATGTATTTGGATTTGGTTAACTTTGAAATTGTATGATATTTATGTTGTCTGTCTTTTGAAACGTTAAGCAGATTTTCGATTTTTGAGAATTGTATAATAATTATTTTCGAAAAAAATTAATAAAACAAAAAACTGAAAAGCTATGATTAACCTGTCCCAACGACATGTCGTTGGCACAATGTTTCTTAGAAAATGTCATAAAGTACTCTATATCGTTTTGATCGAGTTTTCACATGACGTAACGTGTGTTTATTATATTTATTTTTTAAGAGTAAATTACGGTTGACTCATGTGGTTTAATTTTAACTATTTCGGTCCAAAATATAATCTTTTAACAATTCAGCCCCTGTGTTTTTGACAACTATCGGTTTTGGCCCCTTAAACTTAACTGTTATAACGGTTTTTGTCCAAAATATAACTATGGTTATGAGCCAAAAACGTTAGTTGTCTAAACCACAAGGACTTAATTGATAGAAGATTTTATTTTGGACCGAAATATTGATCAAAAACGTAATTTACTCTTTTTTTTAAATTATACGGAATTATGTTTGAAGAAAACATATAAAAAGTTAGTTGAAAACTGTTAAACCGTTGAAATCAAACTATAAAACACCGTCTAAAAGCTGAATGACCTTCCAATTTTTTACACCAACTGACACATTAATACGATCCTAATTAAAACGAGAGAATATTTATGAAATCAGATATTTAAAGTAGGGGAAGACGAAGAGCGAGATCATGACAGATAGAATCCAACAAAACCCACCAAACCAAGCTACCTTCTCCATCTGCATCTTTACAGCCATTTGATTACTCAATTGCCCCAAAATCAAAATCAAAATCAAATTTTCATTCAATCAACTATGGTGGGTCTGTTTTCAAGATTCTCCGTCAACAGAAACGGTCATCGTCGCTCCCAGAGTGCACTCGTAAGAATCATAACCAATCATCTCTTAGTTTTGATTTACGATTTGATTTAATGGGTGTTCTTTAATCTTCTATGTTCATGTTGTTAATTTTACTTAATCGATTGTTTGGGTTGTCGTATGAACTGGGATTCTGTAGATTTTCTTGTTTCTGCAAGTTGCTTTCGTGTTTAAACCTTTTTTGTATCGAAATTGTCTTATCGTAGCTGTTTTTTATTGATTATTGAGATGAAATTATTTGTTTTCAACGCAAATCTTGGGAATTTGGGGTTTTGACTTTTGATTCAAGGCGCACAATTTTGACTTTTCAAAGGGTATGTCTACACCATGAAGATTATCTGTAATTTTGGAATTAGACTTTCTGATTCATTGTATGTTAATAGATTAATCTTCATGTTTCGTTCTATGCAGTAGATGATGCTGATCAACATGAATTTTTCATTTTTGTATCCAGTATGTTTTACAGTTTTGCTTGCAGAAAATTTGGAGTTGACTTTTGGTGGTCAAATGTTTATCTTAAGTCAAAATTGATTCACAATTGTTCCTTTTCACTGAAAAATATTATCAGTTGCATGTCACTATATAAATGTTTACAGCTTGACAATTGGAGATGAAAGAAAAACTAAACAGTTTCATCTCAAATTTGAGTTTTGAAAGCATTGACTTTGAATGTTTGAACTGATAAATAAATTTTGGTTTTTGATCATCTTGGGTCAATTTGTTTGTTGACTTTCTTTATGGTTTTGGTTGATTGCTTAATCCCATGAAGGATGACAGGGAAGTTGTTATTGCGGATGCAAGTACTACAGAATCTACAATTGTCCCAGGATTTCTGTCTACTTCTCATCATGGAATCGAAGTTGCAGTTGAGTTTAAACCGGTTGAGCATCCTACCGAGCCTATTGACATTGATCAACCCGTTCAGTGTCCATTACCTGAACCCTCGATTCTCAATGTAAGTGCACGTTTGACTACTTGACTAGCTTTCTTGCATTCGATTACACAAGTTTTTGTTGTTCTTGATTTTGATAGATGATGAAGAATCAACAAGATTAGTAGTAGTTGTTTATGTTTATGTTTATCTTGATAGTTGATATAATTTGGTTGGAATGATTTGAGCAGTCAAACGGGTCATCTTTCTATAAAATAGCTACATTTTGACTTTGAAAGTCAAGTCAGACTGGATGTTTGGCTACATTTGTTTTGAATTAGATATCTTTATTTAAAAAAACATAAAATTATTTATGAAATCATCCGGTTTTTAAAACTGTTCGACCAGCATACTGGTAATGTAGCCGGTTGGATGACCAATACTTTATGAAAACACAGTCCCTAGTCAAATGTGCTTGCTGATATATTTGTTTGTGTTTGCTGATGTATTTGTTTTGTTACATAAAAGGATGGAAGAATTTGGAAAGAGCGCGTATCTGCAGGGGTGCAAAGGAGGGCCGACGTGCCCATAATGCAGGTAGAAACAGGGGTCACACCTGGACCCGAGACACCTAGAACAAAATCTCGACCCCGAACGAATCGGATGATACTACCATCAATCAGTGCACCTGAACACAACATTCTTAAACTCCTCGAAGAGTCCGGGATGTAATTTTATGTCACCAGTTCTTCGAATCCCGAAAACATTCCCTGTATTTAAGATTCCCAACATTGGTGTACATTTTTTCGACATTTCTTCTATGTTTTTAGTTTTGAGACAAGAAAACAAAGATGAACACACAGTATTGCATGTACAGAAGGTTCATTTACTGTTCTTTTGCTTCAAATAATAGTATTTGATACATATTGATATGATGCATCATGATTTCCAAGTGTGATTGGTTTTGTTATAGCCTGAGATCCCGTGGTAATTTTGTAATTATATTGTTTAATGCATCAACAATTTCTGTAAAACATTTTAAAAAATGTGGGTGAATAAACGGTAAAGCCGACCCGACCCAAATATTACAAAATGTTATGACGCGGAAATTGGCAGGAATGGCCCCTCTAAGTTTGTAAATCCATGGCTTGTACCAACAATCAGAAAGCTTGACACATGTTAGTGGTAGCAAACTAGCAGTGGACTGTTTTTTTTTTTAAATTTGGGGACCCACTTACATGGTAAACCCTTGGATCCCCCCTTAAAACCTGACTAACCGAGAGTAATAGGTAAAGCGCGGCCGCAAGCAATCGGGTTGGTGGCCTCCGAAGAAAATTTCTCTAAGTGAGGATTGAATTTAAGACATCTAGGTTGTTACTCCTGACAAAATTGACTTTTTTACTATGCATACCCTAACACACTTTCGATAGTCACTTTCATGACGTAAGACGTTTTAAGGTTTTATGTCAACAAAATGATAGCAATTGTGACATGTTTTTGTATATACGTTTTGATTTTCGATTTTTCATATTTGGTGCATTGTTTTCTTTTAATGTTTTGATTAGGAGTGATATTTGGTTTTTTGATGTTTTTTTGATTGTTATGAAATGGATTTGCAAATTGCAATGGAGCTTCCAATAATTATAGGGTTCATGCCGGAGTGAGAGTTTGCATTTCAATTTTTGAACTTTTGATAAAAAAAATTTTTAATGACCAGGGAGCTCACTTGCGTGATAAACCTCGGGCCATCCTAATACCCGACTAACCGGTGGTCTTGCGGAGAAAATGTCACCCTCATGACTAGAACCCATAACCTCAAAGTTGAGTGTAACACCCCGACCGATGGTGGAAACATCGGGGTGACACGAAGTGTAGATTATTCATAGCTTAGGGTATAAAGATGTAATTAATCATAAATAATCATTCAATGCAATTAAATCGATCATTCATTACAAAGTCAAATAAATTCAAACCTAGCTATTATATCGTTTCAAATTCAAATACATAATTCAAATAAATAAATCTAAATCCAAGCTCATATGAATGTTAGTTTCCATTTCCACCTGAAACATGTTAAAATCTAGTGTCAACTCAAAGAGTTGGTGAGTTTCATAGGTTTTAACACTCACACCAAAAGATTCAATAAAAATGTTATAAATAATGTTTTATGTGAACTCTAAGCATAATGAACATAGTTAAAATGAACTAGCAAGTAAAGCATATCAACAAATGTTAACAAATGATGTTTGACCTATGTTTGGCATCACTAAAATGTTTAAACAGTAAACTATCACCGCGGGCCTCCCTCGAAGAGTAAATCAAACAACGGTGGGATGGTCGGCCCAATAGATCTATCATAGTCCCTAATTGTGTGTGATCAATGCCTATCCTTAACTAAAGTTCACAAACTATAAAGCCATTAGCTAAGTTCACATGAAAATGTTTAGAAGTTAAGATAAGTTCAAAGATAACATGTTTCACCTCAAAAGTTCAAAACAAGTAAAAGAGAGGTTATGAAAACTCACCTTAGTATATGAGGTAGTCTTTGCAATAGTTGTTCAAGTATAGTTCAACAATATCCAACACAAATTCAATGTTCACCTAAATAGTTCAATAGGCATATGTTAACATAACTATGTCTTTTGATGGATTTGTCTAAGTTCTAAATGGATCAACGGTTCGATTTGTTTTGAATAAACAATCTTGCAATTTATTATGATTTATTATAAATGAAATGAGGAATAATGTTTATAATATTTAAATTTCTTATGTTTCATAAATCATAAATTACAAGTTTTGAAATTTAAACTTATTTTATATTTAAACAAAATAATAGAAAAAAATTTTGCTTAATAGTTTTAAATCTTTTAAATAGTGTTAGCTAACTTTCAAGAGTATTTTGTTAAATCATCATGTAATAATAAGTTGTAGAAAAATTTAAATAGCATTTATGTAATTCTTCTTTTTATATTTAAACATAGATTATTTAAAAGTTTGTTATGAAAAACATTTGTAAATATCTAGATTTTATAAAATGTGTACTATTGTGCATAAAACTATTAAATAAATCTTTAAGGAGTTAATCTAATAATTTATAATTATTTACTTTAAAATTTGATGATTAAAATTTTATAACCAAATTTTAATATTACAAATAAATATTTAAATAAAAGAAAATTAAAAATAAAGTATAACTTTAATTAGCCCTTTTGTCAAAAATAATTATAATTTATATATACTTTATTTAATAAATTTATTTAGAATGAAAATTTATTTATTCTATAAGAATAACAAATTTTTTTAATTTATAAAAGATTTTGTGAAAACTGAATTTAAAAATATGTTTTTAAATAAAAGTTATAAAAGTTTTTCAAAAAAAATGGTCCAAAACCGGTGAAGACCCGGTTTGAACCCGTGACCCATCACACACACACAACATGAATTAACCGGTTGATCTAGGTATCTAAGCTGTGAAATAGATATTTTTAATATAATCTGTGTTCTGAACCACCCCCATATCAGTTCATATGTTTCGAACCCTAATCCTCTTTTCATCCAAATTCGTTTGATTTGTACCCCGATTGTTTGAACAACAATGGGGCTTTGGTTCTAGATCTAAATACGGTACTAATGAATCTAGAATCACTTACTGGCGTTGAGGATTCACTTGGTTTCGAGGGTAGAACAGGAAACGATCGAGCCGCGACCTTGAGGTCTTGATTCCTGATCTTTTTGAGTTGTTTTTCTCCCTTTGTTTGCACAGAAAGTTACGAAATATGCAGTTCAATGTTAGGGTCGAATTAATTTGATATTTATAGCCATTTGGTTGAGTTTTCAATTCCGGTTGAATGTATATATATTAGGAATCGATTTTCACGTTTAATGAGCTGATTATCGGTATAATTTGCTATCTCAATCAGTTTACGCGTCGAATCATTGCCTAATTTGCATCAATTCGAGTTGTAATTTTGCTGGCATGGATCGGGAAGGAAACCGGGTCAAGCAAAAGGAGTTGGATCGGGTGGGTATGTGAAACCGGGTATAGGGGAAGAACTATGAGCTATTGTCAACATTAGCCCTCCTTGTTTTACCCTTTTAGTTTTAGTTAACCCTTTATCAATCCTAGTTTTAAATTGTTTAAAACTAGATGGTGCTTGGCGCGCGTTGCCGCGCAAATTTAACACATTCGTTTTGACTCGGGAATGAACTCAAAAAAAAAAAAAAACCATCAACGGGTAAAGAGTCGTGACTATAAACAAACCTATTATGAGCCAAGAAGTAAAACAAAAGAAAAACAAAACTAAATAGAACATTTGGAAAAACATCTCAAACTCTCGTGTTATGAGAAATTGTAATGAGTTATCTAAAAGAATTTAAAAAAAAATGAATTTCTCATGAAAAAATAAAGAAAAAAAATGAATTTATCACAGAAAATGAATTTATCTTACGAAAAAATGAATATCTCGTGAGAAAATGAACAGGGAAAATGAATTTATCTAGCGAAAAAATGAAAATCTCGTGAAAAATGAATTTCTCGCGAAATTGTAATGGGTTATCTAAAAGATTTTCTCATGAAAAATGAATTTCTCACGAAAAAATAAAGAAAAAAATGAATTTCTCACGGAAAATGAATTTATCTTGCGAAAAAACGAATATCTCGTGAGAAAATGAACATGAAAAATGAATTTATCTCGTGAAAAAATGAATATCTAGTGCGAAAATGAATTTCTCTCCCGAAAAAATGAATATATCGTGCGAAAAACGAAGTTTTTTCGAAAAAAACGAATATCTCGTGAGAAAATGAACACGAAAAATGAATTTATCTCGCCAAAAAATGAATATCTCGTGCGAAAATGAATTTATCTGGCGAAAAAATGAATATATCGTGCGAAAAATGAAGTTCTTGCGAAAAAACGAATATCTTGCGAGAAAATGAACACGAAAAATGAATTTATCTCGAGAAAAAATGAATATCTCGTGCGAAAATGAATTAATCTGGCGAAAAAATGAATATATCGTGCGAAAAATGAATTTATCGCGAGAAATCAATATCTCGCGATATTTACTATTCATAATTTAGTTTTGTATATATAGATAATTTCATTTAAGCTTTCCAATTAATATAAAAACATTATTTTAGTGTCATGTTATAATTATAAAGTTTTAAAACATATTAATTTGTATTATTTATTTAATTATGAAATAAAATTTATAACTAAAAATTTGTTTGTTTATTTTATAAGATTGTAAATAATTTCTAAATCATATACTATTTATTATAAACTTAATTATCTTGTTTTTATTTGTATTTCTTTAAATTGTTGATTAATTTTTTATATTTAAATACAGATGTTTATATATGTATATTTAATTAATTATTTAAATTGTTTTCTTGTACCACCTATGTACATATGTGTTTGTGTAAAAAAAAATTTCTCAATGACGTCATGATTTCTTTATTAAACATAATGTTTATTACAAATTTCGTAAATGTACATTGAGGGCCCAACACCGTTACCACTAGACTATCTCCACAAGGTTTTGATAGAACTTTCGGAGAAACTTGTCGAGAAAATCCACCTAATTTATTTTTATTTATAGAAAGTAAAATAAATTTTGAAGACATGTGATTAAATCTTTAAACCCACTAAAAGAAAACAAAAAAAAAAATTACGTAGACAAAACTTACTATTTTAAGAGGAAGAAACGTTGAGAAGGAATAATTGTGACAGTGCTCTTGGTTGAAGGAGTAGGTGTCAAAAGCAGGAAGCAAGCAGATCTTACACGCAAATGTCCCCTAGATCAATTTGTTTGAGAGAATCAATCTCATAACTTTCTAATGTGAATGTCATGGGTTCGAGTCTCACTTAAAACATCCAAGTGGGCTAGAGGTTTTGCCTCAGTGGGTTTCATTTGAAACGATGAGCAAGCCGGGTCACCAAAGCTGTCTACGTTTCGCGGTCGTGTGTGGCCTTACGTCATTAGATTTACCCCAGTGACCGAGTTTAAAATTTATTCTTCGGGCGTTAATAAAAAAATAGATCTTAGACGTCCTGTAATGGTGGTCATTGACTCTTCTGATGAAACACCGAAGAACTTGTAATACTCTATTCGTAAAACTGTTCCTTGGGGTAGTAAAACAATATCAATGTTGAACTACACGTGTATAATATACTAAAATCATAATGTGTATATAAACAAACAAATATATTCAATAAAATCTCGTATTTTGGATTTTGGTTTCGGTTTTTCATATTTTAAAAACCGAATCGAACCGATTTTTGGTCTTGTTTAAAAATTATCATATATGTTGTTATTTTTATACTTATTTAACGAGAAGAAAACACACAAGAATCCATTGTTGAGATGATGAAAATTCAAATTAGATAAACTCTACCTTCTTAACAGATAATAAAAATCGAAACTATGGCATATTTAATTTTGAACTTTATTTTTTTTAATCAATTCTTTTTGAATTATTCAATGTTTTTGTTTTCAATGTTTGGGTGTGAGAGAGAACCAAAAAACAAAAGAAAAAGGAAAAAAAAAAGCTGAAACCGAAAAAAAAACGAAAACCAATTAGTTCGTAATAACTAAAAACCGATTATGTCAATTTTGGTTGTGGTTTTACACAAAAACTATACCTAACCGAGCTTAACCGAACCGAACCTGAGACATTCGAGTTATAACACAAGGTGTATGTAATTGGATACCTATGGAATATAACACAAGGTTGGATAACCTAGCAGTGTCGTACTACCGTTTGCACACTTGAGGGATAGATGTGTTGGTTAACTGATTGATAGGTGTTAATTAATTAATTTTAAGTCGCATGAATTATGTGATGACCCTTAGACCGAGCACAGCGGTCAAGCCGCTCGACCAGCGGCCTCTCTCCCCGCCGCGGCCTCAAGCGGGAACACCGCCCCCATGCCTAGCGGCCCCCGCCCAATCCCCTCCCACGGCCCCCACTTCCCGTTGATGTCCCTCGTTCCTCATTGGTTGGTTTCAAATTTGGTGGGCCCCAATATCCTTTAACGGCTAGAACATAAAATAATAATAATAATAATAATAATAATAATAATAATAATAATAATAATAATAATAATAATAATAATAATAATAATAATAAAATCGATCTTTATATAAACCTCTCATTTCAACCATTTTACACACTCATTTTCATTCAAAACTCTCTTAATTTTTATACAATTTATATCTTTATAAAAATGTATGCATGTATCATAATACACAATATGATACTTGAATGTGAGGACAAGTCGATTAGCTCGTTTGTACCCTATGAAGACGAACCGCCATCTCCTTTTGACATTGATGACCCGCGTAGAGATAACCAAATTTTGGCGTTGCGAAACAAAAGCATTCACGAGTCGTTAAAAGCCGATTTGGTCGAACATATCGAAGGGGTTCGCACCGATATTGTCGTTCGTAGCATCTAAGGCGACTAGTATATTTTTAATATGTTATTTTTTTTTAATGTAATCTGTGTTTTTTTGTAAAATATTAAATTATTTTAAATTGGAGTAATGTTTTTTATTTAATTTTAATTGTTGATGATGTTAAATAGTGAGGAAGAGTTTTCAGTGGGGTGACCATTGTGGGTGTTAAAGATTTTCAGTGGGGTGATGACGTGACAGGAAATTTCAGTGGGGAAGGGTTTTCAGTGGGGTGACCGCTGTGGATAGTCTTATGATAGGAAAACATGTATATAAGAAACTTCCTTATATACGTATATAAATACATACATACAGTTTTTTACGACAGTATTTTGGTGAAACCCATAAATCAGACCGTTTACTACATTTACAAAATTTTGAAACCAATGAACCAAATGTTTGACAAGAAAAATAATAATGAAACCATACCGATGACCAGTTTGGACAGTTTCACCGTTCGAAATCGAACCATGAACACACCATAAGAAATAAACAAATCAGGAAAAACAATATCTTTATAAAAAAAGCTTCATGATCTAAATAATGTCATCTTTATTATCTTTCGAACTTAGACGTTTTGCTTATAAACATGGAAAATACTGACAATTTAGGAAATTTTATTGTTTCTTATGGCAAGGGTTAAGATGAGACATACTAGTGGTTATAACATGACTTAACTTAAGTTTAAATGAATAAATTTTAAAAATAAGTGCATATACCAAATCAAAACATGTATAAAATATGTTTTGGCATAGGAAAAAAAATTATAAATTATACAAAAGGTTATAAGTATAAATGGCAAAATAGGCAGGTTGAGTTGGGTAACCGGTGCGAGTTAAAATGAGTTTTAAGCAAAATCAGTTTAAATCTAAACGAATCTTTAAAAAAAATATCCATTTAATTCAAGTTAAAATAAGTTGTAACAAAACAAATAATGATTTTCTCTTCAAATATATCATCGATTATTTTTACATGTTTAAGTATATATTTATCTTGACTCGTATTGTGTTAAGATAATATTTATCTCTATATGTTCAATGTTACAACGTTACTCGTTCAATCAAAAAATATAATAATTATTTACCTAAATATATAGATTTAGTAAAATTAGGGCTGTTTTATCTGGACACCCCACTTTTATATTTTTACACCCCTGCGACTCAATACGGTCCGTACTTGCCATTACGGCCCGTATTGGGTACAGACAAACATTCTAGAGAATCCCTTGGAATCAGTGAAACATTCTGTGGGACGGGCCGTACTGGCCAGTACGGCCCGTCTTGGCCCAAGCTTATTTTTTCAAGCCATTTTGGGTGTAAACCAGTTTTGTAAATGTTGGTACGGCCCGTACTAGCCATTACGGGCCGTCTTGAGTTAATTTAATTTATTTAAACATAATTTACGTATTTAAATATTTTTTAACAATATACGTTTAATACGTGAATTATTTGAACGATATGTGTTATTTATTTTATTTAATCATAATTTACGTATTTAAATATTTTTTAACGATATATGCTTAATACGTGAATTATTTGAACGATATGTGTTATTTATTTTTTTTAAACTTAATTTACGTATTTAAATTTAATTTTTAACGATATACGTTTATTATGTAAGTTATTTAAACGATACACGGCTATTACGTTAATTAAACGTCATAATGTCGTTCAAATAACTAAATATTTCATTTTCTAATCAGTTTGTTTACGTTAATTAAAATAATTTAAACAATGTAAAGTTTTTCGCGTAAATATTAAACAACACAAACAGAAACAATACAAATGTAGAAAGAAACATACGTATATACACTGTACGGTTTTATATACAAGAAAACAAAATACAAAAATACAAAATGAACTACGATCCGGTGGAAGCTGTGTCCCGTCCCGTCGCGCATGCTCTGACGCGACTGTCCACTGGACCAAATCCTCGTACCGATCGAGCCGTCGCTCGATGCGTGCCATCCGCTGGGCCGTCTCGTCGCACCGAGCGGCTATATGGTGCAGCAACGCCTCGAGTGGCTTGGTCAGGCGCACCGCACGGTAAACGTGCGGTGGATGCTGCGGAGGCTCCTCATCAGTGTTGTAAAACTCGGCCGACTCGGCCAAGTACTCGGCGAGTACTCGGGACTCGGCCACCTTCCGAGGCGATTTCTTGCAACTCGGCCCACTGTACTCGGAAATGGTTCAACTCGGATTTACTCGGGTGTACTCGGTCTACTCGGACCAACTTGGGTCCAACTCGGGGCAACTCGGTCCAACTCGGTCCAACTCGGGTAACTCGGATTTTAACTGTTTTTGACCGATTTTCACTATTTTTGACCAAATTTTACTGTTTTTCACTGATTTTCATTGTTTTTACTAATTATTGTTTGCTTTCACTTTTTTTACTTAAATATGCCTTGCAAGACGAGATTTTCACTTGTTTTTTTACCGATTTTAACATGTATCTTTTTTATTTTTATTGATATTTACTTTATTTGTTATAAATACTAGTAAACTAATGATATTTAACATATATATAATTTGATAAAAATTATTTTCTATATAAATTATCATATCCGAGTACTCCCCGAGTACTCCCCGCCTAGGCCGCGTACTCGCAACTCCCTAGTCCGCCGACCTGGCAGCGCCTAGCGATTTCTCCAACCATTCTCCTCATCGCGCGGCGGTGACAGAACCGGCTCCTCCCGAATCGGCTCGGGCTCCGGTATCGGGCCACCGTCCTGCTGCTGCTGCTGGTCTGGCAATACGATGACCTGAGCCGGCTGAAACGGGCGGCCGTCCAGCCCAATAAACCGCAATCCCAGACCCGGGATGTCGGCGGCAAGTTTCATGCTGAGGACCGTCCGCCGATCGAGCTTACGAGGCTCGATCGCCGGCAGATCCTCAAGCATGTCAACCATGCCTCTGCTGCGGGCGATGTGGGTGACAAAGGCGCCACCCCACAATGTATCGCGCTCATGTCGGTGGTAGAAGGAGGCGTAGTACAACGCAAAACACCGTGCCAGGTTGCACGGCTTGCCAGCAATGAGTGAGTGCAGATAAAACAGATCTGTCGTCGTCACCCACTCCTGGTTCTGACCGCGACCTGATATGGTCGTCACGATGCAGCGGTGGATGTAACGGATCAGTGGATCTCTGATCGCCGAGGCCCGTACCCGGGGTCCGGTGAAGGGCGTATCTGATACCTGGGACCACCAGGCCCTCATAACTCCCTCCTCCCCTTGCGTGGGGGCCTGTGTGAAGTCGTCACGAACGGTCTCCGGCTCGTAATAGATGCCTAAGTGCACGGCGAACTGCTCGATCGACATCTCGAAGTGCTGGCCGCATACGGAGAACTCGATATCCGGAGGAAGCTCCTCGTCATCCGCCTCCCGAACTGCGGCCTGGTGAGCTCGGTAACTAAATGAGGATAGAAACTCCACGGTGATCAACCGGTAGGTGGGCAGGTCCGCGAGATCGAACAAGCGAGTCCACGGCGTGTCCTCGCCGAGGATGGCTCTCGCACGAACCGCCTCCCCGGCATCAGCCAGAAGACCCCAATCTATACAACGGGGCGTCGGCACGCTCATCCGAAGTATCCGACGACACCTCATCAATGTCGCTGAATGCTCCTTGAACTGGAGCCACGCGTGCTGCGATAGCGCAAGCGACTCGGGATCGCACGGCGGCCCCTGCTGGGAGACCTGCTCCTGCTGTAGCATCTCGGCATCCATCTCAGTAATAAATGTATAAGCTGAAAAAACCGAAAAACGAATAAACGTTAAAAAAAAAATTTCTTCCCAAGACGGCCCGTAATGGGCATGACGGCCCGTCTTGGCCATACCAGGACAAAACTAGGCTGATATGGCCAAGACGGCCCGTAATGGGCATGACGGCCAGTCTTGGCCATACCAGGCCAAAACTAGGCTGGTATGGCCAAGACGGCCCGTAATGGGCATGACGGCCCGTCTTGGCCATACCAGGCCAAAACTAGCCTGGTATGGCCAAGACGGCCCGTAATGGGCATGACGGCCCGTCTTGGCCATACCAGGCCAAAGGTCACCTTCTTCATTTGTTGAACAAGACGGCCCGTAATGGGCATGACGGCCCGTCTTGTTGTTAACTGATTCAAATTTTGAATGAGCAAGACGGGCCGTCTTACTTTTTTTGTCTTCTTTGATAAGTCTTTCGTACAGTCGGTTGTAGTTGTAGTCGTATAACTCTGTTGTCGGAGAGTTACACAAATTCGCCCATCGACCTTTGAATTTCTTCCAGTCTGCGTCAGAAAAGCTTGCCTTGCAGTGTTTGGCAATATTTTCGTCTATGTGCTATCTGCAGAGATATTTTGCAGCTTCTGGAAATACTTTACGGCACGCATTCATAACAGCAAGGTCTCGATCTGTTATGATCACACGTGGCTCCATACACTTATTCAACATACTCTTAGCCATTTCCAAGACCCAGACGTAGTTCTCCTCACGCTCTTTGCTTACGAACGCGTGAGCAATACTAAACGTCTGGTGTGAGGAAGTCATGCCAACAAT
Source organism: Mikania micrantha (assembly GCA_009363875.1). Lineage (NCBI taxonomy): Eukaryota > Viridiplantae > Streptophyta > Magnoliopsida > Asterales > Asteraceae > Mikania > Mikania micrantha. Next base: position 15,131,913 of record CM018683.1, read on the forward strand.
TTGAATAAATGGAAGCCTAACTGGTTCGTTTTGTACGTCGCGTCCATCATCAGTACGTGCGGAAATGCACGCCACCAGCAATACGATTTTGGATGACAGAAGAAAATGTCTTCGACGACGTTTGTTTCAGGATCCTCCCGGGTATAGTAAACGTACCGCTGACTGTGAAGCACGTTTTCCAGGACCTGCATCGGAGCATCACCGAATTTCTTCTTGTTTTTTAGCTTCTGCTGTAGATTGTATACATCCCTAGGGATGGATACATTTGCTGGGTTATGTTTCTTTATGCTCGAAAGTATGTTACGAGGATCCATGTGTCGCTCGGTCAGATTCTCAACCAGATCTTCTTCCTCCTGCGTGAATCTTCTAACATATGGATGACCATCTAGATTCTGAGCAGGTTCGTGATTGTGATTGTCGTTAATCACCTGTAATTTCCAGGATTCACGAACTTCGTTGTATAACCCTACCAGTTGAAACGGACAACCGATTTTCTTGCTGCCTGACCGTCTAAGGATTGCGATGCTATTGTGCTCGCCACCACGGTCACACATGAGCCAAACTTTGATTACAGTGCCTGTTGTCTTTGATTTCTTCGTTCTTCTTTTGACTACAATGTAACCATTGTCTACAGCTCTACTTTTCACCCACTCTACCAGCGCTTCCTCAGTCATAAACTCCTGACATATAAAAAAAATAATAAATACCTTAAATGGATAGCGATAATATACAATTATTAACATTTATGATTCATTTAAGTTACCTCTTTGGTTTCTCAGTTAACGTTTGAAGCCCCCGGCTTTTCTTCATAACCCTCCTCCGTGTAACTTTGTTTACTGTCGTCATACACGAACCCATACGATGCTTGACTGTCAAAACCGACATCAGCGTTAGGTTCAGCATTCAGATCTATCGTGCCGTATGAATACTCGACAGGAGGCTCTTCGTTCAAATCTGGCACGAAATAGTTGAAAAAACTCCCGTCCCAAAACGACATCGTTACAGATATGAATTATCGTGAAATATATTTGAATTCGAAAGTTACGCGTTCGTTTGAAACGATTCATGCTTATATACAAATTTGAAAATCTTCAAGACGGCCCGTAATGGCCTTTACGGCCCGTACTGGGTCAAATCAATGTCCTTCTGTCAGAATTGAAAAAGCAAGACGGGCCGTACTGGCCAGTACGGGCCGTCTTGCATTCAAATCATTGTACTAGGTTGCAGGGAATGTCTGTACGATGAATGAGACGGGCCGTCTTGGCTATTACGGCCCGTCTTGCTCCCAATCATTGGCACAGGTTGTCAGGAGCGAATGTTTGACCGGGGACTGAGACGAGCCGTAATGGCCATTACGGGCCGTAATGGCCATTACGGGCCGTCTCAGGGGTGTATTTTTAAAAAAAGTGGGTGTGAGAATAACAACACCCTTAAAATTATCACAAGGTAACAAACCAGCGATTTAGGGGAAATCTAATTGCAGAAACCGGGTCGGGTGTATTTAAACAACTGAATTCATCACAAATCAATCCTTCGTTTCTTCGATAAAAAGAAAGCTCAGACGAAAGCAAACAAGGGCTTACACGCAAATCTCCCAATCCTCCCTCCGGCATCAGTTCCGATAACATCGTCGGAAATCGGTCGGCGATGGCAGCACTTCAATACCTAGATTCTCTTCGTAGTACTCACCCGGAGCTCTCTGATTGGTACAATACGCTTGCAGATCTGTACCAAAGGAAGCTATGGCACCAACTCACTCTGAAACTCGAACAATTCGTTGCACTCGCTGTTTTCCAGGTCCGTTCCTGTGTATTAGCTCTGTATTTTTGTTCGTTTGATCGTTAATTGGAGTTTAACCGCTTATTGATACTTTGTATTACCACATTCAGTGTTTAATTTTGATTTAGTTGTTCTCGATATTAGTGAACTTTTGATTACTTTCGGTAAAACTGGTATAGAGATCTGAGTTGGTGGTTGATGTGTTAGGGCTTTTGGTGTGTTATACTGGTATACGTGTACTCTGACTTCGACGTCATATATCTTAACTTTTTGGCACTGTAATTGCTACGAGTTTTGCATGTATTAGATGTAAAAATTGGTAAGTTGATCATACATAGGACTTTTACTACTACTACTACCAGGAGAATGTTCAAATCAACTCTATGTTGCAAAGAAGAATACAAATGTTTGATTCCTAACTGCTATGATATAATGTTTCTAAGATTAAGGATAGAGGTGAGGTTATGTATTGTAAACGCATACCGTTTAATAAATTTTATAGCCAAGCAAACAACTCAATAAAAGATTAAAGTATCTTGTTCATACATTAAATATTTTTATATGGAACTTAATAGAAGGTTAAATATTATGTTTTCTTTCTTTTTTCTAGTGTGTATCATAAAAAACTGTTAGACCTATGTGAAAAGTTAGAGGTTTTTTTTTTCCTAACAGGCGTTGGTGGAAAAATTATTTACCAAAATGGGTGATTTGAAAAATATTTACAAAAATGAGTGTTTTTCATTTATTTCTTTATTTTTAACTATTTTATTATATTTTTTTTAATTCAATCTCATATTATAATATTTTTCTATTTTTTTCAGTTAACTGTAATAATATGTTGATTAAATTAAAAAAATTTGTAATAAATTAGTTCAAAATAAAGAAATGCATGAATAACACCCATTTTGGTAAATATTTTTTAAATCATCCTTTTTAGTAAACAATTTTTCCACCAACACCCTTTTGGAGAAAAAAAACTCTGAAAAGTTAAGAGAAATATATCTGCTACTATACGTATGAACGTATTTTTGCAATTTATATTGTTAACAAAGTGAGAAAGTCTTTAACTATTTGGGGTAGAGGGTGCATAATAATTCTTTTGATGCGATCTGTCTTCAATGTACTTCAGGAGTTGTAGCAATCTAATGTCCAAAGTTTCAATAAGTAGCTTAACTGCACATGTATATATTAATTGCAAATATATGCTCACGGACTTGAACCCCACTCTAAGTGGGGTTTTCACTGGGCACGCTTGTTGTTGTTGTTGTATATGCTCACGGACGTCTTCCCTTTTTTTTTTGTATTTCAGGCCGGCGATGCTCTCATACAACTATATCATAATTTCATCACCGACTTCGAGACCAAGATCAATCTTCTCAAGCTTGCACATTTTGCTGTTATAGTGTCTCGCCAGTATACAGAGAAAGAAGCTGCCATCAGCTATCTTGAAGGAGTGATTGAAAAGCTCAGAGCTACAAAAGAGTCGCGTATAGAGGAACCAATCCTTTACATTAAGATGCAAGTAGCAATTTTTAATCTTGATAAAGGAGATCAAAAGGAGTGCAAGAATCTTCTAGAAAACGGGAAGAGTACGCTTGATAGTATGACTGACATTGACCCGTCTGTATATGCTAATTACTATTGGGTGTCATCTCAGTACCATAAATCTCGCCAAGAGTTTGCTGAGTTCTACAAGAGTTCTCTACTCTATTTGGCCTATACCTCGGTGGAATCTCTTTCAGATTCATTTAAACTGGTATGTTTTAATGCAACCTGGGACATTGAAATTATGCATTTTCAAAACATATATATAAAATAAAAATCACTTAATGCTTGTATTGACACTTGATGAAGATTTTATTCTTAATTTTTTATCTCACTGGTTTATAATTTGTGTTTACAGGATCTTGCATTTGATCTATCTTTATCTGCTTTACTGGGAGATAACATTTACAACTTCGGAGAACTACTTGCACATCCAATAGTGAGTATATCTCATTACTTTTTGACATGATATTGATCTTTTATTCTGTGCCCTATAACATGATTTTCTTATGACCAGATTTGTTTACATTAACGATTCTTATATTGTTACATACTATCCTATGTTATAGTTTGTACACATGCTATCCAAAAAGTTCGCAACCACACATACCCATATGCAATTATATATTTATAGCAAACATCTGTTAGCATTCAGCTTTTATTTGTGACTAAGAAATGGTCCACAGATGAAGGGAAACTTTTATGTTTCTACAAAATTACCACATATGAATAATTAATAATCCTGCAATTGAGAATTGCAAAAAAATTTTAAGCACTTACATGACATAGTTTGCAATTGCATATTGCAAAAGCATGAATGAAAATCTTGACACTCTATATGCATGAATGCTTACCATATTTAAAAACATTGGTTAATGAGTTAATCACTAATAAGATGTTGGAAAGAAAGTTCTTTCACTAACTCAAAAAAATATTTACATGTGCAGATTAAAAGTCTTCTAGGAACAAAGGTTGAATGGCTCTATTATATTCTGGAAGCATTTAATGCTGGTGATCTTATTCGCTATCAAGAGTTATGCCATGTTCATGCAGCTTCACTGAATGCCCAACCGGCTTTGGTGGAGAATGAGAAGAAGCTTCTAGAAAAGATCAACATTCTCTGCTTGATGGAAATTATCTTCAGGTTTTTAACTCCTTTGCAAAATCTTTAAATCTGTTCACTGCAGAAGTTTCTAAATTCTAACACATTTTTGTGTGTGCTTGCAGTCGGCCATCAGAAGACAGAACTATTCCATTGAGTATCATTGCAGAGCGAACAAAACTTACAATTGAAAATGTTGAATATCTTCTCATGAAGAGTTTATCAGTAAGTGTTTTTTCCCCTTTGGAATCTTAATCGTTTTCAACATAAAAACGGTCATGAATAGGAATGGCAGCTGCTTGTGGGCACTTGAGATTAGCTTGCTAAAAGCTCAAATCAAGCTTAATTTGGTGCTCATGTAGACCAGAACAAGCCCGGGTCTGTGAGCCTGGGCTCCATATATATAGCTTGATTAGGCTTGAATGTCTATATGTGTCTATTATATATATGAAGGTAATCATATTTATTTCCACAATAAATGTATTTCTATATATAAAAATATGATAAAAAATAATTAAATATCGAAATATAAAATTAAAGATACATATAAATATAATTATTTATGTATATAAATAAATAATAAAATAGTTAGTTACAAGTTATTAATAAACGGGCTAAGGTGAGCTTGGTCATATAAAATTACACACGAGCCAAAATTGAGCTTTATGGAGTTAAATTTCCTGAGTTTGATACTTTGATTATAGTTGATACAAGGCTCAACTTAACTCGTTTACACCCTGCTTATAAATGGGTTGATTAGGTTTATGTTTTATTTCTAACAGGTCACGCAAAAAACAAAGTCATAAAAAATTATAAGTTTATAAATTATAATTGATTGTCGATAATGCAGGTGCATCTTATTGAGGGAATAATTGATCAAGTTGAAGGAACAGTTTACGTGTCGTGGGTGCAACCTCGAGTTTTGGGGATAAGTCAAATAAAATCTTTGCGTGATCGGTTGGACAGCTGGGTTGGTAAGGTACACACTGCTTTGCTATCTGTTGAAGCAGAAACACCAGACTTAGTTGCATCTTAAATTTTGCATTTTGACAAATATTGGTTCTTGTTTTGTAATGAAAACCCAGAGGATTGTTTGTTACTGTGTCTGAAGACGAGGTAATTTGTGTTCTGGGTTATTTATTCGTTTTTGTCCTTTGAAAGACCCTTTTGATGCTGACCGAAAACACAAAAATAGTTGTGTGGAACCTTTTTGGACCCCAAATCTTTGACTGAGTTTGTTTGCAATTAGTTTGATTCGTTTTTTAACTTTGCATGGATGTATGCTTCATTTGTATTGTTATGTTGTAATATACAACACACGCTATCGGCTATCCTGTTATAGCTGTAGTCAAAGGCGGCCTGGGCTGGGCAAGGCGAGGTGCATGAAAAACATGTCGTGGCAGTCCAGAAAAGCTTCGATGGACTTCTGGCAAGATTACAGTCGGTCCAACGAGATTCACGCCAAATTCTGTCTGGCAAGATTACAATCAGTCCAACGAGATTCAGGCCAAAGTCTGGCCTGAAAAGGTCTGAAACATCCACAAAAGCTTCGAGACTTGAATTTGCCAAGAGTGGCAGAAGTTGTATGTTAAACGAAGTAGGATGAGATTTTAGTAACAAATACTGATATTGTACCAATTTCTTTAACCGTACCGAACTGATACTGTACTAGTATATTCGGTAACAGTACTTGTTTTTTTCATATTTTGGTATCAGTAAAAACCGGTACTGTTACAATTACCGGTAAAATATCGAAAGTTCCCGAATCGGTACCGGTACTGGAATATACACAGTTTTTGTTTTGAATTTGATTATTTGCTAATCTAGTGTAGTTTAAAAATATTTACCACAATGCATCTAAACCTACTTATTATTTTAATTATTAAATATAAAAATTCTATAGAAATCCAAACGATAATGTGTTCATATTCTTTTGTATACAATTCTTAGTTTTGTAAATTTGATTTTTCTTATAATATGTTCATATGATGCATTTATACTTAGATTTATTTTATTTTTCTTATAATTATGTCATAATATTATCAATAATTCGAAGTCTAATATTCTTTTTCTTCATCATGACAAAATGTTTAAAAAACAGTACAAAATTGGTAAAGTGCCGAAATTATCGATACCTACTTTTCTGAAATTTTGATACTGGTGTTTTTGTTGGTAATACCGGTATGAAACCAATCTCATCTCTAAAACGGAGTAAAATTGAACTATGCTTTTTTATTTGATTGTGTTTTTAGTTCTTGCTATATTTCTTAGTTTATTTGGATGTTGATATTCCATTGCCTTTGTTTTTTGTTCTCTCTATGTTCTAATTTTTTTTATAATTTTTTCTTTTTAATGTAGACCTTTTTTTTATCCATTAAGCTTGTTTTATTGAATAGAGTCGTTGGGTTTGGTTAAACTAAACATGCTTCTTATCCAAAAAAGTGTAAGAATGATAATGAACCATTATATCATCAATCAACGACTATTATTAAATTATGTTGTTGAAGGATATTTTAGTAATGACCACTTTTGTTAACTTCTTTATCAAGTTCCCACCTTAATAAACGCTCATAGCTTTTACATATGAAGCTATTTTTTTGAAAAGATACACGATAAAAACGAGCATTTTTATCTTTAAAATGAGTATAGTATGAGTATAGTGTTGCTATATAAAAAATTATGGTTTTTCATTCATCATGTATTTTATTAAGGTCATTGTTTCTTTTGTATTTTCTGCTTAATGTTGTGTTTTCCTGAACTATTCAAGACACAATGATGGTGCCGAATGCATAATGTCAATCAAGGATGACACAACGACAAGTATGAACGACACAATGACATTTAACAAAAACACAATGATCTGTAAGAAAGGCACAATTATCTCTAAGATTAACACAAAACACAAACGTTTAAAAAATAAGCAATGATGATTATACCCAAATCACAGTCTCACGTTGCCCTAATGTCGTCATGATGATAAGTAAACTCAATCAGATCTGTAATCTTTGGCTAGCCGAGAGAAATTATTAAACGTGCGAACAGTTGAGATTTTTACTATTAACCCACTTGAGTTAATTTCAAGGTCTTAGAACAAATGATGCCTTTAGCCCCCGTTATTTTCCCTTAAATAATAAATTGCGATTTTACCTTTTATAAACTAGCAGAGTTATGTTAATTTTAACTAAATAAGTGCAAGTTATAGGTTTTTAAAAACACAGGATTGCAAATTTGCAAAAAAAAAAGGAAGGATTGCAGCCTCCATAAAAAAGAAACCACATGGCTGCAAATTGTTTATAACTCTAATTTTTAAGAAAATATCTTCCACGCTAATTTTTCAAAACCCACTTTATATCTATTAAAAACGACGTCGAAGATTCCTAGCAAGAGATGCATTAAGTTTAGTTTAAAAGTAGATTAATTGGAGATTCATTTAACATTCAACAAAATCTAATATCAAAATATCAATTTTACTAAAGTTGTCTAAAATAATTACCTATTTTTCAAAATTAATAATTCGTTAATTTATAAATCGAGCTAAAGAAAAAGATGATCTTTTAACTCTTTGGCAAAATAAAATATTTACAATCATATCTTAATCATTTAAAACGAGTATTATATATCATTTGCATAAGCATAAGTTACGCAGCAGGATCAAATATCTCATCACGAACTCTATAAAAAAATTTTATAAAAATATAAAATCACACAAAATCTTCACAAATATGTTACAAAAATAATAGAAAAAAATACTCTCAAAATCATTCTTGGCGGCAACCAATCGTTTGAATTAAAACAAAAACCAAAATCTCTAAGCAAGTCTCTCAAATTTAATAAAATGCAAATCTAAGCAAATCTTTCAAATTTAATATCGCTTCTCTGCTTACTACTTTTCAAATAAAAAAAACTTATGATGATCCAAGTCTAAATTATCAAAGCGTCATTAAATGAACCATAAATCTATGCATTACTATTCATTTTATTTTGCATCATTATTATATATATGTATGTATTTACTATTCAATAATATATATATATATATATATATATATAATTACTATTCATTTTCATGAACTTTAATTATATATATATATAATTAACAAGGCATGATATTTTTTCAAAACTACCTACATTTTAACTTGTTTTTATGTTTTTTTACTAGTTAAAGGATGATGTTTCATAGATAATAATAAAATATATTATTTTTTTATATGATATTAACACTTTAATTTATTAATAAGCTTTAAATAAGAAGAGAGGATTTAAAAATGGCCACACCTAATTACCCTACAAAAATATGGAGCTCTATTTCATGTGGAACCCACATCTAAAAGCATTATCCTATATTCCTATCCATTATCTACATCCCCCTACATACTTTCTTTGGCTGAAATTTCCTCCAAATCTCACAGATGAGATTCCCTCCTTCCCCAATAAAAATTATAAAAAATAACCATCAACTTCTAAATAAAATTTTCTCATCATCAGCAAACAAGTTTCTTTTCTCCCCACCCCCATAAACACACAATAAAACACACCCAAAAACACACACACAAGCATCCATTAATAGATGCACACCTGACAGAATGGCTGGGACATCAGTCCACCACAATCTACTTTTACCACAACCTCAAGAACATCACCATCACACAAAAGGAATCACTTCAATAGAGCAACAATGCATTTCCCTCCTGAAAAACTGCAAAAACATTCAAGAATTCAAACAATTTCATTGTCTAATCCTCAAGTTAGGTTTAGAGTACAGTTCTTTATGCACAGGCAATCTTCTGTCAACCTGTGCTTTGTCCAGTTGGGGCAGCATGGACTATGCCTGCTTGATTTTCCAACAAATTGACGGTCCAGATTCGTTTGAATTCAACACTATGATCAGAGGGTATATCAAAGATATGAATCTTGATGAAGCTATTATGTTGTATAATCAAATGCTTGAAATGGAAATTCACCCAAACAACTTCACATATCCATCAATTCTCAAAGGGTGTGCTTATCTACACAGACTTGAAGAAGGAATGCAGTTTCATGGGCATGTTTTCAAGTATGGAGTTGAAGATGATGTGTATGTCCAGAACAGTTTGATAAATATGTATGGAAAGTGCGGTAAAATAACACAATCTTGTTTTGTTTTCGAAAAAATGGATGAATTTGATAGAAATTTGGCTACTTGGAGTTCAATTATTGCAGCTCATGCTAGTGACCAAATGTGGAGTGAGTGCCTTAGCCTGTTTCAAGAGTTGACTAGTCAAAATTGTTGGAGGGCAGAGGAAAGAGTGTTAGTAAGTGTTCTATCTTCATGTACCAATTTGGGTGCCTTAGATTTGGGACGGTCTACACACGGGTTTTTGATAAGGAACTTAAGTGGACTAAATGTGATTGTAGAGACTTCTTTACTAGATATGTACCTAAAATGTGGATCATTAGTCAACGCATTGACCATATTAAAAAGAATGAAGGTAAAAAATCAATGGTCTTACAGTGTCATGATTTCAGGGCTGGCATTCCATGGTTATGGCACTGAAGCATTAAGGGTATTTTCAGAAATGCTTGAAAAAGGATTCGAACCAGATGAAGTTGTCTATGTGGGTGTATTGACCGCCTGTAGTCAAACAGGTCTACTTGAAAAAGGTCTTGACTTCTTCAAGAAGATGACCGCTGACCACAAGATCAAGCCAACAATTCAACACTACGGATGTTTGGTGGATCTCATGAGTAAAGCGGGAAAAGTCAAAGAAGCATTTGACCTCATTGACAACATGCCAATGGAAGCAAATGATGCATTGTGGTACAGTTTACTTGATGCTTGTAGGGTTCACCAAGATTTAGAATTAGGGGAACAAGTTGCAGAAAAGTTACTAAATTTGAACTCACAAACTCCTAATCCTTATGTAATTCTATCAAATATGTATGCGAAAGCTAAAAAATGGGAGAATGTAGCTTTGACCCGAAGAGAAATGGGTCAAAAGGGGCTGATGAAAACACCTGGTTTTAGCATAATTCAGGTGAAAAGAAAGGCTTACAAGTTTGTGTCGAATGACATAATGTGGGCCCACTGTAAAGAGTTATCTGACATGCTTTACCAGATGGAATGGCAGCTTAAATTTGAAGGGTATTCTCCAGATACATCAGAAGTATTACTTGATGTAGATGAAGATGAAAAGAGAGAGAGATTGAGCAGACACAGTCAGAAATTGGCAATCGCGTTTGGGCTCATAAATACTGCACAAGGTTCATTAATTAGGATAGTTAGGAACATGAGAATGTGTAAGGATTGTCACAATTATACCAAATATATTTCATTCATCTTTGAAAGAAGGATTATTGTTAGGGATAGAAATAGGTTCCATCATTTTGAGGATGGAAATTGCTCTTGCAAAGATTATTGGTAAATCTTAAATTTATCTAATTTGCACTTTATTCAGTGTTTATTTTTTGTGATCAATGCCAAGTTCAAAAGTCAACTATTTTATTTATATGTTTAACAGCATTTGAGAAAAATACAGCAACAAGGCTGGTTTTATTGGTCTCAAAAAGGTCATCTATATTCCTATCTTACTCCAGAAACAGGAATTTGGTAACTATGATGCATGAATTAAAATCACAAATGAGAGTTCACATGAATTTAAATGAAGAAATATCAAAAGTGAATTGGTTGGTTATCGGGTCAGAGCTTTCTATAGAAATACCACATTCTCTTATAAGCAAGGCCAAAACATTAAGTGACATCCAGTGGCGGAACTTGAAAAATATGGCCGAGGGGGCCGAAGGTCATGGGGCAAAATTTTTTTCCTTATCGCTATGTTTTGGGCTAAAAATTCAGGTCGGGTCAAACAATTTAAAGTTTAAAATATCAAATATTTGTTTCCCTAAAAAAAAAATATATGTTTGTATCAAACAAGACATTAAATGTTCAAGACGAAAATGTGGGTACCCAGAAGAAGAATCACAATTCAGCACGACGACCTTTAAGCTCTTTGAACTCATTGATTATACACCCCGAATCAAACTTCTCAGCAATTTCCTTTTCTCAGCAATTTCCTCTGCATAGATGATTCTTGAAATAGGTCAATAGTTAAGGCCCTTTTAAATTTTAAGGCCTAAAGCAAGCTTTAAAGTCAAGATCGGCTAATGAATGAGATAACAACCAACACTGTGAACCCTTAAAGGTAATGTTAAAATTTACAATATTAGTTCAACTTTATTATTTTTTTAAGATCCAAGGGGGCCAAGGAACACCTACTCAAGGAACACCTGCCAACAGGAGTCCACACATGTTCATGGTAGCGTCTATAAGCTCAGTTCGTGAATCAGGTTCTATTTGCAAAGTAAAACAAAATTAATCATGAACTCAAGTGATATAATGTAGAATAAACATGCTCATTTCATCATGTGTGAGAATCAGAGGTGGTGATTTCAAGTCATTTGTACAAATTGATCCATGCCAGTTATGTTTTATATTATCTCTAACAGTTCAAACAAGTATAGTAAAGAGAAATAGCCAAACGACAGGACAGGACAGGTCAAAGTATTTTAATGCATAAAACCTCCTAAATCAATCTGTTCAAAAAATGTGATTTATTCTAACAAACAAACATACCCAATAATATTCCATTTATAGAATAGGGTCTAGGAGGGCATGATGAGAGCAAACCTTACCTCGATCTCAAGAGATCAAAATTTCATTTATTCTAATTTTTGAAAATATATCTGAATTCTGACACAGCACAATATTTGCTAGACAGAATTTTCTTTTTAAACCAAATGTGCTTTGGGTCACTGCAACTTGTCCTTTATAAAATGACCCATTTTGACATGACCCGATTTGACCATCAATGCCACCTTGTCACCACTAATTAAAACTAAGAACACAGATACATTCTCTACACGAGGAAGACGTCTAATTGAAGAGAAGAGAGGTTACAGTGATACCTGCAGCCACCCGCATGAGCTTCATGTGAGACCTTATGTTAAGCATTCAATCTCTTGCTCCAAATAATGCTCTCACAATTTCTTGGCCAATTGTTTCATTAGCTTGCTCTATCCAGCGTCATGCAACATGGAATTTTGAAATCACAAAAAATAATACATAATTAGGGAAAAAAAAGTGCTGTATATCATTTTGTGGACTACTTTCCCTGATTGATACATGCTGCAACTGTCAATGACACTTCTATATATTTATTTCCTAACGTTCATCTGCAAATTTGCTCAATAGTTTAAATTGTGATTGCCTCTGATAGCCTTTCCATGTATCTCATGACTTTTGGGGGTCAGACTTTTGCCAATTTTTAACAGCACCAACCATGGAAGGAGTGGACCTTCACTACCTGGTCTAGTAACTATAAGACTACTCGCAATGCTAAGACTGCATTTACTACATGCATCCTAGTCACCTCTCTCTCTTCCCTCTATACATACAGCGCATGTCAAGAAGGACGGATCCTCACGTGCGGCCTCTCCTGCATCCGGCTCCATTCCATCCGTCCTCCACGTCGGCGACGGGAGCCCTCTCGACGTGCGCAATGCGGACTGTCTAAATGAATTGTTCATTGTGGATGTTGTTATGTCGTGTACATTGTGGAATAAAATTTTAATGAAGTATTTTTAATATAAAAAGTTATTACTTTTAACAAACAAGTAAAGTGAAATTAACATGTGTCACACTTAACTATCTTATTCACTTATTTCTCTAGGTGTATTCTCTTTCATATTAAACAATTAAATTAAATACTAATAACTAATTATATTATTTACATATTTTTTAAATAATTGATAAATTTTTAATAAATTAAAAATGAGATATTTTAAGAAACAAATTTTAAAAATACATGTTCTATAAACCGGCAGAGTTTAGATTCAAATTCACGTCCTATGTCAACCATCCAGCCCTTAAAACAACCAAACTTTGCCAGAGGCATTTATAATTAAACGAGTATTAACTTTTGATGACCCCCTGAAAAAACATATCCAGAGGCATTTATAACAACAACAAGGATACCCAGTTAAAATCTCAGGGCATTTATTATTAAATGAATATTTTTATGACATTAGATAAAACAAAACCTATTCATAATTAAAAATGAATCAAAATTGGTTCCTCTCAACAACCTGCATAACGATTATTTGACGACTACAAAGGGAAGGTGTAAATTCTAAAATTCGTGAAGATCAACATGTGGGTTTGAGACGAATTTACAAGCAAATGAGCATATATTTGCAACTATTTAATACCCAAGATTGACTGATAAACCTGGTTAACAATGCTCAAGCAGATTAAGTTTGACCGTAATACATGTCGATAAGTAATAGAACACAAGCAGTGTCTCATGTAGATGTCTGGTGCAACATAAAACGTTCAGTCTCCGCTTGCACAACCCTTGCAACCGCAATGCACACACTCTATCACCTTTTCCTCCCTCAGATGCTTGGGAACTCTACAAACACACGTCGTCTGGAAGTTATGATCACGCGGTTGAATACATCTTAAACAGCAAAGTCGTTCATATCCAGGCTGAAATTCAAATCCAAAACATAAGAACGCGTTAAATACCATTGGAAGATAAAATGTTACAAGACTAGTGCCAAAGAGAGGGATAAACTATTCCTAATGAAGTATGGTATTGGTTTTAAACAACGTCTGACACACTAATGCCTTTTGATCCCAACGCGCATCTCATGTATAAACAAACAAACAAACTTACGCAGTATATTCCCACTCATCAGTAGGGTCTAGGGGGAAGGATTAAGACAAACCTTACCCCTATCACAATTAGAATAGAGAGGCTGATCCGAAGGAGTCCCCGGCTCAAAGTTATCGTTTGAAGTTAATCATTCCAAAGGCTTTAACGTTATTTTCACAAAATAAGTAAAATAACGTTAAAATTAGTTTAATTTTACTTTTGTCCCTTGAGAGCCACACACATATATATTATATACGTGCACCGCAAATGGGGCGTTGTGCATCTCATGTATGCAAGGTTAATATTTTAACTTGTTAACTTTCAAGCATTAAAATAAGATATTCTCATTTCTCATCATTTTAAGTGAGATTTGTTCAAGTGGTGGTCTAATTTGTTTAAATACTCAAACCTATAGCTAAATCGGTGGTCAGAGTTGTTCAATCCGATTTGAGAAAATCAAGCCATTGCAATCAACAGTCAAATTTGTTCAAACAATGATCAACCATACAAATCACTATATCATGCATAAGATTTCATCAAACCACATCATGTGATGTGCACATCATGATATCTCATCACCCATTGCGATCTCATGACAGCATCATGTGATGCGCGCATTAGGTGCTCCTGATGCATACATTTTAGAATCAAGGCTCAAGCATTCATATAATGATCAAGTGATCTAATGTGTAAAATTAGCTCACCTTCTTCCACTTGGCAATGATATTACGGTCAGCATACCCTTGATCCAAGCAAAACTCATACAACTCCTTTGAGATTTCTCTCCTACGATGGTAAAGATCAAAGATGTAGCGACTCTTCTGGTGTGCAAGTTTGAAGATAGGCCACAGGGCCTCACATTTTCTCTTTCCATCATGTGGATCATTCTCAGCTAAAAAATTATACAACAATCCTCTCATTAGCACAAATAAGAACTGAGCTCATTGGCGTACCCATGTAGCAAAGTGAGAGTGGCAGCCGGCCCCTTGAATTTTTTTTCCCAGTAGTATATATGTGTTAAAATTCTAACCAACCTCCTTAATATTTTGCAACCAAATTTGCATAATCACACTTGTGATGAGATTTTAAGTGATACATGTACTTGTTTTTTAGATAAAGGGTCACTTAAAAAAAGTCTCTATAGATAAAACAAACAAACAAACTTACCCAGTATATTCCCACTTTTCAGTAGGGTCTGGGAGGAAGGAGGGACACAAACCTTACCATATCCCAGTTATGGGATAGAGAGGCTGCTCTAAAGGAGTCCCCGGCTCAAAGTTATCGTTTGAAGTTAATCATCCCAACACTTTTAACGTTATTTTCACAAAATAAGTAAAATAACGTTAAAATTAGTGCAATTTTACTTTGGCCCCTTGAGGGCCCACACATATATACATTAAAAACCATGTAAATATAATGGATTCAAACAAGTAAGAATGATCAATAATATATTATATACATTAAAAGCTATGTAAATATAATGGATTCAAACAAGTAAGAATGATCAATAATATATTTGATGAGAAAATTACTAAAAATTATTCAATTAAACCATTTGTTTGGTTGCAATTCATTATAACTTTGAACAAAATTGATATTATTTAAAATGAATCATTGAAACACAAACTGATTTTGCATAAAACACATACTCACTTGCACCCATCCTGCCCCCATTTTGTCCGACACAAGAACTTTAGATGTATTGTATTTTTATTATGATTTTATACATAAAATTTAGTTTAATTGCCTTTTTTAACATGACTCGACCTAATTTGACGTAACTTGATCTGAAAATAAGAGAGAAAAACTTATCATATAACTATCCTTAAACAACTTTAAAAAAATTTTGACTGTCACCAAAAAAAATTATGGGTCCGCGAATGACTGAACTATAAAATTAAAAAAATAAAAAAAACCTTCTCTCATCTTTCCCTGTAATTCACGAAGAGTAGGTTCTATGAGTTCCCATCCCTCTGGGTATCTAACACGATTTGTCTTCACCTTAGGCATTCTTCTGGCTGCAATGATCAAAACAACTACGATAAATATTACCGATGTTTACATAGGTCTTCCATAGATCAATTACCTAATGTTTTAACATGATTTCAACATCGAATTCGATCCCAACCTTATCAAAACCCTAAAAACTGTGAAATTTAAGATTCGTTACCTTGATTATGCTCCGAATGTTGATTTAACGCTGACGATCTTTGCGTATGATGATCACCAACCAATCGCGAATGATTCAGTTCAACAGATATAACATCAAATCATTCTTTGGGAACAAAGAACCAAACATTGAGAGAGAATATGTTCTTAACACACTTTTATATCTTGGAACGTTTGCTTCTGAAATTTTTTTTAGCCAAACTACCTTCAATTGCTAAAGGATGCCCAAGCTGGCCACTAGTCCAGACGGACAGAGCCCCTAGCCCACCAGTCACCAATTTCCGGCAAAACCTGACCCAAGCACTCGCCCAAAGGCACAACGGTGAAAGGCCGGTAAAACCGGGTGGGATCAAGAATCGAACCCATGACTCGTACCTCCATCTAAAGAAATTGTTGCTTCTGAAATTAAACCCCTGGCTTACAAAACTAACAATTTCAAGTTTCAACCTTGGCCTCGACGGTGTTCAACTGTTCATGCTTCTTTTTAATGGTTTTTAGTTGAAATTCTAAATTAAACCATTTATAATGATTTTGAGTAGCAAAAAATAAAATTGAAGTGTTAAAATTAAAAAAAAAAACAAAACAAAACCCATTATCAACCGTTTAGTGTGATTTGATTTTATAATTTAAGTTTTTTGGGTTTTGGCTTTCTAATCTTGGGTTTTTTGAGTTTGTTAAAAAATAAAAATGAAATCAAACCTAAATGTTTTGTTGTTTGAGATTGTCTAATCATACTACAAGCCCAAAATGTAATTTTTTTATTGAACATCACATAAATCTATCAATCCTACACACAAGGTCCAACCTGGGTTTTTTACAACCAGATAAGGATGTCACAACATCAACCTTATTAGTTGTTTCAATGATTTATTTGTAATACGGGCATATAGTAAGCATACTCATGTGTATACAAGTTAAAAGCATGCATATGCATATATAAGCTCTTATACGGTATACAAGTTGAAAATGAAAATGTACATATACGAGCATATAAAATAGCTTGTAGCTAGGGTTGAACGTGTATTAAATTGGCTCGAGAATTACTTGATGGATTCATAAAAAGCTCAAATAAGGCAAGTCTAAACAAGTCTAAGTTCGAGCTTGAACCATGAAATATGACTTGTTTAGCTATCGAATCTTTTATTTACATTCTTAATTTAATCTAAAAACATATATTTATATAAAAATTTATGATAAAATAATAAAATCATCCTTATAAAAAGTATGATTATACACACACACATATATCAATAAAAATAAAATAAACAATTATATAATAAACAAGCCAATTCGAGCCGGTAATGGGAGTTCGAGCTTATAAAATAATGCTCTAAACTAGCCGAATTTGAACTTCTTTGAAATCAAAACGAGTCAAACTTAAGCCTTAGAAAATTCGGTTTCAATTCAACTCAGCTCATTCGCACTTCCATTAACAATGGTACCTTTTAAAAATAATAATAATCAAAATCAATCTAAAATTTAATAGAGAATGTACAGTTGGCCTAAAAAGTTATATTTTCAAATAAACGTGTTCATAATTCTTTAAATCAGATTTCAAGACACTATAAATTTTTGTTTCAAAATACAATAACAAGCTAGATATGTGATTAATTTCTTTAGAAAATAAATTATAAAAACAAATATTTATTCTCTCTATATAGTGAGTCTAATATTGATATTTTATTAATTTAATAATATATTAACATGTTACAAGATTACATATTATTACGTATTTACGTTTTAGTAGTATAAAGTGTTATATTCCTCACCGCATCATCATGAGCACTCCTCTAGTATAAAAGAATGAATGCTTCACTTTGGATTTATAATGTCCAAAAACTTTACATATATAGTTTAATTTTGTTATCAACATTTAATATAAAAATTTTAAAAGTCATTTGCGGTGCACGCATATAATGTATATATGTGTGGACCCTTAAGAAACAAAAGTAAAAGTGCACTAATTTTAACGTTATTTTAATTATTTTGTGAAAGTAACATTAAAATCATTGGAATGATCAACTTCAAACGATAACTTTGAGCCAGGGACTCTTTCGGAGCAGCCTCTCTATCCCAATTGGGATAGGGTAAGATGGTGGTTGTTGATATATATTGGTTATCATACGGAAGCATGTAACTATATTATAAGTCATGATATTAGAATCGGTGGAACTAGAGAGGTTCAAGAGGGTTTAGTAGTTCTCTAAAAGTCACCTGAATTTGTTAATTATTTATAATTTGTGAGTATATATAAATTAAGTTTTCTTTAAAAACGTCATGAGTTAAGAGTGTTGGGCATCTTTTAGTTGGTAGAAAAGACGATCTTATGTTGACCCTCATACCAGGAAGCTTTGGTTCAGTCACAGATCGAATATAAGGGGACATCGGCTAACAAGACAGTCTTATTTTTCTTGTAATTTCTAATATAATTGTGTATATCCACTAGCAAATGTGTATATCCATAGTGGCTAACAAGACAGTCTTATTTTTCTTGTAATTTCTAATATAATTATGTATATCCACTAGCAAATGAATACTAGCTTTACAAACTATATTTGTGATTTGTGAACGAAAATAATGAACAAACATACCCAATAAGATCCCACTATTTAGTAGAGTCTAGAATAGCTAGACGAAAGCAAATGTTACTCGTATCCCAATAAAACAAAAATACTACTTTTGTAGAGACACACTGTTCATATATGCTAGTGCAAACAAAGATGACATATCATCAAAACCTCTAAATACATCACCACAAACATTCTTTGCATATACTTTAGACACACAGCATCGTTTTAGACCTGACGATCAAGTCGCGTCACAAATGACATTTGTGCGAAAATTATATCAGATAACCAATTGAACAGTCCTATTGTCAAGCCATTATTGCACATTCAATCACAAGCACACTTCAAACACAAACTTAGAATTATCAACTTTCTTGTGAACCAACTTTCGTCCACCCGGATACTATGTACTGAATATGGTATAAATAAATACAATTTCTGTGTTCTTTATTCATTTATAAATAATAAAAAATAGATCAACGACTATATTTTCAATTTTTGTCCGACAATCGAAAATTGTCACCACTTACAACTATGTCTTGAAAGTATTGAAATGATATGGTCAATGTAGCAGAAAGTCACATTCCAGCTTTAAATATTCTTTAACTTCAATGTAACTACTTCACATTGTCCCCTCAATTTGCTGCCAGTTGAATAAAAAAGGGTTGTGATTTGTGAAGACAGCATATGAAAATAAAAGTTTCAAAAATAAACAGAAATCAATTATACCTGATGGCCTGCTAGTCACCCTGCTGCTAGATTTCAAGACAATCTTTATGTAACTAACAGTTGGATAGATATGAACAATAAATCAACCCTACTAATCAAATTGGATCAAAATTTCAATAAAAAACAAAAGTACAAAACTATAATGGGAACAAACCCGTATTCAAGTAAATGAATTTATGGTTCGGGATCTGGTTCCAATTTGGGGACAATTGCTGACTTCAGCTCTAGATGGGAAATCCTAACAGCACCTATAAGCCGCTCTGGCAACTCGTCAGTTGTGTTTGCCTGACAAAGAAAAAAGGAAGACATGTTGAGCAAGTTAAATGTGTGGTGGGCCATGTCCCAATCAAGATTAATTCCAAGAAGATATATAGTATATATAGGGGCACATTTGATACCTAACCGATTCCAATTATAGAAACCATAAGAGCCACATTATGCACTTGAAAATAGTGCTTGGCAGATAAAATGGGAGCCCAACAGAGATTTGAGTAAGCAGTTACATAACCACCTTATGTATTACAATTTAGAAGCATAGCAAATAGTAAAAGTACATTATGTGAGATTACTGTACTAAAATTTGGTTCTGCATTGAACAACCCTCTATATATACACGCACACACACACATAGGGATGTATACAAAATGAGATCAACAAATTGTTTAGAACCTGAATGATTCAGCCACATGATTTAAAGTAAATAAAGCAATTTCCTTTTACTTTAAGGAAGTTATTTTTATGCCTTTTGAATCATGTGGATATAAATGGTTTACAACTAATATATATATATATATATATATATATATATATATTTGAATATATATATATTCAAATGAGAATAAAAAAAAATGTTGACAGCCATTATATACCACATGATTTAAGAAAAACTTAACTACACTCAAGAGTTTTATCTATATATATAGGGGATGATTCCTAAGAAAACCATCATTTTGGAGAAAATCAAGAAAACTAATCACAATCATTAGCAATTAATTTTTTTTTCATTTTTTTCATTTTTATTTTCTATTATTATAAGGTAAGAAATGTATAAAAAAGAAAAAAAATTTAAAAAAAAATATGTATTTCATGTTATAACATACATGTAAGTATCTTTATGAAAATTTTATTTTTCATTATAACATTTTTAACCTTATAATAAAAATTATGAAAAAAATTTTTAAAAATTTATTGGTAAGTATGAGTTTTATTAGTTTTCTCTAAAATGAGGAGATATAAATATACACACACACATATATAGGGATTGTATCATATAGTAATCAAGCTTTAAAAAGTTAACCCTTAAACCCATTTCTAGCTACCAATTTTAAATATTGAAAAAAAATATGGTCCATATTGATTCACACAATTTAATCCATTTTCTCATTTACAACATAAATAATATGCCAATTGCCAATTATGACTGAAAAATATTTAATCCTGTTTTGATAAAGTTATTTAGGAGGTTTTTATGAATTTGAATACTCTTGAGATGGCATTCAATAATTCAATCTATCTGACCCATTTTATTTTTGGTTTAATGACATAATCCTTGGTATATATGTATTTGATAAACATACCTGTACAAGGAAAGCCATGTCAACCACAAGGCTAGTAATAACACCAACTACAAGACCCAGAACACCATTAGCCACAGTAGAAGAGCCAATGTCAACATCAACCTGCCAAGAAAGAAAAATGAAGTAAAAAATAAGACAAATTCTCAACTAATTATATAGCAGATTCCTTGAACATGTGCATAAGCATAACAAAGAGATAAAAGATAATTACTTCTAAGTAATTGGCACCACGGATATAGTTGCAGTCAACCGCTTTTCCCAAAAGACAAGGGGTGCTTCCAACACTCTGCCTCACTATCCAGGATCCCTACCATATTCATTAGTGTCGTGTCAAAAACAGAACACATGATAGCAAATGTGTCAATTTTTGGGCGGGTTGGGTAACTATGGTCAAAAGGGGTTCAAGCTGAAACAGATCACTTTTAAGGACAGGTCTAAACGAGTTACAAAATTGATTAAACTATGGGGGATGGGGATACCTTGGGGACCGATGGTATGAGTTTCATCCTGCTATTGCGGAACTCATCATCACCATCAACAAACCTTTGCAACAGAGAGCCACTTGCTAATTCCTTGCTCACAAAATAGAAAACCATGCTGTAGTTGGTTGAACCAGGTACCTTCAGTAGTAGAATGCTATCATTTTACCAAAACATCTTAAGAATTATCAAAATATTGACATATTATGACAGCTTACTTGAAGATTGAACACCAAACAAAAATGTCCTTTTTGAGAAGCAACCTATATAGAAATGACAATGATTGTAAGAATAAAACCCATACAATAACATTACTGTCAAAACAAACATTAAAATTTGTGTGTGTACAAATTTCAGAAATTTGATTTTAATTGTATTAAGTAAATATTCTAGGACAAGTACAAAGATGTTTTTCAAAACTTTAATAATTAGAAAGCAACACCTTTTAACAAAAAAGAATGAAAACTCAAGTGACCCTTAGAACATAAATCTTTAGTTTGGACAAATTTTCCTTTTGCTAGATACAGAAATAGAAGTTGCTATGGCATTAAAATAATAGCCAATTGCAATTATATTCTAAATTAGTAAATTGTACAAATTATACAAGGATAAAGCATATGAGCCATTAAATTGGAATTGACAATCTAGGTACTGTGAATAGCAATCTCTATTTCAAATTTTCAATTTGCATAAATTGTAACTCGTAAGATTGAAAGGTCATAATGTCATATATATACACGACGATAGGAATACTATGATAAGCTTGATTAATCCAAAACCGCCTAATTTATTTTGGCATGATTTAGGGAAACACGCGAAAAACGTGAACATTATTTGACAACCCCCTTAGCCTTTTGATTTAATCCCAAACTGGCAAACTTAGAACCAAAATTCAACAACAAACAACAAACATACCCAGTGAAAATCCCACTTTTAAGTAGGGTCTGGAGAGGGTGAGATGAACACAAACCTTACCCCTACCCAAAAGTTGGGTAGAGAGGTTGCTTCAGAGGAGACCCCCGGCTCAAGATTTCATTTTTGATTTTTTTTTATTATTATTATTTTTTCGACATAAAAAGGCATATAGTACAGACGGGGTATATATAAGCCAAGCAAAGCATGCATATGAAAAAAGCAATATACCAACAAAGCAGACTACCCTAGAGCAATAACCACGCATAGCAGATTATATCAACAATCAAGAGTCATAAGTATCTTCGACATACACCACATACATGAGCATAGAACACAAAAGGCAAACATAGCAATATGTCAAACAAATATTCCTAAAAAACTAGCAGTTTCTAACATGTATCCTAAGTAACTAGTAGTCCTTAACCTTTATTCTACGTCTCCAAGAAATCCTATCACTGATCATGTCCTCCGAAAGGTTCAAAGCTAACAGATCCTGGCGAATCTGCTCATCCCATGTCAACCTAGGTCTTCCCCTGTACCCCCTCCCGTCCACGCTTAAGTTCTCTACTCTTCGAACCGGAGCAAACTCGTCTCTTCGCCTCACATGACCGAACCATCTCAATCTTCCTTCCCTTACTTTGTCTGAGATGCACGCTACCCCCGGTCTTCCCCTGATGGTTTGTTCCTTATTCGGTCAAGTCTTGTGTGGCCACACATCCATCTTAGCATCCTCATCTCTGCCGTTTCTAGCTTCCTCTCTTGAGCCTTTTTGATTGGCCAACAATCACTTCCATACAACATGGCCGGTCTAACTGCTACTATATAGAATTTGCCCTTTAATTTCTCTGGAAACCTCTTGTCACATAATATGCTTGTAGCTGCCCTCCACCTGCTCCAACCTGCCTGAACACGATGAGCTACGTCGCAATCAATATCTCCATCACTCTGAACAAAAGATCCTAGATATTTAAACTTTGTTGTCTGTGGCACCTCTTGTCCTCCAATATTCACTTGATGGCCTTCTTCTACCCCGTCGTTGGTCCCACTGAAGTTACAACAAAGGTACTCCATTTTTGACCTACTGATGCGTAGTCCTTTACTCTCTAAGGCCAATTGCCATTCTTCTAACCTTGCATTTAGGTCCTCTTTTGTTTCTGCCACCAGCACAATATCATCTGCAAACAGCATGCACCATGGAATGTCTTCTTCAATAGATTTTGACAGCTCATCTAGAATAACTGCAAAAAGAAACGGGCTTAGTGCCGAACCTTGGTGTAGTCCCACGTCTACAGAAAAGAAGTCTGTGTCGACCACTGGAACTCTAACACTCGTTTTAGCACTTGCATACGTATCCCTTATCATCTCTATATATCTCCAAGGAATACCTCTACTTTGAAGACTATCCCAGATTAGGCGACGTGGTACGCTATCGTACGCCTTCTCTAAATCGATGAAGACCATATGTAAATCTCTCTTTTTTTCTCTGTATTTCTCCATAAGCCTCCTCAGAATATGTATTGCTTCTGTGGTCGATCTCCCCGGCATGAATCCAAATTGATTCGCAGTTACCTGAGTTTCTCTTCTCAGTCTGGTCTCTATCACTCTTTCCCAAAGTTTCATAGTATGACTCAAAAGTTTAATTCCCCTATAGTTTTCGCAACTCTGGGCATCTCCCTTCTTCTTATATAGGGGTACTAAGACGCTACTTCTCCACTGATATGGCATCTTACCAGTTTTGAATATCTTATTGAACAGCGCTGTCAACCATGTAAGTCCTTCGTCTTCTAGGCATTTCCACGCTTCGATAGGAATATTGTCTGGTCCCACTGCTTTCGCCCTTCCCATCCTCTTAAGAGCTCTCTGTACTTCGTCCCGAGTTATTCGTCTACAGTAGCAGTTGTTTGTCGATTCTCCTCTGATCATGGAGTAGTCCCTGCCTTTCGTATCACCGTTGTTGAATAAGTCACTAAAATACGTTTGCCACCTTTTCCTTATGTCATTCTCCTTCACCAGGACCCGGCCGTCCTCACTCTTTATGAATTTAACCACTCCTATGTCTTGCCTCCTTCGATCCCTTGCTTTGGCAATCTTAAACATGTCATGTTCTCCTTCCTTCGTTTCGAGACGATTATACATCTCCATGTACGCTTTATTTTTAGCTTCAGTGACTGACTTCTTTGCCTCTCTTCTCGCATCCTTGTATTTTGTCCTTAAGTTTTCCTTTTCCACGTCTGTCGTGCATGTGACCAACTCCCTGAACCTCTGTTGTTTTGCTCGAACCTTTTGTTGCACTTCATCGTTCCACCATCACGCCTCCCTCTGGCCGCCTCCGTTCCCAGTTGTCATCCCCAAAGTCTCTCTTGCTGCTCTTTTCACATTGTCCGCCATTGCCTCCCACATTGCGTTAGCGTCTTCGTACTGCACGCTATCCCTTCCAGCTATAACCTTGTCCTTGAATATCTGGACGTTATCTCCTTTTAGACTGCCCCATCTAATCCTAGGTTTATCTTTTCTCCCATCCATCAGCTTCTTTTTCATGGCAATATCTGTCACTAACAGCTTGTGTTGTGATGCCGCCGTTTCCCTTGGGAAGACTTTACAATCCAACCACGTGCTACGCTCTCGTCTTCGCATCAAGAGGTAATCAATATGTGTGTCTCGTCCTCCACTGCTTAACGTGATCAGGTGCGAATCCTTTTTCTTAAAGATGAGTTTATGATTCCTAGATCATGGGCCATTGCAAAGTCTAGTAGACTATTGCCACTCTCGTTTCTGGACCCGAAACCAAAGCCTCCATGTATGGATGAGAAACCATCATTTTCCTTTCCAATATGACCGTTGAAGTCACCTCCAATACAGACTTTCTCGTCATTTGGTATGTTTCTCATGACTTCGTCCATACAATCCCAAAACCTTCTTTTCTCATCCTCCCCTAGCCCAACGTGTGGTGCGTAGGCGCTCACCACTGCTACCACTTCCACACCTAGCACCATTCTCAGCACCATAATTCTGTCATTGTACCTTCTCACCTCGACCACCGTCTGTTGAAGCTCTCTAGCGACTAAAAACCCCACTCCATTTTTTGCTCCATCTGGTCCTGAGTACCACAATTTGTACCCATTGTACTCCCCTCCTCTCTTCCCCTTCCACCTTGTTTCTTGAACGCAAGCTACTTGCACTCTACGTCTTCGTAATACATCCACCAACTCCAACAGCTTTCCGGTGAGTGTTCCTATGTTCCACGACCCTACACGCAAGCGGTGTCCCCCATTTAACCCCCTACCCACACCTCCCCTCCTAGGACACGATCTCAAGGAAGCATACTGAACCCTGCTATCTATACTGTCAAATCAGGCACACCACAAATCAAAGAGGCTAAGTGTATGCAAAAATGAAACAGGGAGCAGAAAAGAACACAATGATCAGCAGATACCGCACACAGTCCACAAAACAAACCAAGCATCATTAATTGTACTTGTTAATTTTAGAATTTTCATGTGGAAAAAACCTACCTGGGCAGCACAACCTGGGCGTCTAGCAACATGGTCCATTCGTTTGGTGTCTTTAAACCAGTCAACAGCAACAAGATCCATGAGAGGTTTGCCTCCAGGCATCTTTAGTCACATTAAAACAAGAAAAGAGTTAAAAGAAAAATGAGCTAGTAGATAAAAAATAAATAAATACTAAAATTACAAAAATGTAAGGGAATAAATGGTAACAGACCTTCGATTTATCATAGCAAAAACGTTTACTACGAAGTTTAAAGTTGTTTCCATCAGATATTTTCCAACAGTCACGACTGTTTTCATTATCATCACGCCGAAGATTACCCGAGAAGCAAGACAAATCAATTTCAACAACAGGTTCTTCTTCAAAGGCTTCTATATGTAAGTTGTATTATAAGTAAAATTCAAAAACTATAACTTTTAAAAAAACATGTTAACCTACCAACCCGCCTGGTCTCGTGCTCAATGATATATGCCTGAAAATGTTCAAAAACAAAATAGGAAAAAATTAAGTTAAAATAAAAAAATTAAAATTATACAAATTTATACCAACCTCTTCATCAGGTATTGGGAATTCTTCATCTTCATCCGAGTATTCATCCATCAATTTTGCCACATTATCAAGAGACTGAGTTCGATTATGAACAGAAGTTAAGTTTATCTTTTGTGATTTCTTTGTAGGAACAGACGATGCCATATTAACCATGACAGGAATTCTTGGGGGAGCAGTCCTTTCATCAGTTTGTGCAAAATATTCCCGTAGTCCTATAATAAAAAAAAATAAAAAATAAAATAAAAACAAGGCAAAATAAAGCACTAATTCATTCTAAGGATGCAATTTACTTGTTTACATAATAAACTGCAACTCACCAGCAACACTATTTAACATTTGTAGCAGGCAATGTTGCTGAAATGAAGAAACATATCCCACTCCCCATCCTTTTAGATCAATTTGCATAAGATGCTGGACCTGTGATCTGGGACGTCCACTTCGGGGTTTTAAAGGGGAAATATTGAACCCTCCACCTAAATTATAACATTATAATTGTAAGTATGACATATCTGAAATATTTACTTACTAATTACTATATTTATAGGGAAAAAGCTTACTTTCAATATGAGCGCGCACGTATCCTGGTTGTGGACCACAATTCTCATGCTCTCTAGAGCAAAAAAGTACAACTGTAGATAACAAATAAACCTTAACATTTAAAAACTAACAAACCATACATATTAAGCAATGAGTTTTAATATATGCATGCACTCACCATAACTCCCATCATCATTTCGACGCCAATACCGCACATAACAAAGGTCACGTGGCCACACAAATCTGCAACGGAAACCAAACATCAATTGTTATTTTGAACCTCTAATAGTTAGAATTGACCTTTAACTTTTAGTGTTACTGGATCAAATAGCCTTAATGATATTTATTACTTAGATAGAAACAAGGGAAAGAAAAGAAAGAAAAGAAAGAACAGAACAAAAATTTTTTTCCTTCTTGTATATAGTATATAAGAGGTGCCAGAAAGCAATCAACGGTCAAAAAATATAGGATCCAAATACGGAACATGTGTATGTGCATCTTATGCAATCTATTATCCCAAAAACACACACGCTAAGAAGAAGCAGCAGAAGAAGAATGTATTACGTGGGGAACCAATCCAACTGAAGCCTGTGATAAAGAATTGCTGTATGTCCATCCACCTCCTCAACCAAGCTACCATCTTGAAAACTACAATCCCACCTGCACATGAAATGAATGCAATATAGCAATGTTAAATTAACATGGGACCAGCAATAAAACGTAAAATTTGAGTGCAGAAAAAAAAATGGAAAAGAAAATAGTATCATATAGAATTATGAATCTCGAAGCGCATAATAGATATTTACTCAGATCGTGTTCCATCCATGCTCATTACAAGCTCAAATATTTCTTCACAGCTAGCTTCCACAACACCAACAGCCTTCATAGCCCTACTACAGCTCTTTGGCTGCAATGGCAAACAAAAAACATGTAAATATCTATGCTGATAATTGTGTAAAAACTAGATTATGCTAAAAGTGGTTGGATAAATTAAAAAAAACTTCGTACGAGGAAGTCAACTTCAAGAAGCTCTTCAAAGATACGAAGTCCTGCGTCAATTTTAACAAAATAAAAATAATTAACAATTCGGATTTCCCATTATAGCCAATACTTAAGATCCAAATTTCTTCAAAGATAATATAAAGCACCATTTTGGCATTGAAGAAGTCGCCAATGTTTTCTTGAAAATGCTTGATTGTTAGTATTCTGGCTTGCTAATGTTGAACTTTCTTGGGTCCAATCCAATATAGATTCAGGAGGGCCTACCAAAAAATATTAAACAGACTAATAAAGGTGACAAAAACAAGAAAAATATAGCCAGCTACAGCTAACAGATGAAATCAATCACCATTCCCAATGGTTGTTCTTCGCATCAAACTTGGACGTGATGAATCTTCTTCATCTTCAGCTGCACTGTACCTTCAAATCAAAAAGTGATTAAAGAAATAAACAAAATATCAAAAACTTTGAAGCAAAAAAATAATTAATAAAGTGCAAGTTACATATGACTACACTTACTGGCTTTCTTGATCTGATGAGGAAGCATTCCTTCCACTATCCATCCCAGATTTGTATTCAAAATAATGGTATTTATTCCCATTGGCAACTAGTGACTCCTGATGCTGCTAATTGCTGAGAAGTTGTTAGCATTCAAACAAAAACAGGTAAAAGATTACAGACATTTGACAAGATAAGCAAAGATGTACCTGGTCAATAACAGACTCAATTTTTTCTTTCCATATAAGTGCCTCCTGGATGTTGAAAGCTGCCATCTAAAACAGCAAGGAAAATAAAATAAAATTTGAGTTATATGTATTAATATTTAATAGCACAACTCTAGGACCAACAGAATACCATACAGCATATGTCATCCTTCAAGAGAAGATAAAAACCAAAACATGTCAAGTGGCAAAATATCAAGTATTCAGAACTAATTAAAGTGATACAGAATGAGAAGAAGAAAAAGATGGAGAGAACACATAAGTTATTCCATCTCTCCCATGCATATTATAACCGAGTCATAAAAACACACCCAATTGAATTGATTGAGAAAGAAAGTAAAGATAATGTACCGTAATGCGATTGTATTTCTCCTTCTTGTTGTAAACTGATAATACATACACCATCTGTTGCAAAGAAAATAAGTGAAGTAGCATCAACACAATATGCAACCAGCAGAAAGAAAGCTTTTCATTCTCCAACAATTAAAGATAGTGTAAAAACATAGATTGTTATCTCATTATGCCAGTAATGACTTAACTTAAACAAATTTCAGCAGAGAATGTATACCAACAATATCCTATGGATTTTAAAAGAGGTCAGCAAAGAAGTCATACATGTGTCATGTGTGCATTTGTTTATGTATGCATGACCTTGATGACAATAGATAATGCATGTGTGTGAACTTTGACCAAAATTCCACATGTTTAGGAAAAAAAAAAAGTATATTTCTTCCATACTACGATTCACAGTATTTTTAAATTATGATCCACTAGGCTTGAATTGTGATTAAAACTCTGCATGCTGAAATAAATTACAAGGAAACCCAAAAACATTCTGTATGTAAGTTCTGATCATAATAAATATATTTTTGTCTTTTCTGAGCATGTAAATTTTAAGTCACAATTTGCAAAAACCAATACATGTGACAAAATTAAAGTAGAAAAAGGCATATGGTCACTATTGATGCATAAATATCAGCCAAAACCAATTTCACAGATATCAGTAGTTGACCTCATATTGTTTGATTTTCAAGTCATATGGACCAGAGAAGTAATAAGTGCATTATTAAGGGTTTAGATCATACACTTTCAAATACCAAACAAAGTATAAATTGTAAACATGCAACAAAATTGTTTAGGAGAAACTCACATGTCCATGTTGAGTTTTCAAACCCCGATCCTCCACTCTACAGTTGCCATCAATAACAAGAGTTTTGATTGGAACCTAATGGAAAACAAAGCACACATAGATACACACCTATTAAAGCTGTCACAGATTAAAAAAAACTAAAACTAAAATTCATCTTAATTGTTCTTGCATATGTGCTTTAAATAAAAATCAGTGTTGCTTATATCTAAAATTAATGTGAATATCAGCCACAATTATAGAGGCAATCACTAATCAATGCAAAATTAAAATTGATAATTGACAATTACCACATTGTCCTGAGGCTTCCTCTTGTAATAAGCAAGCAATCTGGACTCTAGGACAAAATATCTCATATGCATGAAAGATCTCCCAATCTTCCTCCTCCCATACCGCACCATCCATCCATCATATACTACTTTCGAATTCGACATCTCAATATCCTCTACGGTTCTTCCGTTATCAACAAATCAAGAACTAACCACTCATCACCATTAAACCCTAAAACCAATCAATCAATTAAAAATCACAAACCTAAACCCCAAATTTCAAAAATCCAAACTCAATCCGTCAATCGTCTATCAATTCACTTCAAGAAAGAGAATCTACGATACCGATCGGGCCAATCTGAACTTCACCGATTCGCTTGCCGAAATTGAACTGCAGAATCAAAAGTAAACTGGAAATAAACAAAATACATGCATGTATATGGTCTTTACAGTAGGTTACATAAGAACGAACTGTATCGATGTGAGGTATAAGGAAAGAAGGTGAACTTACGATCTATGAGTTTGTGGTTAGAGTTGAGGATGTCGGCCGGCAAGTGGTTTTGACGCCGGCGGTATTGTAGAGAGAGAATCAGAACGGTGGGATCATCGACGGCAGGCTAATTATGACTAAATTGAAAATTTTATTACTAAAATTTGAAAGATTTGAGGTGGGAGGAGGTAGGCCAACTGGAATCCTTGAATCCTCGATCAACAATGGTTTTTTGTTAGTCGTTAAGTTATCACAGTATAATAATAAGAGTAAATATCAACATGGATTGGTCCATTTGGTAGAGGCTTGTCTCTTAAAATGAGAGGTCATGGGTTCAATTCCATACAAATGTGTAATTATGGTGTAATTTAGATGGAGAGTAAGTTTAGTCGTTCAAAAAAATAATAATAAGAGTAAACTACTTATATGGTCTCAAACTTTACACATTTATAAGTCGTATAGTATAGTCCTTATGTGAGGGTAATTTGGTGACCTAAGGAACATATATGTTACAAAATACAAATGTCTAAAATTTGGGATCATATAGGTAATTTATGAAACTTAAGGATCAAAAGTAAAATATTAGCAAATCACATGAACTATATCGGTAATTTACTCTAATAATAATTGTGAACATGGCATTTCTCGCAGACAGAGGTGTTTAACGGTTCGGTTTATGATTTAAATTCTTTGTTTGGTTCGGTTTAAATGATTTTAAAAAAATTTTGTAGTCTAACTGAAAACTGAACCAACCATGTTAGAAATCAAGTCATTCGAACATAATTTAATCGGTTCGGTGTCGGTTAAAACCGAAGTTAACCTCATAAACCGATTAAAACTCACTCAATAAACCAAATTCAACTTTACATATTAATATAAAAATAATAAATTTATATCTAAATTTGGTTTAACCGGTTAAGTGAACAAACCAAATGCAAAAAATATATGGGACCAAAAACCGAAACCACAATTCAATTTTGTTTTTTTGATTTACGAATACAGTTTGGTTTCGATTTAAACGGTTTTTGTTTTTTTGAACAATTTGTATTAGTTTGTTATATTAAACATCTATATATAAATGTGTATATGTGTATGAACTCAAGGTATTGCGAATTTGCAAACATTATTGTGATCTATATATAATTGTAGTGGGTCAAGTAAGTGAGATGGTAAGGTGTAAGGTTTCATATGTATTTTGATGCTGTTTATTGATATATTGTAAAATTAGAAATGGTTCAAGTTTATAATTTAATTGACGAGGGAATTTTGTTTGTGTTTGATATAGTTGAACTGTTGAAGAGCATGAATATTTGAAATTTTTATGATATGTAGGAATCATCAAAAGGGATTATATATATATATATATATATATAGTATAAGGTTTGGCTAAAAAGTTTTAAAACCATGAGAAGCGTGAGAAGAGATCTTAACCATTAGATCAATTGGTTTTATGGTTGAGATTAATTTAGTGGTATTTTCGTAAATAGTTATAAGTTAAAACCATCAGTAGGGGTAGAATGGGAAGATATAGCCAAAAACATGCACATGCAAGTCACATGCATTTTCCTCTATCTTTTTTAAACGTTCATAACTTTTTTATACGTTAGTATTTTTTTTTAAAAATTACACCATAAAATCAAGCAACTTTTTATCTTTCTAATGAGTATAATATTAGTATATTTTTTAAAATTAAAATAACAACCTAAAATGAGTTTCACGAACCATATGTTTATGGTGTTTTTCCAATATATACGAAATTGATCTTTTATGGTGTTTTTTACACATATGTATGTTTTATGGTGTTTTCAAAGATATTTTTATGGTGTTTATGATGTTAACATTTTATGTTATTTTTTGGTGTTTGCGTATTAATAAAACTAAAAGAGAACATTTTTTGGTGTTTTTGAAAACGAAAAACACCATAAACACCTAAGTTTGTACGTGGTGTTTTTAACTAAGTTTATGATGTTTTTTCGAGATATTTTATTGTTTATGTCGTTTTTTCAAGATATGTTATTGTGTTTATGGTGTTAACATTTTATGGTGTTTTTGTGTTCGGATATTCATGAAACTAAGACCAGACATTTTTATGGTGTTTTTGAATACTAAAAACACCATAAATCGCTATATTTCATAAACATTTGAAAAACACCATAACAAAAAATCCTGTTTCATAAACATTTTATATATGACGTTTTAAACTTAAATGTGTAAAAACACAAAGTTTAGAACGAAACGTTTTTTAGTTTTCAAAAACGCTATAAAACACGATGTATAAAATTATACAGTCCAAAAACACCATGAATAAAATTACAGTTTAAAAACACCATAAATAAAAATTACAGTTCAAAAACATCATAAATAAAATTACAATTCAAAAACACCATAAAATGTTTGTGAAAATTACACAGTACAGAAACACTATAAAACGTCATGTGTAAATGAGGCAATTAAAAAACGTTGTGTTTTGTTTATGTTCAAAACACCATAAAACGTCTAGTTTCACAAATAATATGAAAACACCATAAAAACGCACAAGTTTCAAGAACAATCAGGTTTGTTCTTTTTCTGTTGTTAAATATAACAATATTATACTCTTTAGAAAGGTAAAGAAATTTGTGATTTTATGGTGTAATTTTTTTTAAAAAAATTTAACGTATAAAATAGTTACATACGTTTAAAAAATTTGGTGGAATTAACATGTGACTTGCATGTGCAGCCTCCATTTATGTGTTGACGTTTATACCCTTTACCCTAAAATACACGTGTCACATTATCGTGGCTTCTCACACTTCTCATGGTTTTTGCCTTCTTAGAATATCCTTCCCCTATATATATATATATATATATATATATATATATATATATATTCTTGAACTGCAAACGTCCTGTCACTCGGGATCACCTTGGCAAATAGATGATCCTTCCGTCCGAATAACAGAGCGTGGTGACCTGATCCATCTGCCCAGGAGGAAACCTACAACTAGGAAAACCCCATGGCTCAACCCAGAGCAATATTTGTTCTAGGTGAGATTCCAACCCAAAACCTCTTAATAAGAGAAGTCAAGAGACTACCACTATACTATAAGCCTTTTGGTATCAAAAAGGATTATATAATATGTTAATTTGACTTAAGAAACAATGTGTGTTTACTCAAGTTGTTATTTTTAGTACTTAAGATATGAAATTAAAGGTGATTTGTTACAATGTGGAGAAATGCTATCGACAAACATTACTTTTTGTTGGTCACCTAGATTTTGAGGATGAACTTTGACAACAACTTTGAATGGCATTAGACAAATAGACATGATCATTATAAATACAAGAGACCTAGTTGAAATCTTTATGTTGTTAATTGATTATATTCTAAAATCTTGATGTTTGATATTGATTAAAATGTTAAGTGTATCATGGCCAATAAAGCGTATATTAGATAATTTGTTGTCCTGCGAATTCAGCCTACTGGTTGAGGTTTCACCTTATGACCGAGAGGTCATGGGTTCGAGCCATGTCAGGAGCGATTTAAAGGACATTCAGGTGATGGAAGGAATATTTAGCTTAATCTCGGGTTCTGAACCAATGTGGGGTGAGGGTTTACCCATTCCATGAGGTTTCCACGCATCTGGTGTGGTCACGTCTTACCTATGCCCGATGGGTCCTGTCAAGACAACATGCGTGATATACAAGATCGTCGCCGTTAAAAAAAATACAATTTGTTATAAAAAGAGGACTTATCTCAAGCTTTTTGTATGTCACACCAATGTTACCTCACACCATGAGGTTCCCACGCATCTGGTGTGGTCACGTCTTACCTATGTCCGATGGGTCCTGTCAAGACAGCATGCATGATATACAAGATCGTCGCCGTTCAAAAAAAATACAATTTGTTATAAAAAGAGGACTTATCTCAAGCTTTTTATATGTCACACCAATGTTACATTAAATTTTATTTTATTTTTTAGATTCTTCGTTTTCTTTAATTTCAGAGAATACATTCCCAATTTTCTCATATGGCACACCACTTTTCGACTTTAATATATTTTTATATTTTCATAGTTAGATTAAATATGAAACAAGATATAAAACTAAAAATAAATTTATAATAATTATAAAAATACAACTAAAAGCAATAATGTTAAAAAATAATAAAAAAGATAAAATATAGAGGTTCAATTGGTTAGTTTTGGTACAAATATTTCGTATGCTTGATAAGATCTAAACGAAGGCTGATAAGGACCATTTGTGATTATAAATACAAAATTATATTAGAATCCAATAGTTCAATTGTTCATTGTTTGAAGTATCCTCTATGTATTCGTGAGATTCCGACATACTATTTCATTTTCAAATCATGATGTGTAGTATGATACATGTGTAAATGATTTCTTTAATCATTTGCGGGTGAAACGTCTTCACTGGCTATTGAAGTATTTATCATTTACCTCTTAGGACCTCGAAAACTTGTTTAATATTAAGTATTTTTGAATCGTTGTCATTTATGAAAGCTCTAAGGTGGGAACAATAAACTTTTATTTATTGTCGCCTCGTTAGAATTTATTCCATCGACAAAATAGTATCCAAATTTGTATTGGGCTGTGTTCACCACAAAAGAAAACTTTGAAGCAGTTTCATTCACAATACTAGTGAACAAATGTGAACCATCCTAGGCATCAATGTCACACCCTGGGCTCTCAAGGACCCGGACGTTGCGACTATATTGGTTTCATGAATACATGTCAGTCAGAGTTTATTATTCTTTTTAAACGGAAGCATTGTTTCATGAATTTCATAATCATACTTAGCGGAAATCATTATTTTACATTTTTCATAATTTTGTAAACAATTCATATGCACAGATATGAAAACTGCATTTCAGAACTTGCAATTATCTTTTCAGGATTTAAAAGAAAACTTTCATACTTATTTCATAATAAAACCGGATTTACATAAACATATATTTACACATCGTTTTCAAATGTTCCGGTTTATTCGGACTTGGATATAATTGTCACTAGT
Organism: Mikania micrantha; assembly: GCA_009363875.1. Taxonomy (NCBI): domain Eukaryota; kingdom Viridiplantae; phylum Streptophyta; class Magnoliopsida; order Asterales; family Asteraceae; genus Mikania; species Mikania micrantha. The sequence goes on from CM018683.1 coordinate 15,167,706, forward strand.
TAGAAACTATAGCGTTGGGCGTCTTATGTTTTGTTCCCTCCAACCCACAACTGGTCACTAGGTAGGTTGCCTTCAGAGTGCTCTTATGTGTAACCTTCAACGCACCTGTACCTGCCACGTATGAGAATTTCACACATATGCAGATACAATTTGTAAATCATAAGTATACTAATAGCCTAAATGTTAGTCACGTAGTATCCCTTTATGCGTCAAAGTTTAAACATATCATGCTCAAAAATTCATTTATATTTAAAAACAACTTAAACGTATTCACCTGAATTTTTGGTTTGCTGGGTGACAACTTATAACTTTTAAAATTTGGTCAACGTTTCTGCTTACAATTATTTTGCAAAGACGATTCAAGATGTTGTTTATTTTATGTACATAAAATGAACGAAAATTTCAATATATTATTTATATACATAGGGTTGGATCTTAACTCTGAGCCTATAAGTAAATATTTTATGAAACCTTAAATTTATGAGTTTAACTAAAAAGTCAGATTATGTATCTAAACGAGCCAGCTTCTTAAATCTTGACTTTTTATACTGATCAGCATCCTCTAGCGTTAATAGCTCCTAGTTTCCTTCTCAAATGTGTGTATTTGTGTGATTTGTAATTATGATGAATTTGTGAGTTTATATAGACGAATAAAAACGTGATGCCAAAAAAATTATAGATACAGGCTTTCTACATATGATACTGTTAAATCAAATGAATCATCCAAATTCTAATTTGACTCCTCAAAATTCTTGCACGTAAGCTTCTGCTTTCTACATATGATACTGTTAAATCGAATGAATCATCCAAATTCTAATTTGACTCCTCAAAATTCTTGCACGTAAGCTTCTGTTCAATTCTTTCAATTCACATTTGAATGTAAAATTTATATTATTTTATTGTTATAATTAATTTAGCTCAAATTTGGTTTTTGCTTATAACTTTTAAAGTTTAATATTTTATACAATTATAAAAATACTGTTACGATCTCCTTATTTTTCTCTACGTTTTGACCAAAGTGTCGTTAAAAACGAAACAAGCTCAATTATAATATATTTTATTAATTTTAGACGGCATCTTACAATATTAAATAACCGAATAAGTAAGTTAACATTTATTCGTGACTTACCAGCATGTAAGTATTACATATATATAAATAAATAACATAGGTATTTAAAATTATAATATCAAATAATATGCTTTTATAAAAATAAATATGCATGCGTCACGATCAACGTCATTGTTGGATACCTTGAATCCAAAAAATGCATCAAATTCTGACCCACTATTTCAAGCATTTTCATTGGATGTTTATGGTCACTCACGGGCCTTTTGTATTTCATTGGACAATTTTCCACATTCAATACGTAAAATCTATGCTCTCTAACATTCATGCAAAACCATATATACACCGCACATGATTTTTATCATATTTTAATATTACATGTGAATATGTGATATATTCATATATCACAAAAACAAATTTTAAATTTAATAATCAAAACGTGATTGTTAAAAATGCATCAAATGCAACATTTGCAGCATTTTTTTCTAAAAGATTTAGCAACGAAAGAATCATAAATTTCATTAATATTATTGACAAATTGTACATAGATTAAATAGTTAAATTAATTACATATAGAATAAAAAAAATCAAATAAGTCCAAAATGAATCAAAGAAACAAGCCATGTATGCTAACTATGCTGATGCCACATACGAGCTACAACTCTCTTCTTCATGTTGTATGAATCACTATAATGTTGCAAGCCTCAACTCCATTGTCGAAGCTCAAACAACATCCGAATTGATCAAAGTTAAGATTAAACCAGATTTCGATTTGTTTCATCTGAGCAGCGAATGCGAATGCTTGAGAAGATTATTCAATGGTGTGGTTCGTGCATTTCTCAACATGTTCTTCACCTTTTCGGTCATCTGTTTCGAGCAATGAAAAGTGAGCTAATATTAAGGTGTATATTGTTTCGAGGGTCATTGGAAATACACATGTGGTTCATAAACAGTCACTAAACCTGCCCAAAACTTGTGGTTGGATAGGGGACGACTCGATGACGACTGAGCACCGAGGGAGATTTTCGGCTTGTTTCTTCCCCATTGGATTTGCTCCTACTTCTTGTTGTCATCTTAGGTGTTGCCCCTTGATGCCATCTTTTGTTTATTATGGTTGGTATGCTTGGTTCCTTAAGTTAGCACATGATTTATCAATAATGTCCATGTACACAAAAAAGTAATGAAACTAGCCATATGAACTAAAAAATTGTAGAATGCTTATTCACTATCTTGATTTGCAAAAACTAAAAGGTTCTGAAATGTAGAGATTATTCCAGAATACGAACAGATTGAATCACCGGATGAATTGAAAGTTGTGGATAACACTTTCAGATGAAACTATTTGTGGTTCACTCAAATGTTTGATCGGATAACACTTTTAGAATACGAACAAATTGAATCACTCAAATGTAGAGAATATTCCGCTATCCGGGGGCGCTGTCCCCGGACCCCCGCCAAGGTGGCTGCCCCCTTGAAACCCCCATTGAATCATTAAACCTTAAACAAGTGTGCACCTCACACCCAACTTGTTTAATAAATTTTATGATTCACGTTGATCGACAAGAATAATCCAATTACACTACAATATCCAACATGAAATCTAGTGAAAACAAGTGATATAACGACATGAAGTTGATAAGATATCTCCTACCATGGGCGAATCTTATAAGGAACCGTCTCTTTTTTTTGTCAGTAGTGTAAATTTTCGGGCCGAAAGGTTATTTTTAGTTAAAAATATGGGTTTAGCCCCCTCGTTTCAAAAATTTAACATGTATTTAGAGTAACATAAATTTCTGTCACCCCTTCCATAACAGTGAAGATTCGCCACTGTCTCCTACAACTAACGTCGTAGTAAAACGCAACACGTTAAGAATGACACAATATATGTCTTCAAGGACTAAATTTTACAAAAAAACTTAGAAAGTGAATTATCATTTTGATTATAAGTTTTTTGGCAATAAACAAATTTCATGATTTCTTCTAAATTTAATGAAGAAAGTTAAATACATACCATTACATTGCTTTTGCTTCTGGTTGTAATAGTAGGAGCTATATTCTCATGCTTCCATTGATCCCCAAGAACACCAGGAAGCGCTGATTCCTTGAATTTTTTTCATGGGAAGAACAAAACAACATTAAAAACCATCATTTAAAAACATAATTAAGTTGATTTTACGCGTATTAATTTGTTAATTACCAGAAACAACACGGTTGCACAATGCTTAAGGACTTCAAGATTCATTCGAACGTCATCAAGACTCCTGATTAATATCAGCAAACCATTCATCCTCGTTAAACCTTTCGCTAATAATATAATATAATATAACGTAAGTGCAGTGGCGGATCCAGAAATTTTTTTCAGTGGGTTCACTATTTTCAGACGTTTTGATTAAATAGAACCGGACAAAAAAAAATATTTCGGGTCGGGTCTTGACGGTTTGGGTTTGTAATGTTCACCACGTAATAACAGTACGATATATTAAGTCAACGATTAAAATTAGAAAACATTGTCATTGAAGAGTTTGGAGATACAAAGTGGATTTTCATTTAAGATTTTTGAGCTCTAGATCAAGAGGGTCACACGCCCTAGCGGGTTCAAGTGGTGGTTCTGCTGGCTAGTCAGTAGGCATGGGTCAAGGGGTCAGCACCCCTTGTAGTGTTTGAGGCAACGCCCCGAAACCTAAACGAATTTGCTATGTTTATATGATCAAAATTAACTTCACAATCAACACCCCCCTTTTTTTTGGTTCGGTCGCACTCCTCGAGTCATCAGTTGCCACAGCCGTAGGGAGCCAGGGAGAACCAGAGAAGCCACAAGGAGAAGCCGACCAGGGAGAAGCCGCGGTGTTCGTCGGAGGGCAGGGAGGCCGGAGGGGCCGGGTGGCGGAGGGGCAGGGCAGATGCGGAAGGCCAGAAGGGAGATGCTATAGGTTTTTTTTTGGGTGGGAATTTTTGATCGTGAATCCGAATTGGATGGGGGCGGGGGTATGTGAAAAAGTGTGGTTTTAACTATTTTTAAAAAATAACCTCACAAACTAAAAAAAAAAAAGAACAGGAAAAAAGAAAAAAAAAAAAAGAAGAAGCGGGATTCGAACTTTTGACCTATGGGATGAAATCAAGATTCCCTTACCACTAGACCACTTGTAAATTATATGCTTAAGATTCACCTTCAAAATACTAGTAGGTTCACCCTATTTTTTAACCCTTAAATTTTTTTTCCTATTAATGTTTCGAATTGCGGTGGGTTCTGGTGAACCCGTAACCCACTATGTGGATCCACCCCTGCGTAAGTGCGTAGTCGGCCCTTAAGGGGTGATGCCTTGAGCCCTTAACGGAGCTGTGATTGTAATGGGTCTAATTTTTTGAGGGGCCGGAAATTTAGAATTTTTTATATATATTCTATATAAAAAATTATTTTTAAACAAAAAATAAATTTTAATATATTTTTTTCTTGAATAAACTTCGTTTTTGCTTCATGTGGTTTTGACCAAATAACACTTTTCATCCAAAGGTTTCAAAATATCCATAATATTCCCTGTGTTTGACAACTATAATACTTTGGCTCCAAACTTTTTAAAATGTAAGGAAGTATAATAGAGACAAATTGGCAAAGTCAAGGAATATAATGAAGACAGATTGGCAAACACAGGTAGTATAATGGACATTTTGAAACCTTTTGATGAAAACTGTTATTTTGCCCAAATCAGAAGGAGCAAAAGCGAAATTTACTATTTTTTCTTTATATGTATAGGTCTTATTTTAGCACTCGCACATAGTATTCAAAATCTTGAAAACGCCTTTTACGAGTGTACCTATGTTTTTGTTCACCAAGGCCAAAATACTTGGCCAACGAGGCCATCTTCATGTCACCAGCCCGTCTTCCGAACCTCTCAGCCAAAACCGGCAAAGAATCGATCAATGCAACGGGCTCGGGTGCGGTCCGTCCAATCTCCTTAAACGCCTCTCTAATCCTAACACAATCGAACCGTCGGATATTATGTCCAGCCCATATCCTACCATTCAAAATCTTGAATATTTTATCAGCAACTTCTTCAAAAACTGGAGCTTTTAAAACCGTTGCTCGAGAGATCCCATGGCACCTGGCTGGATTCACCCCGACCGCGGTCAAGTCACCAGGTCGAATCAACGTGCAATAGCTTTCGAGCTCGACTAGCTTTCGTGGGCACAACACTAACGCCCCAAACTCCAACACCCAGAATTTTTGGCCCGGTTTGTTTGGGACGTTTGTTTCGAGATCGAAAAACACGATTTCGTTCGACATTTCGTGCATCAAATGATAGATTTAAGTTATGAAATGTACGGTGTTGATAAATATGGATTGGATATATATGTATACGTTGCATGTATGTATAAATACATGAAGAGATGAATGATTGACTTGTGGCTAAAGTTAAGCAATAGTTTGAAACAATGTAATGGAGGTTTTTACAGGTTAAAGGTTATAAAGAAGTCTTTTGGGGGAAGTAAAGCAATTTTTAGGTATGAAGGAACAGGAAAGCTTCGATTATGTTATGGGTTTGTAATTAGTGAAGGGAATTGAGGTTTTCTTTTTGTATATATGAATTGAATTAAGATATACAGCAACAGATATAATCAGTTACGTCTCGCTAATCAGTAGGATCAAAGAGTTGAGACGAAAAATTTCCACTATAAAGTCACTTTTGTCATGTGTCATATTCTTATATTAAAAACACTTTAAATATACAAAATTATAAAATTTTTTGTTAAAAAGCAAACAAATAAATAACTTAATTGTTAATTGAACATTAAGAATTTTATATAAAAATAACATTTTTGAAAACAGTTCTTTTTTAAAATATATATATAAAAAACAATTTTTCAGGAAACAAAATTTTAAAAATATTATACGTCTATTTTTGATATTATAAATACTTATTTACACGTCACTTTAAACATATTTTAACTAAAAAATCTTTTTATAAATCCTAAAATTTAATAATAACTCTCTAAATTTTTTTTTATTAAATTCGTGTAATACACATGATTGTGTCCTACTATAAATATTAACATATGTGTATCCAATTTAAAACAAAATATGACAATTATTCATGTTTTAGTATGAATTTACATTTTAAAGAGCTTGAATAAAAAACCATGTAGTCTAAAACATCGAATTAATAAGTAAATTATAACTTTAAAAGAATACAATTTTGTTTTATGGGTTCGAATGAAAACAGTTGAAGAAGGAAAAATCGGAAATGGCTAAAATCCGTACACTTATAAAAACATTGGTTACCATGAATTATTGATAAAATATTTTTTTTATTAAAAATAGTATTGTTTAATTGTTTTATAAATTAAAAGCTTTTAGATATAAAATTACAAAAGTATCCCTCGATTTAAGCAAAGTGTGTTCATGCAAGAAACTGGTTAACTCTCGTCTTACGTAATTTTGAACCCTGTTGGCTTACCCAAAGGAGCGGGTCAAGTTTTATATGTTGCTTCGAAACATTCTTTAACCCTAGAGAATATTCTTTGTTATTAGTTGTTCAATTTCAAATAATTAAAGTGACTTTTTTGATTAATTTGTAATGATATTTAAAGTTACATATAACAGACATGAACCAATTCAAATGCTTCTAGTTTAGAGTTCGCCTCTTAACTTTTTTTATGCAAGGTTTTGTAACACCCCGACCGATGGCGGAAACATCGGGGCGGCACGAAGTGTAGATTGTTCATAGCTTAGGGTATAAAGATGTAAATAATCATAACTAACATTCATTACAATATTAATTCAAGCATTCAATACATAGTCAATTAAATTCAAACCTATCTATTACATCATTCAAAATTCAAATTCAAATCCCAAAACATAGTTCAAATTAAATAAAACTAGATCTAAATCCCAATGAAAGCTAATTTCCATTTCCACCTGAAACATGTTAAAAATCAAGTGTCAACTCAAAGAGTTGGTGAGTTTCATAGGTTTTGACACTCAAACCAAAAGGTTTAATAAAAATGATATAGATAATGATATAAGTGAACTCTAAGCATAATGAACATAGTCAAAATGAACTAGCAAGTAAAGCAGATCAACAAATGATAACAAATGATGATTGACCTATGATTAACATTTCAAAAATGCTCAAACAAGTAAACTATCACTGCGGGCCTCCCCCGAAGGGTAAATCAAACATCGATGGGATGGTCAGTCCAATAGATCTATCATAGTCCACTAAATATGTGTGATCAATGCCTATCCTTAACTAAAGTTCACAAACTATAAAAACATTAGCTAAGTTCACATGAAAATGTTTAAAAGTTAAGATAAGTTCATGATAACATGTTTCACCCCAAAAGTTCAAAATAAGTAAAAGAGGGGCTATGAAGACTCACCTTAGTGTGTGAGCTAGCCTTTGCAATGTCTTGTCAAATATAGTTCAAATATGTCCAACACAAATTCAATGTTCACCTAAATAGTTCAATAGGCATATGTTTAACAAAACTATGTCATTCTATGGATCTAATTTCTAAAAGGATCAATGGGTTCGATTTATTTTGAATAAACACAATTAAATTTATTATGATTTAAATGAAAATAATAAAATATCTAAATTATAAATGTTGACTTTAAAATATTTATTTAAAAATTTAAATATTGATTTAAAACAATTTATTTTTGATAATACTTGTATAAACATATTTAAGTATTATGTTTATAGCATTTATTGTAAATAAATAAGCATAGGTTTATAAGTAGAAATAATTAACTAAATAAATTAATAAATAAGATAAAGGGTTTTCAATAGATAAATAAATAATGAATAACTAAATGTAGGTGATAAAGAGTTGTAAATAAATAAATAATTAAATAAATGAGATAAGTATTTGTAGATAAACTAAATAAATAATTAAATAAATGAGATAAATAATTTTATATAAATAAATAAATAAATAAATAATTAATCAAATAAATGAGATAACGAATTGAAATTTAAATAAATAAATGAGTAACTAAATAAATGAGATAAATAGTTTTGTATAAATAAATAAATAATTAATAATTAAATAAATAAATGAGATAACGAGTTGTAATTAAATAAATAAATAAATGACTAAATAATTCAATAGCTAAATAAATGAATAAATATATAAATGAATAAATAATTTAATAGATAAATGATCTAAGAAATTATAAGTTTATAAAATTGTTTATTTATAAAAATAAGTAATTACATATTAATTTATTTTAAATGATTAAAATAAATAACTAAGTAAATAAATAATTGATAATAGAAATTATAATTAAAATTCTAAGTATATAACATTTTATTATTTATTTCAGATTAATATTTTATTTATATAAAAAAAAATTTCTGTTCAATTAAAAATAAAATTTAAAGTTTAAAATGTTGAAAAAGGGAGCAAAAACCGGCTCAAAACCCGGCTAGGGGTTTCGAACCCGCGACCCTAACTTTGAAACACATGCGCTTGACCAGTCGATCTAAGGCTCTAGGCCGCAATTGTATACCGGTTTTAATGCTTATAACAAGATGATGATATGTTTCCCCAAATCAGAATCAAGAACAGTAAATAAAAGAACAAGCCCTAGTTTATATTCTTTCAAATTCGGTCGAATGGGATCCCGAATGAAATCAGAATGATGGGGCTAATGTTCTAGATGAAAAACCGATTAAGATGGTGTAGAGATTGCTAACCTTTAGGTTCGTTTAGAGGAGGTTTTACTGAAGAACAGGGGCGACGACACCGAGTGCTTGCAGGGTCTTGATTCGCGATTTAGAATGCTTGAGAGTCGATCTTGGGTTCACAGAAAGTTTCGTGAGATTGAAAGGATTGTGTGGGTGGATTTAATTGAGTTTTTATACACGTTAGGAGTGGTTTTGAATTCTCGGTCGAATCTCTCATATTTGGAAACGATTTTTGGGTTTAATGGCTGCCATTAGTCATTAATACTGATTGAAAACGTTTACGCGTAAAAATCTTTGCCTAAACTGTTGATTGATTAGCTGGGAATGGGTTGTAATCGCGTGGGATGATCGAACGGGTCGAAAGTGGTTTGTGGGTCGGATAAGGGTGGTAACCGGGTAAAGGAGAAAACCCATCTATGCCTATATTACACAACAAGTCCCTCCTAGTTTCCTTGTTAAATAAAACTTTCGGTTTTTACACCTTTTACCCTTAAACTTTATAACCTTTTGTTTTTACTTGTTAAAAAAAATTTATTTAAAATCCATAATAGATATAAATTGATTATACTTTCATAAAACATTATTTTTTTTGTGTTATACTATAAAATTTTATAAAAAAAAATTTATTTGTTTATTTTATAAAATTGTAAATAATTTCTAAACCTTATAATAAAATTAATTATCTTATTTTTGCTTGAATTTAATAAACACAATCAATAAAATATAATAAAATTCCCATTGACGTCATAATCGCATTATTAAATAAATGGTTATTACAAAATTCGTAAACGTTACAGGTTTGGATACGAGTCTCTTTAAGAGCATTTACTCCCGGATGTGCAAGGAGTTTCACGGTGCTGGGTTTAATCATGAATTGGTAGACATGAGAATGTTTCTTTAAAAAGTTTTTTTTTTTACCTAAGAAGAATAAAAATGATTTTTTAAACTCGAAAACCGACCCAAACAAACTCTGATTGAATTCATTTTTTCATCATTCGAACTAGCTTGTAATTATTTAAAACCTAAACCTTAAATCATAAACAATAAACCCTAATCATAAAACCAAAATTATAAAAACAAGTTATAAACTAAAGATAAAACCTAAAGTCTAAAAAAACATGCCCTAAAATCCAAACTCTAAAACTAGGTGTTAAAGTTAAAACCAAAAAGCAAATATTGTAGGTTTGATGAGACGGTTCCAAAGATGTGAAAACGAGTTCAATCGGAGTTCGTTTGGGTCGGTTTTATATATTTTAAAAATTCTTTTTAGACAAAATAGATTTTTTGTTTTATCTTGCCGTTGATAGATATATGTAACATGGTTAATGCACGAGCTTTTTTTTTCATGTACATGTTATCACCTAATCCATTGTTGCCTTAAAAAACATATAATAGACATTAATAACACGGTTCTTGAACCCGGCTTCTCTACTTTATCCTATCGCATCCTCACTTTGTAAAAGGTACATTAAACAAAAATAAAATATATGCAGGACAAATGGTACACAACATTATTTATTATAAGAACACATGTAATAAAATGATTCATTTATTTTTCAATTTAAAAAATAAAAACAATTATATATATAAGGGTGAGTTTGCAACTGTTGTCTCCTAGATTAAAAAATATATACTTTATGTATATGAAATACAGGTGACCTATGCATGTGGTATATAAAATTTGATGGTTATCACATGTAACTTACGCATCTATTCCTAAAAAAGGATATTAAAATTAAGAACAAAAACTATTGATTAAAAATTAAATGGTTTTGATCACACATAACCTAATTGAGGCCGTAAACGAACTCAACGTTTAATTAGCAATAAGTTCGTGCACTATTCGGTGAAAAGTTCGTTTATGTTCGTTCGTTTGATTAATGAATGAACATGAACAGAGGTCGCGTACATTCATTTGTGTTCGTAAACGTTCGGTAAGGTATTCGTTTATATTTGTTAACGTCCGTTTATGCTCATTTATTATGTTTGTTTGTTAAATATGTATGTTCAGTGGCGGAGCTTGAGCAAAAGTATAGGGGGCGGAATTAAAATTTTTAAAAATTTTACACGATGTATCGGGAAATGTACACTACTACACGAAAAAACGGGGGTCCCTTCAAAGCACCGCCCATGTGTATGTTTATATTCTTCATTTTTTTTAATTTTTAGTATAATACCATAAATATCTAATTATTTGAAATTTATATCTTGTTAAAAACATATTAATTTGCGACTTAGATCTTTGAAATATTAGTTTTAAGTAATTTTAATTACGATTATTATTTTTTATTTTTCTCTATTTAAAGAAATTTGTTTTTGTTTTTTATACTAAGTGTTTAATATTTATATGATTATGTCTAATATTTGAGATTCAAAATCAAGGTTTTCGGTTGGCCTGCCCAGAGTGAGCATACGGATCGGCTTCAAGCGAATCGGCCGGTTGAGCAGGTTCACCGGTCGGACCAAGAACCGGTTAACTCATCGGACCAATTTTCATTTTTTTAACTAAAATATAAACGATTAATTAAACATTAAAACCAAAACCTATTTGTTTTTAACATGATTATGTTAGTTTAGACATTAATTAAGGTTGTTTATATGTGTTTATAATTCTATATTTTTTTGTAATATTTTATATATTTGTTATAGTATCTCGTTCTTAAATCTTGTTCGACCGGTTCGACTAGTAACCAATAACACGTCCGGTTCAACATCCGGTCCGGTTCTGAAAATGTATATCTTGTTAAAAATAAATTGGTGGTGGTGTATGAATGGTAGTGGCGGTGGTGGCCGACGGAGGTGGTGGTGGTTGTGACTGACGGAGGTGATGGTGGTGGTGTTGGTGACGGGGGTGACCGCTGATGGTGGTGGGGGGGCCGCCCATGGTGGGGGTGAGTGACAATGGGGGGCGGGTGTCACACCCCCAATTTCCCACTCGTGGTGTCAGTCCACGTGGGTGTGACGTGGCCAGGAATCACAGCTCTTGGTCATATAGAACGACTTCTATATGAGTTACACAATCACACAGTTTGCAAAACCAAACAAGTTTATATAAGTATGCAGCGGAAAATGTAAATCATCAGATACATAAGTAGCAGCGGAAAGTAATTGTTGAAATAAACACTACAAATGATTTAATTGTTTTCAAATCATTATTAATGCACACAACGCCTAAAATACGAGTCTATATGCAAGTCAGACTCCTTAAGGCTTCCTTGTGTGTATCCTAGCGTAAGCTCCATCAGTTACCTGAGAATACATGCGAAAAGTGTCAACTAAAAAGTTGGTGAGTTCACAAGTTTAGACAGACAGAAAAGTAAACAGACATATACTGGGTATGTTAAGTTGTTTGTTGGATACTACGATCCGTGGAGTGTGTCAGTTCATCTTACCGAAACTAGACTGTTTCCGTTTGCCTCCGCGAGTCATCGCTGAACTCGCAATTCACATCGAAATTACACTCGTTATGACCTCCAGTCAACATTGGTGCCGAGTGGGGCTAGTCAAACCCAGTAGTACTACGTAATTACGACTCGTTTGTTACACAACTAACGGTAAGGATAAGTGAGGGCTTTGAGCGATAATAGTTACACTCGAAAATGGTTTTCACAACATACCAGTCATACATCTAAAACAGTTGCATTGTATTCTCACCCCAATAGTTTAACAAAAGTAGTTAAAGAGTAAAAGTGGGGCCGTAAACTCACCTGAGTTTATGTTATGCGTTAGCTCAAAAGAGTGCAAGTGTAGCTCGCCGGCTAGTAGTCACCTATATCACATAGGTACTATGAGTTTGTGTTCACAAGTGTGGGTCTCACCGGACCGTGTTAGTGTTCAACAACACTAAGTGGTTACGTAGGTCGAGTTGACCGTGTTTGACCGTGTCGATCGTGTTTGACCTAACGACCCGTTGATGACGGTTTGGATCAAGTGTTCCTGTATCGTGCGGTTTTTGTGTCGTGTGAAGTGTACGGATACCAAAATCATTCCGATAAAGAAACTTACTATTTATGGTAAGTTTCTATTTTAGGAAAGTTTCCATAATTGGCAAGTTATGCATAAAATCATATTCCGATTATTCTAACATGCATATTTATCCTAAATGAGCATGTTATCACATAACACATAGTTACACATAGTCGGTTTAACATAGTTTGCGCGTAAAAGTTTCCAAAATAAGCATGTTTTCACAAGTTTAACATTCAACATCATTTATTATCATCATATTAGTCCTAAATAGTCTATTAGTCATGCTTGTTGCAACTAACATGTGACAATTTATATAATTTACAAAATAAAGTTACTATATTTAGTAACTCATAGAAATAACTCCAAATCAAGTTTCCCAATAACTTATTCCTTTTAATAACATCATATAATCACTAAAGGAACATGTTAGACTTAAAACATTATCATACATTTTACCAAGTTGCGATTTAGTGACAAAAAGTTACTATTTATAGTAACTTTTATAGAAGTCATCCCTTTTGACCATTCTAAGCATTCCTATGCATCAAATCATCATCATCATAGGTTCTAAACATCATTTTAAACATAACACCTAGATCCAAACACATGCATGTTACTATTTCATCAAAAATCACCTCCTTGTAACATAAAAGTTACTATTTATGGCAACAATCACCCAAATGACCATTCTTGACATAATCAACCATCCTAAATCATGTAGGACATCATCAATAACACATCTAGCAACATTTCAATATCAAAAATCGTCAAACACATCATGGATCGTGCATGCATGTGGATCAAAGTAACCATTTCTTAGTTAAATCAACAAATAGCCATTAAATCTTAATAGTATCATCATAGATCACCATCATTTCATCAAATCAGTAGCAAACACATTCATTAACAGATTATTAGCATCAAAATTCGTGACAATGGTAGTGGTGGTGATGCATGTGGCCTAGATGGCTTGCATGTGCGATTTCAAGTGCTAAAACCCGAAATAGTGTTAAGAAACTACCTTAGGAGGTGCAAGATAATCAAGATAAGGCTGGAGCAGATGTGTATGGCTTCAAGACGTCCAGAAACAGCCTCTACAGCGGCTTCGACTCGTGCAAGGTGGTAATGGGTGTCTTCTAACTTGCTCCAAGCTTCCAAATGACTTCAATCCTTCAACAAAGTCTTCCAATGGCACAATGTGGTGTAACAGAGGGTAGATGGTCGAGAAAGAAGGTTTCAGTCGCGAGGAATCGGAGGAAGAATAAACAGAATGATTAACATTGGATTTACAAGATTTTTGCGTGTTGAGGTCTTCGCGTACCGCGGAGACTGCCCAAAAAGCAACCCCGCGTACCGCGGTGATTAAAATAATAATTCTGTTCCCGAAACACGCCGCGTACCGCGGTGGTGGAAGTTGATCGGTCGTCGCGTACCGCGACGTTTTTCGGAGATTTCAAATTCTCCCGCTCGAGCTTCGCGTACCGCGAAAGCCCAAGTGTATGCCCATCGCGTACCGCGATGGGTCTCGGTTGAGCCCAATAGGCCCAATTTCATTGTTTTGAACCGAATCTTTCGTATTTCTCGAATACGATCATCGTTTCTCAACACATTGGTCTCGTTCTAGCTAAATTAGGTTCACCGAACCTAAGTGCCGTGTATTCGTGTTACCGTTTGATCCGTTCACCAACGTTCGTTATTCAAGACACGTGCTAGTTTTCGTGCGATAATTCTTTGAATTATCGGTATGTTTGGTCTGTTGTGCCACGTGTCACACTAAATACAAATATCCTAGTGCCACGTATGTAATAATAATACACATTATTATTAAAATAAAATAAATGCTGACCTGGAAATTGCGAGGTGTCACATCATCCCCCAGTTAATAGGAATTTCGTCCCGAAATTCAGTTCACGTGCCGATGTTGGTTTGTTCGGCGAATAGATGAGGGTATTTCTTCTTCATCTGATCCTCCCGTTCCCAGGTGTATTCCGGTCCTCGTCGTGAGTTCCATCAAACCTTTACAATGGGTATCTTACTATGTTTCAACTTCTTGAGTTCCCGGTCCATAATTTCCACCGGTTCCTCTATGAAGTGTAGTTGTTCATCGATCTGGATTTCCTCTAAAGGAATTGTGAGAGTTTCGTCCGACAGACACTTCTTGAGGTTTGAAACGTGAAACACGTTGTGTACGCTACTTAGTTCCTGTGGTAGTTGTAGTTCGTAGGCCACCGGGCCTATCCGTTTAGTGATCTCGAATGGTCCTATATAACGAGGGCTTAGCTTTCCCCGTTTCCCAAATCGAATCACTCCCTTCCAAGGCGAGACTTTAAGAAGTACTCGGTCTCCTACTTGGAATTCCAAAGGTTTGCGCCTCTTGTCGGCATAGCTCTTTTGTCGATCTCGAGCTGCTGCCATTCTGTTGCGTATTTGCACGATCTTTTCAGTTGTTTCGTGCACAAGCTCGGGTCCGGTCAGTTGGCTTTCCCCAACTTCCGCCCAACAGAGTGGTGATCTGCATTTACGTCCGTAAAGTGCTTCAAACGGTGCAGCTCCAATGCTGGTGTGGTAGCTGTTATTGTACGAGAACTCTACCAAAGGTAAGTGAGTCTCCCAGCTATTACCGAAATCAATTACACATGCCCGAAGCATGTCCTCTAGGGTTTGGATGGTTCTTTCACTTTGACCATCGGTTTGTGGATGATAAACTGTACTCATATTCAGTCTCGTTCCGAGTGCTTTGTGTAAGGACTTCCAGAAGTGTGCCGTGAAACGGCTGTCTCGGTCTGATATTATGGAGATTGGGACTCCGTGCCTGGATACAACTTCCTTCAGGTATATCCGGGTTAACTTTTCCAATTTATCGGTTTCCTTGATCGGTAGGAAGTGTGCTGATTTTGTGAGTCGGTCGACGATAACCCAGATGGTATCGCAACCACTCGTAGTCTTTGGTAGCTTTGTGATAAAATCCATGGAAATCTGTTCCCATTTCCATACTGGGATTTCCGGTTGTTGGAGTAGTCCGGATGGCTTCTGGTATTCAACCTTGACCTTTGAGCAAGTCAGGCACTTACTCACATACGTTGCGACTTCTGACTTCATGTTAGGCCACCAATAGGTTGTCTTTAAATCGTGGTACATCTTGTCAGAACCTGGATGGACTGAATATCGGCTCTTATGGGCTTCATCCATTACTACCTTCCTTAAGTCTCCAAAACGTGGAATCCAAATACGATCCATCAGGTAGTAAGCTCCGTCGTCCTTTTGTTTCATCTGTTTATCCATCCCTCTCATGGCTTCGAGAGTGAGATTTTCGGTTTTCAACGCTTCTTGTTGTGCAACTCGAATTTGGTTAGGCAAGTTGGAGTGTATGGTGAGTTGTAGCGCGCGCACGCGTTTGGTTGTTTCTTTCCGGCTTAGTGCGTCGGCGACTACATTGGCTTTACCGGGATGGTATTTGATTGCACAGTCATAATCGCCTATCAGCTCGACCCACCTGCGTTGTCTCATGTTTAACTCTTTCTGGTCGAAGATGTGTTGTAGGCTCTTATGATCAGTGAATATCGTACACTTGGTGCCGTATAGGTAGTGTCGCCAAATCTTTAGTGCGAACACTACGGCTCCCAACTCTAGGTCGTGAGTTGTGTAGTTCTTTTCATGCACTTTCAATTGTCGTGACGCGTATGCTATAACTTTCTCGCGTTGCATCAGTACGCAACCGAGCCCTTGCTTTGAGGCGTCACAGTATACCACAAAGTCCTCGCACCCGTCGGGTAGCGATAAGATTGGTGCACTGCACAACTTCTGTTTCAATAGGTCGAAAGCAGTTTCCTGTTTTTCTCCCCATTCGAACTTCTTGTCTTTATGCGTAAGGGAAGTCAATGATTGCGCGATCTTTGAGAATCCTTCGATAAACCGCCTGTAGTACCCGGCCAATCCTAAGAACTGCCGCACTTCAGTTGGAGTCTTAGGTGCTGCCCAACTCTTGATTGCCTCGATTTTGGCTGGGTCTACATGTATCCCTTTTTCGTTTACCACATGTCCAAGGAACTGAACTTCGCGAATCCAGAAATCACATTTGGAGAATTTCGCGTATAGTTGCTCCTTCTTTAACAGTTCTAGGACATGTCTCAAGTGATTGGCATGTTCCTCCTGAGTCTTGGAATAGATCAGAATGTCATCTATGAATACGATTACGAACTTGTCGAGATACGGTTTACACACCCGATTCATGAGATCCATAAATACTGCCGGTGCGTTAGTCAATCCAAATGGCATGACCAGAAATTCGTAATGTCCGTACCGCGTCCTGAATGCGGTCTTTGGTATATCGTTCTCTTGTATCCTGAGTTGATGGTAACCCGATCTCAGATCGATTTTCGAATAGAAGCTTGACCCTTGCAACTGGTCAAACAAATCGTCTATTCGGGGTAGAGGGTATCGGTTCTTGATCGTTACCTTGTTCAATTCCGATAGTCTATGCACATACGGAATGAACCGTCTTTCTTTTTCACAAACAAGACCGGAGCTCCCCACGGTGAAAAACTCGGTCTAATAAATCCCTTATCCAATAACTCTTGCAGTTGATTAGATAGTTCCTGCATTTCTGTAGGAGCCAGTCGATATGGTGCCTTGGCTATCGGTGCTGCTCCTGGCGTTAGATCTATCTGAAACTCCACTTGTCGTGCCGGTGGTAGTCCCGGTAGATCGTCAGGAAAGACCTCTGGATAATCGCGGACAACAGCAATGTCTTCAATCTTTCGTTCCTTCTTTGGTTGTTCGGAGATAAGAGCCAGAATAGCCGTGTATCCTTTCTTTAGGTATTTGCTAGCCTTCATGCAAGACATGATGTTTAGTGGTATCCCGCGTCGTTCCCCTTGAATTGAAATCTGCTCACCTCTTGGCAACGTAACTCGTACGATCTTCTCGTTGCACACGATCTCAGCATGGTTTGCAGATAACCATTCCATTCCAATCACCACGTCGAAGCTTCCGAGAGTTACTGGCATCAGGTCGATCACCAACTGATGGTCTGCCAGTGTCAGAACGCATCCTTTGATGATGTGTTGTGTTTCGATGAGTTTTCCATCCGCTAACTTTACGGTATACTTATAATCTAGTGGTGTTGGTGTCATGTCAAGCAATTTGCTAAATTCACTAGAGATAAAACTCCTATCGGCACCGGTATCAAATAATATACTAGCGTAGACATTATTTAAAAGAAACGTACCGGTGACGACGTTTGGGTCATCCTTGGCTTCACCAGATCCGATTACGAATGCTCGTCCTCTAGCCGGGTTGCCTCCTGCGTTCTTGTTTTGTGGACAGTCTCGGCGCATATGTCCGGGCTTGCCACAAGTGAAGCACCCCTTTAGTGTGTTATCCTTGTTGAGGTTGGGGTTGGGGTTCGATCGGCATTCTTTGGCTAGATGCCCGTTCCTTCCACAGTTGGTGCACTTGGTCCTCTTGCATTGACCGAAGTGATGGAAGTTGCAGGTGTTGCATTTTGGGCTGTTACCCTGATATCCTCCTTTGCCTTGAGTGTTTGGTTGTGTGGCGGTGAAGACTTTGGCTGGTGCTGGTCGGTGTTGAGCTGGTGGTGGTGGTGAGAAAACACGGTTGTTGTTGGGTTCCCACTTTCGCTTGGGCTCTTGGGGTTTTAGGTGTTCACCTCTTTTTGGCAGTTTCCCTTGGGCTACCGCCTGGTCAGTCAGCTTGTGCGCCAAGCGAATCAGTGGTTGGACGGTGGCGTGATCGGCTGCTGTCACCGTGCTCTGTATTTGCTCGGGCAATCCACTAATGAATTGCTCTATCTTTTTGTACTCCGGCGTCACCATTGCCGGGCACAACTTGCACAGTTCGTGAAATCGAGTACAGTATTTCTCGATCTCGGATCCCACCATTTTGTGCGTCCAGAATTCTTCTTCCAGCTTCCGAATTTCGTCCCGAGGAAAATACTCCTCGTGGAGCATTCTCGTAAAGTTCTCCCATGGGATGGAGTTTGCAGTATCCAGCCCGAGTGTCTGGACATGAGAGTTCCACCAGGTGAGGGCCGGTCCCTCCAGTATTCCTGTGGCATATTTCACTCGGTTCTCGTCCGAGCATTCGGCCATAGAGAAGACCGATTCCACTTTCTCTATCCATCGGAGCAGTCCCACCGCTCCTTCGGTGCCCTGAAACTTGTGAGGATGGAAGCTCAGAAATGCTTTATACGAGCACCCCTTAGCCGCTCCTCCCTGGGGTCCTGTGCATTGGTAGTTCAATTCAACGTGTTAGTGGCTAGGCTGTCTACACTATGTCAGTTACGTTAGGCAAAAATTAGTACCGTTGTTGGTGCCACTCGTTTCGCTGGCGAGACGGTTGGCTTCGTACTCCGCGAGTATTTTGTTAAATTTCCGTTCGACCATCATGTCGATCCGTGCCTTTTCGGCCTTGCGTTTTAGTCGTAGAGCGTTGCTTCCTCGTGCAGACATGTTTCTATATAGAGGGGTTAGAATGTTAGTCATCATATGTTAAGTGTTAGCCAAAGTTAGAATAGTTGTCATGTCAGATGTCAAGTTAGATATCATAGCAAGATTTCACTAACAGTGTTAACAATAATAAAGCAGATAAAATGAGGCATAACTTTCATTAATATCAAATTTGAAGTACAATAATTTGAAAGGAAAGTACAATGCAAATTTTCCGAGCACATCCCGCTCGTCTAGGCCAAAAGGAAATAAAATGAAACAAACAATACCAAAATAATAAAACCCACTAATCCGAGTCCATGGAGACATGGGAGATGTCGCTAGCTGCGTCCTCATCATCATCCTCGTCCTCTTCCGGGTCCTCGTCCGGATCTTCGTCGGGACCCTCGAGGTCCTCGGCCTCGAACTGTGGCTCATCGTCCTCGGCTGGTGGTTCCTCGATAAATTGCGCCGCCCATGCGTTAAGCATGGCGTCGCTCGCCTGCACCATCGCCTGCGTCTCGACGATGTCCGTCCGGTTCTCGGTAATACGCCCGTCGTGCTCCTGCACAACATCAACTATCTGCCCATGCTGGGACATGAGCTGAGCCACTTGGAGACGTAGTGTCTCCACCGTCTCCTCTAGACGATCCTTCTCCTCCTCCAGCCGGTCACTTCGCCTTTCCAGGCGATCGTTCTTCTCGCGAAGAACACGCACCTCGTCGGATAGCTCGGCACTCCTCCGAAACTCCCGCCGGGTTACGGCCACATGAGCCGCGAAGGCTCTCTCCATCGGCATCCCAAGTGCCGGTAGTCGCGGACCCTCAGAGGTATCACCTCTGTATCGCGGGGTAGGTACCCGCTCAGTCTCTATCCACCGTAATAAGAGGCTAGGCAGCCATCCCCAGTAACGCTCCCGCGCCAACATCTGGGTCCTCCTCTCCATCTCCGCGTCCACCTGTGCTACAATACTGTCGATCCTACGTCGACTGTCCTCGGTCAAGTCATCGATGGCTGGGCGTTTGCTCGGGTTCCTGCCAGCGTCTCTGTTGTTGTCGGCCATCCTGTAAATTCTCAGGTTAGTACATAATTGTTCAATAAGAGAATTAACATCGGCGTGCAAATTCTAGTGTAGTGTCTAATGTTGAGCAGCGGCTATAGTCTAAGTTTACTAAATGCAAACCTAGTTCCCTATAACCAAGGCTCTGATACCAGTCTGTCACACCCCCAATTTCCCACTCGTGGTGTCAGTCCACGTGGGTGTGACGTGGCCAGGAATCACAGCTCTTGGTCATATAGAACGACTTCTATATGAGTTACACAATCACACAATTTGCAAAACCAAACAAGTTTATATAAGTATGCAGCGGAAAATGTAAATCATCAGATACATAAGTAGCAGCGGAAAGTAATTGTTGAAATAAACACTACAAATGATTTAATTGTTTTCAAATCATTATTAATGCACACAACGCCTAAAATACGAGTCTATATGCAAGTCAGACTCCTTAAGGCTTCCTTGTGTGTATCTTAGCGTAAGCTCCATCAGTTACCTGAGAATACATGCGAAAAGTGTCAACTAAAAAGTTGGTGAGTTCACAGGTTTAGACAGACAGAAAAGTAAACAGACATATACTGGGTATGTTAAGTTGTTTGTTGGATACTACGATCCGTGGAGTGTGTCAGTTCATCTTACCGAAACTAGACTGTTTCCGTTTGCCTCCGCGAGTCATCGCTGAACTCGCAATTCACATCGAAATTACACTCGTTATGACCTCCAGTCAACATTGGTGCCGAGTGGGGCTAGTCAAACCCAGTAGTACTACGTAATTACGACTCGTTTGTTACACAACTAACGGTAAGGATAAGTGAGGGCTTTGAGCGATAATAGTTACACTCGAAAATGGTTTTCACAACATACCAGTCATACATCTAAAACAGTTGCATTGTATTCTCACCCCAATAGTTTAACAAAAGTAGTTAAAGAGTAAAAGTGGGGCCGTAAACTCACCTGAGTTTATGTTATGCGTTAGCTCAAAAGAGTGCAAGTGTAGCTCGCCGGCTAGTAGTCACCTATATCACATAGGTACTATGAGTTTGTGTTCACAAGTGTGGGTCTCACCGGACCGTGTTAGTGTTCAACAACACTAAGTGGTTACGTAGGTCGAGTTGACCGTGTTTGACCGTGTCGATCGTGTTTGACCTAACGACCCGTTGATGACGGTTTGGATCAAGTGTTCCTGTATCGTGCGGTTTTTGTGTCGTGTGAAGTGTACGGATACCAAAATCATTCCGATAAAGAAACTTACTATTTATGGTAAGTTTCTATTTTAGGAAAGTTTCCATATTTGGCAAGTTATGCATAAAATCATATTCCGATTATTCTAACATGCATATTTATCCTAAATGAGCATGTTATCACATAACACATAGTTACACATAGTCGGTTTAACATAGTTTGCGCGTAAAAGTTTCCAAAATAAGCATGTTTTCACAAGTTTAACATTCAACATCATTTATTATCATCATATTAGTCCTAAATAGTCTATTAGTCATGCTTGTTGCAACTAACATGTGACAATTTATATAATTTACAAAATAAAGTTACTATATTTAGTAACTCATAGAAATAACTCCAAATCAAGTTTCCCAATAACTTATTCCTTTTAATAACATCATATAATCACTAAAGGAACATGTTAGACTCAAAACATTATCATACATTTTACCAAGTTGCGATTTAGTGACAAAAAGTTACTATTTATAGTAACTTTTATAGAAGTCATCCCTTTTGACCATTCTAAGCATTCCTATGCATCAAATCATCATCATCATAGGTTCTAAACATCATTTTAAACATAACACCTAGATCCAAACACATGCATGTTACTATTTCATCAAAAATCACCTCCTTGTAACATAAAAGTTACTATTTATGGCAACAATCACCCAAATGACCATTCTTGACATAATCAACCATCCTAAATCATGTAGGACATCATCAATAACACATCTAGCAACATTTCAATATCAAAAATCGTCAAACACATCATGGATCGTGCATGCATGTGGATCAAAGTAACCATTTCTTAGTTAAATCAACAAATAGCCATTAAATCTTAATAGTATCATCATAGATCACCATCATTTCATCAAATCAGTAGCAAACACATTCATTAACAGATTATTAGCATCAAAAATTCGTGACAATGGTAGTGGTGGTGATGCATGTGGCCTAGATGGCTTGCATGTGCGATTTCAAGTGCTAAAACCCGAAATAGTGTTAAGAAACTACCTTAGGAGGTGCAAGATAATCAAGATAAGGCTGGAGCAGATGTGTATGGCTTCAAGACGTCCAGAAACAGCCTCTACAGCGGCTTCGACTCGTGCAAGGTGGTAATGGGTGTCTTCTAACTTGCTCCAAGCTTCCAAATGACTTCAATCCTTCAACAAAGTCTTCCAATGGCACAATGGTGGTGTAACAGAGGGTAGATGGTCGAGAAAGAAGGTTTCAGTCGCGAGGAATCGGAGGAAGAATAAACAGAATGATTAACATTGGATTTACAAGATTTTTGCGTGTTGGGGTCTTCGCGTACCGCGGAGACTGCCCAAAAAGCAACCCCGCGTACCGCGGTGATTAAAATAATAATTCTGTTCCCGAAACACGCCGCGTACCGCGGTGGTGGAAGTTGATCGGTCGTCGCGTACCGCGACGTTTTTCGGAGATTTCAAATTCTCCCGCTCGAGCTTCGCGTACCGCGAAAGCCCAAGTGTATGCCCATCGCGTACCGCGATGGGTCTCGGTTGAGCCCAATAGGCCCAATTTCATTGTTTTGAACCGAATCTTTCGTATTTCTCGAATACGATCATCGTTTCTCAACACATTGGTCTCGTTCTAGCTAAATTAGGTTCACCGAACCTAAGTGCCGTGTATTCGTGTTACCGTTTGATCCGTTCACCAACGTTCGTTATTCAAGACACGTGCGAGTTTTCGTGCGATAATTCTTTGAATTATCGGTATGTTTGGTCTGTTGTGCCACGTGTCACACTAAATACAAATATCCTAGTGCCACGTATGTAATAATAATACACATTATTATTAAAATAAAATAAATGCTGACCTGGAAATTGCGAGGTGTCACAGCGGGGGACCGTCGGTGGTGGCGGATAGTGGTGACTGTCGGTGGTGGTGGAGATGACCGACGGTGGTGTTGATGGTGGCAGATACGCGTGGTCTACACGACGCAGACAAAAGATGTTGCGCATCCTTTTTTTTGAAAAACAAAGAGTAAATGTGGACGTTTGACTAAGAAAAAGAATAATTTATTGAATAATAAAATGTCTACTTGCCGAAGATAAATGCAAAAGGTTATTAGATGCAGCATATGGTGTTTCCTTTTGGACGCGGTTGAGCCCTTTTTAAGACTATTCAAAGAAGTCATCTCACCACATAAATCCTTTTTTACTGAACTTTTTTGTCATATCATCCTCTTATTAAAAAACCTTAAAACCCTACAATGATTACCCTACTGAAAAACATTCTCTACTGTGTCACATCATCATTATCAGAACCCCACATTGGCCAATCACAAACGAATGAAGAAAGTGGGGAGCGGGGGCCGCTAGGGGCAAGAAAAGGGAGCCACCGAGGATGATGTGCCCACTTAGCCCCGTCGAAGCATTGGGGGTTGCTTGGGGTGCGGGGTGTCCATTACACGGTCTAAACACACATGCAATGGGCATACCAAGAAGTCTATAGGAATTAACGATTATACATTATACATAGAATGTTTGTGTCAAAACCAAAAGACGCAAATGTGTTTTATGACTTGTAGTTTCATTAACATAAACTACGTACAATAAAGATTACGTATAAATCTGACCATTTTGAAGCAAAACAAGATTAATAAGTTGGTTTGGTGCAACAATTATTATATTTTGGGTTGAAAGTTCAAAGTTGTCACATAATAACATATGACATGTTGAATTAGAAAACATGTTGACATAATATGAGTCAATATGAGTAAGAATATAATGTATTTAAAAGGGTAAAAATTATTATTGATATATATGGTGATAAAATCAATAGATATTATTTAAACAAACTATTAATTACCAAACTCATTTTAACTAAACTAAATTGATGGTTTTTATAAAAGCTTCCTTGAATGATAAAACTTGGATTTAGATATGCCCAACTAAATACAATTCGTAAAAAAAATTCTTAAAGGCATGTAACTAAAACAAAAAACAATCAGTTATTTTTCCATTACTGTTGTCAAAGTTAAGAAAATATAACTAATATTAAGATAAATTATTGTTATTGAAACTATATATAATGTAATTTAAAATTTCTTTTAAAATTTTATTTTTTTAAACATATTGCATTTAAATTTTGTTTTGAGAAAATGTCATTTTTTATGAATATATAAGTGTTTAAAAATTTTGGTTTTTAATTATTTTCTTTCTTAAAATTTTTTCGTATTTACAAAAAATTATAAACTTTTACTTTAAATATAACTAATATTAAGATAAATTATTGTGATTAAAACTATGTATAATGTAATTTAAAATTTCTTTAAAATTTTATATTAATAAACATATTGCATTTAAATTTTCTTTTTAGAAAATGTCATTTTTTACTAATATATAAGTGTTTAAAAATTTTGGTTTTTAATTATTTTCTTTCTTAAAATTTTTTCGTATTTAGAAAAAAATTATAAACTTTTACTTTTCAAAAAGACCAGTTTTAAAATATTTTATATTTTTTTAAAAAATATTGTTTAAGAAAATTTCATATTTTATAATGATCTAGTTTTTAAAGAGTTTGTTCTTTATAAAAAAAATCTTATTTTTAATATGTTATGAAACTAGTCATCCTTATGAGAACCGTATAGACATCGAAACCACTTACGAAATTTAACTAACAAAATCGATTTTAACCCGAAACTAAGCATCTATCTCTATCTTGTAGTTTCAAATGTATATTAACTAGGGATTTACCCTGCGCGTTGCGGGGGTTAATCTCGCAATCGTTATCGTTGTGAATTAAAAAAAATAAAAAAAATAATGTTACTAATTATATGCAATCATTATCGTTGTGAATTGGATATCTTATATAATAAATCAAGGTTTTTATTGCCACATGTCATGCAATGAAGCATGCTTCAATTTTTGTTTCCCTCCTAAAACTTGAAGCATTAAATCATTTATTAACACTCTTTTATTAATGGTGATAATTAATAAATTTGACAAGTCATTCCTTTAACTTATTTTCTTATATTTAATAAATCATGTATACAAATAAATAATTATGCCATGAATATCTTACACTTTCAATGTAGAAATTTAATAATATGTTTATAGTATATTTAAAAAAGAAAATGACTAAACAAAATAAAATAAAATAGATACATTATAAAACAAATTGTAAGCTATACAAATAATGATTTTATTAAAAATGTGAATATTAAAAACCCGAATATTTCATGTTTATTCATATATTTGTATAACAAAATAAAATAAAATAGATGATTTATAAAACAAACCATAAACTATAAAAATAATGATTTTATTAATAATGAGAATATTAAAAACCTAACCTATCTCATGTATATTCATATATTTTTATATTTTAACTTACTATTTTCATTAAATAATATAAAATTTTTAAATCTTTTCATTTTTTAGGTGAGCCACAAAAATTAAAGACTTATTTATATATTTTACAAATTATGGTATAATTATAATTCATAAAAGTTAATTCTTTTTATGTATAGTAATATTATTAAATGTTAGTATATAAATATTATTACTTATTCATCTAATTATATAATAAAATATGAAATTCACTTTAATATTCATATATCATATTTTTTTGACAACAACTTATTTTAAATTCTTATTATCTATTTACAACTCTTAATTTAAAAAATATAAATAATTAGTAACATTTATTATCATTGTAGCCATTTAGTTTTTTTTTCAATGTGTATCTATTATTTAATTATTGATATTCATTATTTAATCATGCATTGTGAATTATAGATATGAAAAATAATTAATATATTATTAAGCAAATGAAGTTAATCTGCAATTAGTTATAAAGTTTTTATTTAAACTTATTTTCTTATCTAAACTTTTATTTAGGTCGCTTACTATCATTAACTTCAAATTATGTTTATTAAAATATTCAATAATAATAATAGTAATAATAATAGTAGTAATAGTAATTATTTTTCATGAATTATTTTTAAATATCTTAAAATATTTAGCTTGACCAGATATTTGAATGTTAATATATAATATGTATAAATATAAAAAACAAATTCAAGTGTAATTCTTATTTTTTTTATAGACATAACTTTTTTATTAAAAAGTATATAACATTTTGTATATTAAACCCGTGTAACACACGGGATTTAACCTAGTATATATATATATATATATATATAATAAGGTGATTTAAAAATAATAGTTGCATGGTCTAAAGTGAAACTTTATAATGTTTGTGAAATAATTACACTCGAAATGATATGACCGTTACAAATACTCGATAATGTACGGACACACTATAGACTTATGATTAACACGTAAAAGTTTTGTGACCGTTTGGGTTCGAAATTTGTATGATTACTATTATCCGATGACGTAAGAACGAGCTAAAATTATGTAAACATTAAAAATACGTGAGTAAAGTGAGAGGAGATTTGAAAATAAAAGTTCAAAATTTAGGTTCCAAACTGAAAATTGGAAATTAATTGAAGTCGTAGAATGTGGTTAAGAATGTTGATCATGATTAATAAAATATAGCGGAAACAAAAGAAACCTGAGTGCATGCGAGCGAAGCTTCTTAGCAAAAACTTATTGCCAGTTTGATCTATGCTGTATATGTCTTGCTTCCTATCATAACCAATATATCTAAAAACCAAAAAATTAAAAAATTATTATTACTATTTCTTTTAATCATTACATTTATATATAAATATAAAATATATATATATATATATATATATATATATATATCTAGAAACCAAAAATAAAAAAATATTATTACTATTCCTTTGTAATCATTACATTTGACCTATATATAAATTTATATATTTTTTATTTTAAAGAAGTAATCATAATTTAATTATAATTTAATACTAATATTTAATGCGAGTGAAGTACGTTTATATGACACAAATTTTTGTTCTTTGTTCTTTCAACAAGTGTATACTTTATATTTACTTTGGATGTCTATGATTAATGTTTGAGATTAAGAATGCCAACTTTTACTTTTTTTTTAATAATACATGTTTATTTGCATTCATAAATTGTACCTTAATTAGTTGAAGGCATTAATGAACGAACAATAAACTTTTGTTCGGTTATTGTTTATCAACTACTACTAGAAAAATGATTTTTGTTGCCACAATTTGTGACGAAATAAAATGCGTAGCAAATTTGCTACGCATTAGTGACACTTTTCAGTCTAGGAAAAAAAATCTAAAGTTTGCTTTCAAGTTGCGACGGGAGTTAATAAATGAAAGTTCCGTCGTAAATGCGTCTATATTATGTTACTTGTAAAAAAAATGCTAAATCTTATATATTATGTTACTTGTAAAAAAATAATTATGATTAGATATAAAATTAATAATAAATTATATAGTTTAAATAATGGAAAGATAAACGAGTTGAGACAAGTTGATATCAAGCTTGAAAATTTTCTTATGTGCTAAAGTTTTAAGTGAGCCAAACTTGAGCTCTCTAAAGTTAAAACATGTCAAGCTTAAGTCTAGCGATAGCTTAAGACTGGCTCGCATCGGCGACAACCTGAGACGTGAGTAAGTATATATCATTATCAACAAAACTCATTTTCAAACAAATTATACTTTATACCACCAAACAAAAACTTATTTATTTAACACGACTTGTTCCTAACAATACTTGCATCGTTACATAGACCAACTTAAAATACATAAACAAACACGAAAAAGTATCATATTAGACCCGGTATATTTCCAAGCAAAAATTACATATAAAAAGCACGTGACAAACTATTTTTTATCAAAATTAATAAAAATTATTAGAAAAAATAGAGATAAATCTATTTAAAAACTTAAGAAAATGAAAAAGGAAGGATTAGCCAAGTCGACGAGAAAGACTATCAAAGATATAACACTCTTACTTTGAATTATTTTATATTTTTTTTACTTTTACCTACATGCTTACGTCATCACGTGTGACGTGTTACGTGTAAACACATATGAATATTGCGGTGCATAAAAAGTGTCCTACGACTTGGAATGTATATATGACCCCATCAAGGAACCTTCACTGAACCTCACAAAGAACTGTTAAGGTTGGCCCTTTTCACAGTCCCCCTTCTATATAAAGAACTCTACAAAATTTCATAAAACAATTAACACAATTAAATCTCGTTCATAGCAGAGCTATTAGCAGACGTGTGAACAACGTTACACGGTATAATCTCACTTATAACAAAGTTATTATTAGAGTGATCGAAAGCGTGACACTACATGATGACGGACATGACTCAGTTTGGGTCCGTGATGGCTGGTGCTATGTTCCTATGGGCGTTATTCCAACAATGGTTTCCAGAAGAGCTTAGTACTCATATTCGAAGATATATCGATAGACTTGTAAGCTATTTCAACCCTTATATCACCATCGTTTTTCACGAATACCACGGAGATGAGTTCGAGAGAAGCAAGGCGTATACGGCCATCGAACGGTACCTGAGTGCGAACACGTCTACTCGAGCTAAACGGCTCAAAGCGAACGTGGTCAAGGTACTAGAGCTTCTATCTTATTTCGTTGTTTTAGTTTTGGCAATTAGTTTTAGAGGTTTCTAATAAATGTATAGCAACATATCACTTAACACTAGTGTATAGTGGACAGGGTCGGCCGGTCTCAAAACGAAGACGAAATTAGGGTCTTTTGCGTGCGTTTATATACTTTTATTTCATATATAATAATATAACACATAAATTATTAAAAAAATATGTTTCTCTATTAATATTTGTTTTTTTAATGGCAAACAAATCATACAGTAATCTACTCATAAACTATACAAAATACATCGATCCATTGTTAGGAATTGAACCTCAAAATTTAAACCTGACAATCTTGACCTAAAACAAGATAGATGAGTTGGTTTGAGTGAACACTTATTGTATTTTTTGTTAAAATGAGTAGCATCATAACATGAAACGAGTTGAGATGGGTAACACCTTAATATATTTGAGATGGGTGAACACTTATTGTATTTTTGGTTAAAATGGGTATCTTAAAAACTAAAAACTAATTCAAATGGGTATGAGTTATCAATAATATATTTGATAATAAAATTACAAATGATTATACAAATAAACCATTTCTTTACTTAGAACTCATTTTAAGTTGAACTAAATTTATGTTTTTTAAAAAGTAACATATGTAGACCCGAACTAATTTTGCTTAAAATCCATCCTGACACAAACTCGTTCTAACCTGTTATATGATCCAACCCGACCCAACCCGTTCATTTTGTTAGGCTTACAGCAGACCTCTCTAATATACTTTCATTGAGACTCATAGTATGTGATTGAGAACTTACATCTTATTCTTTTCCTTAAAGGATTGCAAATCTGTTGTCCTGAGCATGGACGACTATGAAGAAGTCATAGACGAGTTCAAAGGCATCAAGATGTGGTGGAGATCAAGCAAAACCATCCCCCTACAGCGCGCCCTCTTCATGTACGACGACGAGAAGCGATACTACAAGCTAACCGCGAATCGAAAGCATCGCGATATAGTCACTCGAGACTACGTGCACCATGTGCTTGAACAAGGCAATGCAATTGCCATAAGAACAAGGCAACGCAAGCTTTATACCAATAGTAGAAGTGAGCATTGGCATGGGAACAAAAGGACCATGTGGAGTCACATCATATTCGAGCACCCGTCCACATTCGACACGCTCGCGATGGATCCGAAGAAGAAAAAGGAGATCTTGAACGATCTTATGACGTTTAGCGTGTCGAAAGACTACTACAAGAAGATTGGCAAGTCATGGAAGCGTGGGTATCTCCTGTACGGTCCACCAGGAACCGGGAAGTCTAGCATGATTGCAGCCATGGCTAACCTTTTGGACTATGACATTTATGATCTTGAACTAACCTCGGTGGAGGACAATACTGTTCTAAGGAAGCTACTCATCGACACGTCGAGTAAGTCCATAATCGTTATCGAGGATATCGATTGTTCGCTTGACCTGACGGGTCAACGAAAGAAGAGAGAGGAAGATAACAAAGAAAAGGGTCAAAATCCGGTTCAAGAAAAGGAAAAGACTAAAGAGAAAAAGAAAAGTGAAGTGACTTTATCTGGAGTGTTGAACTTTATTGACGGACTCTGGTCCGCCTGTGGAAGTGAGAGATTGGTCGTGTTCACGACCAATCATGTTGAAAAGCTTGACCCCGCCCTGATAAGACGAGGAAGGATGGATAAGCATATCGAGATGTCGTATTGTTGTTTTGAAACGTTTAAGGTTCTTGCGAAGAACTACTTGGATCTCGAATCGCATGAGTCGTTTGCAACCATCGGTCGATTGTTGGAGGAGACCAACATGACTCCAGCTGATGTTGCTGAAAATTTGATGCCAAAATCAGCTGAAGAAGATGCTGAGAGTTGCTTGAATGGTCTGATCAAATCTTTGGAAAATGCAAAACAAGAAATGAAAGCTAAAACCATGAAGGATGCCATGAACAAATGTATGGTGGAAGAAGCAGTTGCTGATGAAAAGAGTGAAGACGACGGTGACCAAAAGGTACAAAAGAGTGTTGAATCAAGTGATTCAGAGGGTTAACTCAGAATTCATATGTATTATATATATATATATATATATATATATATATATATCTATATCTATGTTTGTATGTATGTATGTATATATGTGTGTATACGTGTGTATGTACTATGTATGTATGATATTGGCATAGAAATAATGTTTTGCTTGATGCATATTGTTCGTATTGGTTTGTATTATTGCTGTAAAAATAATAAAAAGCTGTGAA
The DNA here is from genome assembly GCA_009363875.1 of Mikania micrantha. Taxonomy (NCBI): domain Eukaryota; kingdom Viridiplantae; phylum Streptophyta; class Magnoliopsida; order Asterales; family Asteraceae; genus Mikania; species Mikania micrantha. Next base: position 15,198,937 of record CM018683.1, read on the forward strand.
ATGATTATTATTTACTAGCTTAAAAAGTTTCTTACTTGGGGAGTTGGAGTGAATAAATAAAAATAATAATAATGATTCGTGATATTTTGTCAGAAAATATACACTTATTCACAATTAAATCTATTTAAATATCTAAAAATATAAATTATTTTAATATCAATATCATTATTTAATAAAATAAAAGTAAAAAAAAAGAGAAAATAGCATATAATTACATATTGTTAGGCCTCTAAACGAACCGTACAGTTCAAAATAGTTCATGAACGCTTCGGCGAGTAATTCGTTTATTTTCAAGTAATTATCTAATTTATAGATGATGTGTATTTACATTTACAAGACTTGTCGTTTGCGTTCGTTTAGACTTATTCAATTGTGTTCGTTTATGTTTGTTCAATAGTGTTCGTTTACATTTGTTCAATTATGTTCACTTATGTTTAATATAATTAGGTTTGTTTATTTTAGTTCATTTGTGTTCATGAACAATTCGTTTATATTTTTTCTAACGAACGAACACGAACACATTTATTTTCTAATAAATGAACACGAACAAAATTTCATGTTCGTTAATGTGTTCGTATTCGGTTAAATTTAAATGAACGGTCACGAACATGCATATGTTCGTATTTGTTCGGTTCGTTTACATGCCCACATGTTTTATCTTATTTAACATGAGAGAGACAAACAAAAACTAAATATAAATCATAGAGTGATAAACTGATACATGTCATATTCTCACTTAGCTATTTTGTTTTTATTATAAACATATAATAAAAACTTAATATAATGATAATTTACAAATAGAATTACAATAAATCATATTATAATGATTGAGTTCATGTTGAATAAAGAATATGGGGACCTTTTATTCCAAGTGTAAACCTTATCCATAAGACCGGCCGCAACGCATTTCCCGCAGGCCCAGCGGCTTCACTACTTTCGACGGCCCTTAGCGGGAACACCGCCCCCTCGTCCACGGGTCCCGCCCGGTGAGGCTCCACGGCCCCCGCTCCCCGTTCTCCCCCTCTCACATACACCTTTCTCCTCTCTCAACAATGGGTAGGTTTTTCGGTGGAGTGACCACCGTGGGGTTTTAAGGTTTTCAGTGGGGTGATGACGTGGCATGAAATTTCGGTGGGGAGAGATTTTCAGTGGTGTGACCGCTGTGGATAGTCTAACACTAAAAGTTCGATAAATCTCTATCTGAGATGCTTATTCGTAAACCTTAATTTTTATATAGAACAAACAGTTTCTTGCAATTGTTTAGTTAACGTAATTAGAGGACATACTAGCTCGTGAGTGATGCATCTAGGACTCTATCACGATCTCAAACATCAAAATATAATCACTATTATGAATATAAAAATACTACTGAAATACATCTGACATTGTTGTCATGATGACACAACATCTAAGTCATATCATGTCGTAAAAGAGATCGTCTATAAATGAAGATGTAGGAGCAATAGTAAAAGATCTAGAATGTCAAAATGCAGATAAAAACATGTCATAACTATGTAAAAACGCTAAAGTGTACTCCGTCGGAAAGTTACTCCCTCTAAATGAAAAGTTATATGCAACGGTAAAAACAAATCTAAATTGAAACGACATAATCACTAAAGAAGATAGAGACTTTTCAGCCTAGACGAGTACCTTAGCTGAAAACATCAGTGTTTCAATGGATTTGGGCATGCCTTCATTTTCATATAGGAGTACCTTAGGAGCATGACATGAGTAACTTAGATCATCACTATTGCAAACACTAAGTTCAATCATTCAAGGAAAAAATATGTTGTTTTACTAAAACCTTCAAGTCCCTCAAATGTATATATACCTAAAAAAAGATAAATTAATAACACTTGGTTATATTTATATAAAAATGTTACCATAAAAATATCTAAACAACAAAAAGTTTGACAATTAATTGCATCATTGACTCTACTTCAATATCCTAATCTTAAATATCTCTCTCTATAACACTCAACAAATATGTTAAAAAATTGTGTGGGACCATAACCAAAGCATATAATGCTCATAAATATAATCAAAGATTATGTGGGACAAAAGATGGTACCAAAGCATATAATATTCTCCAAAACTGTTGCAAAAAATTTAATAATAAACAAATTGCTAGTTTTTTTATTATTCCAAATCTGCATTTTATTTCTGATTTAGTACATAGATGAAAATCTATTATGGACTAAAGGACATCTAGTCTGGTCTAGTGGTAACGAGGGGCGCATCTTAGTGAGGGCTGGGGGCGGCCACCTCTCCTGTTTTTTGGTGTAGTTTTGTATATTTTTTTGATACGTAGTGTACTTTTTTTAAAAAACCTTTATTCGTCCCCTCTGAAAAAAAATTATTTCGCCCCCCTAAGTTTCGGTCAAGCTTCGTCACTGGTGGTAACTCATTTCCTTCTTATATAAGAGGTCTTGGGTTGAGCCATGAGGTTCTCCTAGTTGTTGGTTTCCTCCTATACGGGTGAATCAGGTTATCACGCTCTGTTATTCAGGCGGAAGGGTAATCTATTTGTTAGGGTGATTACGGGTGACCTGACATTTTTAAAAAAAATGAAATCCATTATGGTCATCACACAAATCCCGATTTTACACATTAGTCTTAGATTAACTATAAGTCAAAAGAACACAAATTCAAGGGTTGTTTGTTAGTGTTTTAACAATAATTAAGACGCTATCTTTTAGTGGTTTATAACCTTTGTAGTTAACCTTAAATTTGAATAGTTAAGTAGTCACCTCTTAATGTTTTCTCATAATTATTCGGACTTAAGGTTGCCTCTTAGTCATTAAGTGATTATGAATCATTAAGATGTAAAATCTTAATGACTGTTAAAAGACTGTTAAACAACTCCTTAATTTCGGATAAATAACACTAAAATGTCTAAAAACACGAAAAGGTCAAAACAACACAAGATCATGTGGGAACGAAACCGTAATCCATAAACGCAAATACAAAATCGGATCCAACTAGTGTGGATTAATAACATCACCTTTTAGCGAATTCAGAATCGGATTAAACGTAATTTGTCGGCCTTTTGATGCACACTACAAACATAACAACATACTTACCCAGTATATTCATACTTTTCAGTAGGGTCTGGAGGGGAAAGATAGATACAAACCTTACCCCTATCCCAATTGGGATAGAGAGGCTGATCTGAAAGAGTCATCGGTTCAAAGTTATCGTTTAAAGTTGATCATCACAATGATTTTAACGTTATTTTCACAAATAACTAAAATAACGTTAAAATTAGTAATAATTTAATGATAGCTACGGCTAATTTATGTAGATTTTGTTATGGTAGTAAAGTCATATTAGATACCAAATAAACCTCTTGGAATGTTATGAACGGATTAATCAGTGTGTTGTGGCATAGTGGTACGATTAAAATAAACATACGAAGTCGTAACGAATCGATTATTGATATTGAAACGTAGATAGAAAGAATCTTAGCACTCCATTCGTGATTTGACTTTAAGTTGAGTAGTTTCAATACAACACTAATTGTATGTATGATATTGGCATAGAAATAACGTTTTGTTTGATGGATATTGTTCGTATTGGTTTGTATTATTGGTGTAAAAATAATAAAAAGCTGTGAAATGTTGTATATTATTTATTAGCTTAAAAAGTTTCTTACTTGGTGAGTTGGAGTGAATAGGTAAAAAAAATGATTCGTGATATTTTGTCAGAAAATATACACTTATTCACAATTAAATCTATTTAAATATCTAAAGATATAAATTCTTTATATATCTAAAAATATAAATTCTTTGAATATCAATATCATTATTTAATAAAATAGAAGTAAAAAAAAAGAAAATATCATATGATTATATATGTTATCTCGACGAAAAAAAAGTAAAAAAAATAATCGATGTCGATCGTTATCACTTAGATATTTTGTGTTTACAACACAATAAAACTTAATATGATAACTAATAATGTACAAAGTAATTACAATAAATATTAATGTAATAAATTGGGTCTAATTAACATAATAAATCTAATCATAACTAATAATTAATGTACTTAGCAATTACACATTATATGATCGAGTTCATGTTGAAATAAAAATATGGGGACCTTTTATTCCAAGTGTAAACTTATCCATAACACTAAAAGTTCATTAAATCTCTATCTGAGATGCTTATTTGTAAACCTTATTTTTATATAGAACAAAAAGTTTCTTGCAATTGTTTATTTAACGTAATTGGGGGGGTGGGGGGGGGGGGGGGGGGGGGGGGGGACTTCTAGCTCGTGAGAAATGCATCTAGGACTCCATTGTGATTTCAAACATCAAAACATAATCTTGTTATGAATATCAAAATACAAATAAAAAAATCTTGACATGATTTGAATAGGTTTAGTTTCAGTATTCGGAACTAAATGTTCATCCTCTAAGTGGTGAATCAAGTAGATATCTTAATAGTTCGTACTTTATTTAAATATTAATGGTTAAGATGATCACTGTCTTTATCACTTAGTTGGACACTGTCACCACCACCACCATCGGCCACCCCCCCACCACCAAAGTTGGACACTGTCACTACCACCGTCCACCCCCACCACCACAGTCGGCCACCCCTACCACCATTGCCGACCCCCATCACCCACCACCACCACCACTATCGTCCGTCAACACCGTCAGTTTATTTTAACAGCCAACAAACGTTAAAAAAAACAAACAGTTTTTTTTTTCTTGTAGAGTACAAAGATTTGATTCACCTCTTCTTCTAAAGATGTCCGCAGATGTGGTCCGCAGACTGCAGACATTTTACTTTTTTAAAAAACAAACTCCAGCTAAATCTTGCACAAAAGATGTTTGTGAAAATAATTAAATAAATTTTTTATCTAAAATATATTATATTGAAAGAAACTTGGATAAATGATTCATATTATAACAATAAGTTGTAAAAAAGTGACATCATGTGTCAAATGGGTTGAAATATAAAATTGGTTATATTATATGTTATTACATTAAATATATGTATAATATGTGATATAGGAAGTTCACATTGAGAGTGGAAGTAGAGGCAAATGACCCTTAATTGACCATATAAATCCGTAGAAGGCAATGTGACTATTAGTCTATTTACTCTCTTGATTTTCACAAAGTGAGATTTACACATTAAAATAATAATCAATATTTTTGTTAAAGATTAAAATAAACATTCATTATCATATTATTTAAAAGGAATGAAAGTAATTTCCTTTAATTTAGTTTTAAAAAAAACTATGATCATAAATGGTTATTTTGGTTTAAGACCAATAAATTGTTAAAAATAAAATAAACATTTATAATCATATGTTTTTAAGGGGCATAAAAGATAATTCAACTTTTTCTGGTAAATGTTATTAATATTAAATTAATACTCTATTTAAATGATTCGAAAGTTCCATTATTATGCTTATATAAATTACCTCAATTGAGATCCACCCTCTATGGACTATGGTTCATCTTGCTTGAGCTTTTTTATTTTCTTATATTGATGTTATTATTTTATTTTATTTTGAACTATGCTTATCTCAGGTTATGGAGATCAGATCATGCTCGGTGGCTACGAACAGAATTTTATAATTCACAAATCTTTGTTATATTGTATTTCTTTTGATTTTGTTGTTCAATTATGATTTTTATCACTTTATCTAAGGAATTAATTTTCATTGCTTTTCCATAAACTTTTATTTTTTAAAATTGTAAACAATTTTGAGATTTATTATTTAGTTGCATGGTTCGTGTAGTACACGGGTAATACTCTAGTAACTATCAAAAGATTACCAATAGCTCATCAATTTCGGGTAACTGGGTAAGTAACACAAGATCATGTGGCCGAAACCCTAATACAGAAAAGCAAATACAATATCTGATCCAACTAGTGTGATTTAATAACATCAGTACATCACTTTTAGCTATGACCGGCAAACTAAACCCTCAAACAACCTTTTTTGGTTAGAATGTGCTAATTTTTATG